>CM028917.1:47500-92500 GCA_016801845.1 Polydactylus sextarius | reverse complement strand
CAAGCCTTCCTCCTCATCTCTGGCTCAGGCTTGGACTTTGTTTCTTTTTATATAATCAATTTATTTATTTTCTGTTAATTTTTTTATTTCCTGTAATCTATTTTTCATGATTTGTTAATGCTGTCAAAAAAATAAATTTCCCCTTGTGGGACAAATAAAAATATTCTATCTAAAGTTAGGAACATTATAACTAGCCATCGATATTGATTCACATTCTTCACTACTCAGAGTTAGAACCTGAAGCTGCAGTTTTCAACTCTCAGTTTTCAGTGACGGAAAACACTGTTTATGTGTGGATGAAAGACCAAAACGCATAAAAATATGTGTTTTTAAAAGTACCTGGCTACATGTGTACGTAGCCTGAGTTAGGTTAACAAGTTTTGCCTTGATCGTGTGGAGCGTTGTGCATCAGTAATAACCATCCATGTGAAACACAAGCGGAACAATGCTATGCAATGCTAAACAAATTATACAAGCAACAAGGACAAGGAGCCCAAGGTGTTCGTCTTAACCCCAAACTCTTCAGATTCCAATCCAACTGAGCATCTGTGGAACATGCCACAACAAACCCACTCCATGGAAGCCCCACTCCCAGGACCCAAAGAAACTGCTTTCAATGTCCTGGTGCCATAGACAACATGACATTCCTAGAGGCACCACATATACATGCCCATGACAAGTCAGTGCTGTTATGTTGTTATCACAGTAGACCTGCACAATATAAGGCATTTTGTTTTAATGTTGTGGCTGATTGGAATAGTTCAGTTAGAATTCATCTAGAAAAAATGTGTCAAATTTTTCTCCCCCAAAGCACCAACACCAGTATGATGACCGGTATGATTTCAACCAACTAATCTTCGGTTTCATTAGCTTATCGTCTTCTGTATTGCATGGGCTTCGACTAGGATTTAAACCATCTCCCTGTTGACAAATACAGTTCAGAACCCTTCATGCAGTTGGCATAAATGAAAATTAAAAGTGTAAGACAAGTAATCTGGGTTTTTTTACATATAGGAAGTATTCTGCAACAATTCTAAATGTGAAGTTTCATACTTATTTTATTTCCTTTGTCTTTTATATATTATTAATAACCTTAAATTTATCTGTCCTTACCGGACAGCTCCCAGACCAGCCCAGCTGAGCTCTTTTATGTATTTGAGAGAGTGAGATTGCTGGCGGGTCTCCTCTCTGAAATCCTGGCGGAGGCACACTGTGGAGATCATCACAGGTAAAAGTTCTGTCAACTTCTCCACCAGGTTCTCAATATCGTCTTCCTGGGTGCCCAAGGCTGAATGGGAGGGAAACATCACAGTCACAATATTTTCTTGGTGAAGTTTTAACTATTACTAAGAACATTTAACAATATTGATACAAAAAACAAAACAAAACAGAATGTTATGTTTGTGTGCATTAATGTTACCTGCAGCAGTCAGAAGGGGGTTGAAGCGAACACAGGTACCCTCATCTTCAAGCTGTACCACATTTACTCCACTGGTGGGAAGAAACTGGGCCAGCTGTTCACCCAGCTACAGCCAGAAACATTTAGAAGAAATACATGACAGGTGTAAGACATTAAAGTGTTGCCAGTTTCTTAAGTTTCCAGTTTACTCAGTATCCCATTTAAGCTGTAAACACAAGTACACACAGCCATAGCCATGGGTGATACAAACCTGAGAAATTAAACCAACAAACCCAAAGTAACATCCATAAATCTATTAAACCTTTTTAATAGTATCTCACTGGCATTAGATACAAATATATGGCTGGCCACAGCTGGTAGGTTGTGCATGAGGCTTCAGGGACCCACTGATATTACCCACTAATACCCAACAAAGCACTGCACACAAGGGGTGCAATCTTTGTCACTAAATACCAAGTTAGTGTACATGAAGTATTGAATATTTTACCCCCTCCCTTCTCCCACCACCACCACCACACACACACACACATGCACATACACACACAAGGCACAAGTATACATGTTAAAGAAGAGGTAAAAAACTCACCCATCTATTAAAGCATTAGCTATAATCAAAAGTCTCACATTAGTTATTGATATAGTTCACTTGATAGTCAATTAGTTACATCGAAATATAGTTCTTAATTAGACTAATGATCTCATTATGCAGAGTACAAATATTAGATATATACATGATGTGTAATTAACAATATTACAATATTAATCATTAAATCGTATCTAGTAGTAATCTCCTAGCATAAGTCGAAACTTTAAAGTAGGTGATAATTAGATCATCTCAAATAGAATTATTTCACTATGATATCAATTACTTAATTAATGATAGATCCTTCTGTAATACTAGAATAATATTCTATGACAATCATAAGATAGTAATATGCAAAGAATTAAAATTAGTGTAATATATATGTTCAATATGTTGACTAGATTTCAGTATTCTTTAATATAGTATAGTTTCATGCTTGAAAAGAATACAATAATTATTCATCAAAATAGCAAGAATTGCTAGTAATCTTTATATATCTAGTCTAGATTCCAGCTATTGGATGTACTTTGGAATATTTAGCATGATTTGCAGATTACTTCATAATGTGTAATTTCTAAGCCTAATATTAATACATTACAAATAGTGCATGACATGATATAAACTATTGTTGATACTTCAACAGAATATTCATGTAATAACAATCTTAATCGAATTTTCATCAGAACTGAATTAATAAACTAGTCTTTACTAAATAGAAATGTATGTCAGATGTATAATTGTTTCAGCTAATTTCTACTAATATTTTTAATTTATATTAATACATTATTTAGCATCATAGATATCCCATTTAAGATCATTAAATGTCTTAGTCATATCATGTTAATCATTTTCATAGTCAGTTTTATATATAAGTTGTAACATTTTAAATTGTTATTTACTAATTCATAATACACACTTATTCAAACGCATTAATAGGATAATTAGAGTAATGAATTAAATCTGTAATTAACATTAGACATTAATAGCAATATTGATCAATAATTAATCCAGAGATTACTTAAATAATCATTATCATATGTATGTAATTTATCTACAACATAGAAATGATATATAATTCAAATATTAGCATGAAATGAAATTAGAATTTCTATTAAATCATATCAATTGATATTTACATCAAGCTAAGTGACAGTTAATAGATAATTAAACTGTTAGTAATTTACATGTTAAATCCTAATTGACTAAATACAGATAACTTTAAAATAGCAAGTAAAAGCTGATAATATACTATGAATTTGCCATCACTAACATACAATACACTATGATTCGTAATGTATTAATTATAATTCATTAATTTGAGAATATTAATGCAAATATCGATAACTAACATTATTCAAATGATTTAAATTAGTACACTATTATATTATTGTATAGTCAATATATACAAATCCCTGCAAATAATGAAAGTTAATCATATCAATTTAGTTGTAATGCTTGGAATCAAAGATCAATTTCAATATAATGTTACATTGCAAACATTAACAGTCAAGTTTACTATCATTAACAACATTTAAGTGACAGATTAAAACAAGCACGATAAGGCTGAAATCAAAAAAAGTGTGTCTGTGTTGTTGTTGTGAAGGTCATGAGTAATTCATGTACATGCATAGTGTTGTCAAGTTACAAAAAAAGAAAATCAATTCTAATATATAAATCAAGACATACATATAATGGTCTGGTACAGTACCTGCTGTCTATCAACCTCCCACCTCAGGCTACCTTCATTGTAAACAAGACCCAGAAATATTTCACTTGAGGCAACCCAAAGGGAACGATACACCCCCTTTTCTAACAGAGAACCATGGTGATAGACACTCACTCGCTGTCGACGGAAATTATGCTAGATAAGATGTTCGATAAAGTCACTGAACTTCGTTACCAAAAAAAAAAAAACACAAAGAAACTCTAAGAAAAAATAGCAAGTCCATTTGCATGAACAGACACACTTGCTCCCTGGTAACCTACCAACTATGCCAGCAACCACACAAACAACCAGTCACTATACAGTCAAGTTTAGCTGCGCCACCCTCATGTCTCAACAACAGACAATGTGTGGGGTAAGAAAAAACAAAAATGAGTGCTGAAAGTGGAGACATTTCCCCACTACCTCACCAGTATGGCAGATGTTCATATGTTTTGGTCAAATCACAGTCAGATCAATGTCTGCGTCTGCAAATTATGCAAGACCACTGTGAAGCTAGAGCTGAGGCTGAGCTAAAGCTAACGAACTTAACTTACCACCTACTTCCCTCTCGCCCTTTGGAGCATGCATATTGTATTCCACTGTATACCGCTACAGCTGAAGCAACCACAATGCACAGCAGACCACCATAGAGAGGTACAATAGTAGAATAATAATAATAGTATAACAAAAATGCTAATAATAATAACAATGATAACAATATAGTATAGGTTCTTAAATTCATTGTTTTACTCTCTGTCCTTATTTTAAATAGGTCATGAAAATTATCAATGATTATTGATATCGACCAATATGAATTAGTTATATCATAACACTTTTCAGCCACATCACCCACCCCTAATGGAGAGGGAATTCTAAAGTGGATCAATTAATGATCCTGTTCAGATGTAATTGAAAAAGTAAGGTTCAGAAACTGTAGAATGACTGCAGAATGACTGAAGTTTGCCAGTTTCAGTAGTGGTCCATATTAACTGTGTCAATACCGCTCATGTATTTTTTAGAATATTTCAGTGCATCCCTTTACCTATACCTAATTGCTGTATTATATCCAGCAGGGCTACTATTGGTCTGAAAGCAGCACCAAATATCAAAAGGTGCAGGTACAAGGTACATTGTCCCCTGAGAATCTTTTAGGGTACAATTAGGGTACACTCTGGACAAGTCACTAGTTTTTGCAGGGCCGACACACAAAGAAAGACAACCATTTACTCAACACATTCACTCAAACCTACGGGCAAATTAGAGTAACCAATTACTGTAAATTCCGGACTACAGAGCGCACCTGATTAAAAGCAGCATACTCTAATTTTAAAAAGAAAATCAATTTTGTACTTGTACAAGCCGTACCGGATTTAAAGCCGCAGGTATCCAACGTTGTAATATGAAAAATTAGCTCAAAAACATTCATCATGTCTTCTTATTGCTGTAAGAAGTGAGTCACTGATAGCTGGTGACAAGACAGCTGCCACCTAGGCGTGTCGCCTAGGTGGCGCCTAGGGCCAACATGTCTGCAGTGTGGACATAGGTTATTTAAATATATCTGAGAAACCACCCACGGATAGCAATTTGCAAAACGTGTAATGATGAAATTTCAAAAGGGGTTGAATCTGCAAAGAATTTCTCCACATCGGGTTAATTTATCAGTACTCAGTTTCACCACAGACATATGGAGCTCAGACGTCAGTCACCAGTATGCTCAGTTTAACCGCACAGTGGATCCACACTGATTGCAAAAGATTCTGCTCCATTCACAAGAGTTTTGAGGGTCACAAAAAGCAGATACTCAATTCGGTCATTTAATAAATCAATAAATAAAAACCTGCTGGCGTTCTGTCATTTAATTAAAATGGATTAATAATAATAAACAAAGAAAAGGAAAATAAATGAGTAGTGCATTCAGGAGCTGTCGGAAAACAGAAATAAACAATGGAAACTTAAACTGAACATGACACAAAACCTTATTATAATTTATTTTATTTTAATTTTTTTTATTTATAATTGCATAATGTTTGATGAATAATATATAAATTAAGGAAGCTTATTAATATGAGGCATTAGCAAGACAATGTATGACCTACAGTTAAGGTGGCCAGTAATGTCATAGCCATAAATGCAATGGTACACTAATAAGTGGCATAATGATTTCTTTCGGTGTTTTGGTTTTTGGCTTTGGTTTTCTCATTTTTGATTTTCAGTTTCGGCCAAGAATTTTCATTTTGGTGCATCCCTGAAACATTCCTGGAAAGTTCCCGGCCCCTATACAGGGAACTTACTTGGTGGAAACATGGCTATTGAATTGGGGAACGCTGTTTAATGTTCTGCGCTCGACAATGCAGCCTAAGGTGGAGTAGTCGAATGCAGATCCACTGAGCTTTCATCAGAAGTTGATAAAATAAATATAAAATTGCTTATTGTTTACTTCTAATTGGAACTGGACATCATTCATAGAGAAGTATCCTTGATCATCGATGTTGTTGAATCTAAGGTAACTAACCTATTTTACATTCTTGAAGATGTTTCACCTCTCATCAGAAGCTTCTTCAGTTCTGATGGAGTGGTGGAGATTTAGTGTGCAAAAGTGTACTAACAATGGTCGTTGGGGAGCTCAGGTAGGGTTGCCAGTGATCATTAGGATTACTAACAGTTAATGGGAGCTCCTGGGTTTTGTAATGACAGTCATTTAAGTCACCTGAAGTCAAGTGGCGACATTCATTTTTCCCCACACTTGTTTTTAGAGGTAGAAAATTTATTAACTCTTCTAGAAAAAAAAAATAGATGACAGTATTGTATGTTGGGGACAAAAAGGTTTCTTGTGCCTTCTCTTCTGTTAAGGGATTGTTTCTCTATTTTCACATATAATACTACAAATGCACAACACTTCTTTTATTCCCATTTCAAACCATCTGTCTTCTCTGTCCAAGATGCAAGTCTTCAAAGGACTGTTCCCCAATAGTCTAGGGGCTGCTTTCAGAAAGCAGGTTCTGTGAAAAACCAGGGTTAGTTGCCTTAGAGGGTTAGAGTGGGTTAGAGTCTAGGGCAACAAAGTCATCTTGGTATGTGATGTGCAGTCATAGGAGTTGTACTTCCATTCTCCATCAAAACAGAAAAATAAAAGGTCTTCAAGAACCTGCAACTGTCCAGTTGCCTTAGATTCAACAAAATTAGATACTATGACCTGGATAAATAAGAATATTCAAAGGCATCCCTGATCTCAAACATCTGAAGCCTAATGATACAGTCTGTTTACCTTTTATTATTATAGACATTATGTTATTGTCATTATATTATTAATAGTATAATGTTAAAAGATCACTTACCAATGTTTTGATTGAGGCCAGAGATTTTAGTTTCTGCAGGAGTTGCTGGCTCTATTTGCAACACACAGAAAGCAAAAATATTATTAAAATATTTTGTGCTGAAGTTCTTCTTTTTTTTGGGACAGTCTGTGTAAATGTGAAGAAATTAGTGTGTGTTTAGACAATCTTGGCCTAAAGACCGGAGGCATGACTTGTATAGCTATATCCTACCAACAAGTCACAAAGTTACCAACAGTTATTCACCAAGAAATCAATCTACCTCAGTAACATACTCTCATCTTTTAATCAGTAAAAACAAAAAATGTAAACATGTCTGTCTGTTATAGAAAATTTTAAGTGCTCACCAGAGCTGTGGCATGTTTAATCTTCTGGACAATTCCATTATGACCAAGGTATTGCAGGGAGAGCCAGAGAGGCAGTGCTCGCAGCTTCTCCACTGGCTGACTCGAAGTCAAACCAGCTGCCAAAGACTGAGAAACAGAACATTATATTTCAAGAGTTAGAGAAATACACTGATGCACATTCAGACTGGTATAGAGGTCACAATGGTGATATTTCTGGTTCAAGGTGACCAAGTGCATAACCAAAAGTCCCACAAAAGCTACCAAACCATTCATACCTCTGTGTTATCACTGTCATTAGTTTGTATGAAATAATATAAAACCTACCAGTGCTGGGTCTTCATGTCTGAAGAGGGTGACAGCTGTTACTGCAGGCAGTCCCAGCCACTGGCCTGGTGTCAGCGTCATACTATCACTTCTGGTGGCTGCCTGGAGGATGAAGAATAAGTAAACACCACACTGAATTTGTAATAGAAAAACAACGGGAAACAATGATATGAAGGAAGAAAGTTAATCTCAGTTCAGCAGTATCTCAGACTCTTAAAATAACCAAATGAACAGAACTTTTACAGTTTATCCAATTGATTTGATTTTCATTTTTGCTACAGTGCTGCAGTAGTCTTGGAGGAGTGGACAATTACTCATATTTTATATTTTGTCAATCTAAACAAAATAAATATTCTATTTTGGTTGTGTGAATCAAATCATCTAAAATAAGGTTTCATTGGTTTATCTTTTTTTTATTTTACAAAAATCAACATACATACCATAATAAAAAAATAGTATATGCATTAAAAACATGCAACAAAAGATTACCATGACAGCAGAGGTGACCTGACCCAGTGCCAGGGTTGCCAGGTTGACCCTGAAGAATCAGAATCAGAAATTCTTCACCATAAAGAAAGTCACTTAAAACTCCCCATAAAACTATAATTTATCATTTTGTAATTTCTTTTTTAACTGAATTATACAATATAAAACTGGAATATTTTTGATCTTTGGACATAGCCAATATTTATTCTAAACAGACAACATCCTAACTCCTGTGACTCTCAGGATAGCAAACATTTCCCAAACTGTTTATTTGCAATAAGCTACTGTAGAGGAAGAGAACTGACTCACCCTTCCACATGAAGCCACATATTGTACTGATCACAAAGGTCCTTCAAACGTCCCAACTTGTCTGTATGACCTGCCCCAGGGGTGCCTGTGAAAGAAACATGTGTAAATTAAATCCAAATTAACACATTTAAAGTGCAAAAAATGCTTATCTACTATTAATTCTCTACCAGATGCATATGCAGTGTTTGGACTGTGATTCACCTGCATTGGCAATCAACAGCAAAGGTAGCTTCCCAGCTTCCATGTCCTCTTTGATCAGTTTGTCCAAAAGGGCAACATCCTGACAGTAATAAAAAACAGTTATGAGCCAGAAAAATATTTTCATTTGAACCTCTATAAATATGTTTTTTTATTTTTCATTTCTGTTCTCCTACCATCTGATGATGGGATCCAAATATGGTGTTGCATGGGACAGTGCATAAACTGGAGAGAGGCAGGCCAAGCTAATGACACAGAGATGGACATTAAAATCGCTTCATATTATATGTGCAGCTGAATTAGAAGCAATAAAATCAATATCATACTGATATCTATCTCCCTCTGTCTCCCACTTTATCACTATCTCTCTGTATATGTGTGTGTGTATGTAAAAACACAAGATCAGATCCACCCAGGGCTGTGACTGTACTGTAAGAACATATGGTAGAAGGCTGCATCACATGACACAAATGCTCAGTGGCATGTGTTTCTAAGAGCAGACCACAGCAATCTCTCAGAGCAAGATCCTTAGATCCAAGATCCCCAGAACCATTACATTCACAGATATCCAAAAGCTGGACAGCACCAAACTGCAGCATGATTCAACCCTAATGGCTAAAACACTAGAGCCACTCAATGAATACCAAGGAACAGAAATACACTACCTACTGATGAATGAGTTGGCACCATGAGAAGGACGAACAGAACTGATAAAAAACATCAGAAGAGGTCATTCTCCATCCAACTACTAGCTAATCAAACACCTATGCAAATTTGGAGGCTCCTGTCAGTAATTATAGTGTCTAGGATAAGTGATAAGTGATAGGATAAGCGTCTGTCTTATAGATAAGACAGACGATACAGGAATACACTAAATTTGAATTAAAAAGGAACACTCGGAAAGAAACTGGTAGTAATACTAAGGGAGCCAAGCACCAAACATTGATCTATAAAGCAGTCATTTGAGACTGCAAGACCAGGCAGACTAACCCATGCACGTCCTGGATTGACTACAAGAGCCTACAACTCAATGAACTCTTGATGACCTTCAATTCAATCCCATTCAATTCTACATGTAAAGCATGAAATCACACAGATGGTGGAATGGCACACAGATGCTGGAATGCTAGGCAGTGTACAGTATCAAAATCAGTCAATAAGTCAATCAATAAAACAAACATTATATGGCACTTTTTGTACAATACAAATTCAGCACAAATTGTCACTCCCACCCAGCCGCAGCAGGGAGCCACAACCCCACCTCAGGCAGGATAAAGAACCAAACACAACTGTTGTGAAATGGGTGCCTGGACCCCACCACAGCCAGAGCAGGGCGGACCCCGGGCCAATGCCATAGCAACTACAACCAACTGATTAAAGCATTTATCTTAAGGCACTTCCACATTATAGAATAGGAAACAGTTCCCACAGTAAGCAACACTTGGTAACAATGGAGGAAAACCTCCTTTTTAATAGGAAGAAACCTCCAACAGAACCAGACTCAGAGTGAACGGTTCAATTGGTTGAAGTTAAATGAGAAAGGAGAAAAAAAGAGGACTAGCAGGAATGGGAGAGGAGAAAGGCCGGGGAGAGGGGCAGGAAGAACAGACTAAGACCAGGAATAGCCATTTCATATAATAATAATATTGATAATAGTAATAACTAGTTGTTTGCTAGTAAAAAGGGTCCATGCCCTGAGACAATTGGCCCCATGCAGGACGCAGAGGCAAAGGTTGGAAACAGCCTGAAAGGAGGTCAAATATCACCGGTGGCAAAGTTGTGGCTGAATGAAACTGAATGAGCCAGGGGCCTTCAATTTTTACATGCAACATAACTTTGTCGGCTTGAAACAACTGCCAGCCGAAAGACAACTCTGAGAGAGTTCATGTCTGCGTCAAACTAACTGTGTGGACATGCAGTATGCAGTCGGAGAGGCAGACATTTAAGACAAATGTGAATTGTCGAGCAGCTTGTCAGTCGCAAGTCAAGAATCAAAAAGGGTTTTTACCTCATCTTTGTTGAAGAACAGTAGTCCACCCACATTCAGGAACATGTGAAAAGTGCTAAAAATTCTGAACATCTCCTTTTCATAGAAATTCCTCTTTTAGAAATGTCCGCCAGAAAACAGGTCAATTTCAAAAGCGGTTGTTGTTGATGTAAAATGTGTCCCATTGCCCCCCACTCTGATTCCATTCCTTCCCTGTCTGTCTGTGTTCCAAAGCCAGCGAAGGTACATGCATTTGAGTGACAGTAGTCAATCAGTGACTTGCATTGCTTGCATTTCATAATGAGGTTGCCAGATAAGCCCAAAAAGATGCCAAGTAGGTGCAAAACCACACATTTAAAATCCCCCACCCTAAAATAGCTTTCTGAGAGAGGTTTTTAGGAAGTTTCTGAGGCATTACACATCCAACCTACATTTTATTGTGTATATGTCACATCACAGAACAAGGATCAAAACCCTGTTCAACCATTCTCTGTCACCTTTAAGTGTCATTAAGTTAGCTGTTAGCAGTTTTTGAGATATTTGTGTTAGCAGTTTTTGAGATATTGATATGTTGCAGTTTTTACGTGTCAATTGTAGCACCCTCTACAGACTGAATTTCACAAAAGATAGCACAACAATACGCATGCATATTATAATCAAAGATCCTAAGTTTCATACGGAATGGGTTTATACTTCACAAGTTACAGGCATTAAAGTCATGTAAAATATTTCTGTCAGCTGTAGTGCCCTTTATAGACAGAATGTCATAAAATTTGATGAACTTCAACGAAATATTTGACAGATCGTGTATATGAAGTTTCACTGAGTTTGCTGCAGCAGTTTTTGAGATATTGACATGTCGTCTTTGTGGCTCCCCCTACAGACCAAGTGTCACAAAAGCTGTGGCACTTGTAGAGAATAATAATATGATCAAAATATTACCTTTTACTAAGTTTGGGTAAAGACTTCTCAAGATATAGTTTTATTGTGCCACACCCTTCAAAATTATTGTCCATTAACTGTGTAATCAATAATCCAATTAAAAATCTTTTGACACATTTTAAATGCACATAGATACATACCAAGTCTTGTGAGCATCGGAGAGACAGGCTCAGAGTTGTTCTTTTTAGGTTGACTTCCATTTTTTTTTTAAATGGTAGAAAACAAGGCAGACAGTGCGTGATCTAGTCAATTTAAAGTAGGACCATCCAAAGAATCATTGTTTGATTAACCGAATGTTTTTGATGGAGTTACTGGGACACCCTGAAGAGTTGCAGTACTCCAGTCTAGAGGTAACGGATGTGTGAATTAATTTTTCAGCATCCTTTTTAGACAGAATATTTCTAACTTTAACAATATAATGTAGATGAAAAAAATGTCCTAGAGACTTGTCTGATATGAGAAACAAAAGACATGTCCTGATCAAAGATTACTCCAAGGTTCCTCACAGTAAAACTGGAGGCCAAAGTGATGCCATCCAGATTAGTTATATGATCTGAAAATGATGTTCGGAGATGTTTAGGGCCAAGTATGATAACTTCAGTTTTGTCCGAGTTCAGAAGAAATTCTGAGTCATCCAGGCCTTTATGTCTTTAAGACAATCTGGTTGGTTTCCTTTGGCTTCATAGATAAGCATAATCACATTTAATACATGTACTGTTAAGGCTCATTTATGCTCAACGCAAAATACACTTGCACATACGGACAGAGCCTTTCCTCTGTTTTCTATTCTGCGTTCATTACGTGCATATTTTTGTGCATTTTCAGAAAGCTTGTGGATGTGTACGCAACAAACAGAGCAGTACAACTGGAAATCGTCAGGGCAGTGTTGCACAGTATAAGCTCACGTGTGACCAGCAAGAGGAACAAATAAGAAGAGGAGGTATTTAACAGCCACACAAACCACCACCGTCTATTGCACTGCCTCTTTTATCACTCTTCTATCACTTCTTAGAATGTGATTTCCTTCATAGTCATAGCCAAGTTTTGTTGTTTGAAACTTGTGTCAGAGCTCAGAACTCTGCCCTAAACACTGCCCACTAGTGGATGTACTGCGTAACAACCATGCCAAGTACCAACTCAAAGCTAAATGCACATGGTACCTTGGGCAGCATATAGCAAGGTGATGTACTATCACCACTGAATAGACCTGAAACTCTTCAGCAAGGTCATCACAAAGAGTGGCTAATGTGGAGCAACTATCAGTCACTTCCTCTACATGGATGACATTAAGCTGCACACCAGGAACGAACAAGATATTAATTTGCTGATCCAAATCACCAGGATCTACAGCAACCTTGGAAGTACAAGAAGGTAACATAGCAGAGGTTCAGGAGACTACAAAAACCCTGGGTACCATACATTAATGGAAATCATGAGGAAGCCACCTTGAAGTCACCCACAGAAAAAAGATTAAGTACATGTACAAAGATTAAGGCAGTAGGGATGGGTGATATCTTGTCGTACACAATATATATTGAGGGAAAAGACATAGAATCTGTCACTGTACAAAAACTGCGATAAATGTCAGATGATGGCATATTTATGTATGTTTTTTTTTTCTCTCCAACACGAAAGTCAACCAAACATATAGTTCCATTCATGCACACGAGTTATCTTGGCTAGCCTACTCATGCAATGCTAACTTTTTCCAATCACCATTTCATTTATTGTTTTTTTCCATAAAAGCCAAAAAGTATCAGGATAAAATTTTTATCCCATATCGCCCATCCCTATAAGGCAGGTCTTGAAAAATTACATTGAAACTTATGTTAAATGGGAGTCAGCAGATACAGTGGGAAGAGAAAGTATGTGAACCTGTTGAAATTCCATGGTTTTCTGAATAAATCTGTCATAAAATGTGATCTGATCTTCATCTAAGTCAATGGTATTGACAAATGTATTAATGTCTCTAAAATAATAACACAAAAAATTCTGATTTTTGTGTTTTTGTGTGTGAAACTTCTAAAAAGATTGAGGTTTTGAAATGGCCCAGTCAGAGTCCAGACCTGAATCCAATCGTACATCTGTAGGGTGACCTGAAGAGGGCTGTGCACAGGAGATGCCCTCGCAATCTGACAGATTTAGAACATTTCTGCACAGAAGAGTGGGCAAATATTGCCAAATCACAATGTGCCACAATACTCCTATCCAAAAGGACTGAGTGCTCTAAAAAAAGCCAAAGGTGCTGCAACGAATAATTAGTTGGAGGGTGTGCATATTTAGGCAACCAGGTTATTGCACATTTTTTATTTTTCTTTTTTCCCCTTAAAATATTAATTTTTTTTTCATTTGAGTCACATTAATAGTGGAAAAAGTTTTGAAATTACTTATATTGGTCTCGTTTTTTATATCTCAAAAAACTGGCATTTGAACAGAATAGATACCCCACAGGTTTATTAAAGTCGCCATGACTATCAAGACAGCTTCCTCACAATTTATGGAGGGTTCCTGGAGGGAATTCCAGCACCCTGAGGCCATACTCCCAAGTGGAACAAAGGAGGCTGAGGACAATGAACACCAGACACTTTTGCCACTGTCCAGGATGTACAAATAAAGTTCCAGGAGTGCATCAGGAATATGCTCTTGATTAACTGCAAAGTGAACATTGTAGGTAGGAGAAATCTAACAATGAGGGTGAGAATGTAGCAAGAAGAAAATAAAAGCACCTGCACAGCCTGTATCACCAACAGGTAAAGGAAGCACATGATGTTAAGAATCTGCTGTGAAGAGAATCTGAAAATTGTAAAGAGGTTTGTAAGGAAATCACTCATGGTGATTGAAAGAGATCATGTGGCCCCAGAATCAAAGAATAAGTTCAATAATAGGTTTGTGACAGAGTGATACGAGTGCACCAGAAATGTGAGTTCAATTTAATGATATAAGAATAGATATTTCAACATCTGCTGGTGAGAAAATCTGTGGTATTCTAAACTAACATGGCATTCACAGCATGCTGCAGAAATATGCCATTCCATACAGACAATGGCTGGTTGGGAGTTCCTTCCCAAAAGTTGCACAACTGTGATTACCTTGTTAATACTTCCCAACCAAATTCCACACATTTGTGCAGCAGTTATTAAAGTAAAAAATAATTATTTTGCATCAAAGAATATTGTTTTTCCCAGGATATTGTTGGTTGGTTTCCGTTTTTTTTTTTTTTTATATAGCATTATATAGCAGTAAGAGAATAATAGATAAAATACAAAGTTTTGTGACTTTAAAAGACTATGCAAGTTGTACAGTGTGTTATTTGAAATTGTGATTTGTTGTTACACACAAGGAGCTTTAATCTTCATTATTCTGTTCTGTGTGTATTTATGTGTAACCTTTCCCACCTGGCTGCACAGATGCTGTCCCAGACCAGGCCTGCAAGATGCACTCTGGTAGATGACTGGCTGTTGAGAGCTTAGAACTGCGTAGCCCTCCGTAGCATATTCTTCATAGCGGGCATGGATGATCAACCGACACACTTTGACCAGGCCATCCCTGTTATCCTCATGGAAGTAGGCTGAACCATTCTCATACCTGAGAGATGAGATTGGTGTGAGTGAGACAGTTTGAAGACACAGCATGATGCTAAGACTTATTACAGAAAAGCAAATGTTTAAAATAAAAAAATAATTTAAAATGTTTGAACAATATTATTTAATAACATACCAATATCATGTCAAAGACTGAATCTGTCATTATCAAAAAATATGCAAGGTGCACTTTAATGAGCTAGATATATTCACCTTTGTCTGTAGTATAAGGACAATAACAATAGTTGTAGCAGTGTTTGTTGGCATTGTTTTTAAAGGGGTGATTGGTTGAACAGTGTTTTGATCCTGTTCTGTGACATATACACAATAAAATGTTGGTTGGATGTGTAATGCCTCAGAAGCTTCCTGAAAACCTTTTTTTAGAAAGCTATTTTAGGGTGGGGATTTTAAACACGTGGTTTTGCACTGGTAACCTCATTATGAAATGCAAGCACGTGACACTGATTGGCTGCCTTCACTGTCACTCATATGAATGTGGTATGAATATGAATGAATCGTTGGCTTTAGAACACGGACAGACCATCTTTTTACAGTTAATTAGCTTTGAAGGAGAGGGAATGTAATCTCACAGCGGGGGCAGTGAGATACATTTTACGTCACAAACAACAGTTTTTGAAATTGACCCATTTCCTAGCCGACATTTCTAAAAGAAGAATTTGTTTTCTCTTTTTCTCTTTTCTCTGAAAAGGAGAATTTCTAGCACTTTTCACATGTTCCTGAATGTGGGTGGACTACTGTTCTTCAACAAAGACAAGGTAAAAACTTTTTTTATTCTGTCACCTTTAAATATTAAATCAGTGTTTCCCATTAATTACCGAGACAAATGTAGTCTATTGATGTTGTATGATGATAAAAGAAATCATTCTTGGACTGAGACCAGTACACCTTTGCCTTGATTATTTTATCCCTGTCATTACTGATTTTTAGATTTTGGACGTATCCCTCCACTGCATATTGCAGCCCTTTTTGTCTTGCCCTGGAGGATATTTCTGCTGTATAACTCCAAAACCAAACCTAGTAACAGTAACTAGGGAGCGTGGCTTTTGTTAATGTTGAATTCTGAGAAACAGGTGCTGTGGTCATCCCCTCTGGCAGCAGGGGTTGCCACTCTTCAGGAGTCAGGAAGAGGCAGATTACTCTCTCTGAGCAGTTAGTGCAGTCAGCTTCAGTATTGTGTGCTTTGTCAGTGTGCGTAATGTCCCCTGAAGGCATGAAAACAACACTGTGTATGTATTTGTGTGTGTGTGGGAGGGGGTGCTCCCTAACTGGTGCTGGTTGCCATGGTGATGGTGCTACACAGGTGGTCCTGCTTCATTAACAAGACACACACACAGACAAACAAACACACGCACACACAGACAAAGGGCAAAGCGCATGTTATAACAGCAGGAAAGGGACAGGATTAGTTCTTGAACTACTGCTATTCAATCAAAAAGTAAAGCAGATATACACAAAATTCTTTCACACTGACCACTAAAAGGCCGTCATGAACACACAGACGTCATTTTTTTCTTCCTAGTATTAAAAATATGGACACGAGAGCGAATTGAAAACAAGTCACATTTCTGCTTTTTTCCTTCAAACCTTCATTGAATTAAAATGGGATCCTATGGGGCAGTTGGGCAGTCCACTTGTCACTTGAGGCTTCTCATTCAAAAACTGTAAATCCTATTGTTTAGGTAGACACATTGTGGGCATCACAACAAGTGTGACTAAAAATCATACGTCTACAGTGAAATTTGTGGCTGTGGGCACAGTGTTAATACAACAATTTCAGGCAATCTTCTGACAGCTCTGTCACTCTAGCTGATAAAAGTGCAGGTACATTCAATAAAAAATAAAAAGGTCACCCAGAACACAGTAACCAATGTAAACTTGGGGGCTTTTCCAGCAGGGGTGTTTATGGACAAAGGGAGGTACACCCAAGACGGTTGTTGAGCAGGGCCACATATACAGACAGACCAACAACCATTCGCACTCACATCCACACCTACATGCAATTTAGTATGTTCAATTAACCTATCCCCAATGTTGCGGTGGGAGGAAACCTGGAAATTCCACACACAGAAAGCCCCTGCCCCAGGAGTCGAACCCAGGACCTTCTTGCAGCAGAGGCGACAGCGGTAATACATGCGCTGTGCTGCCCATCCTTGAATACACAGGGAACACAATTTGTTGTGTATTTTTGACAATCAAGTCATCCCAAAAACCACCGCTGCCGCAGTCTTTGTTTTGAAAATACAGTAACCTCGTCCCAAAGCCCGCTGAGACCTGGTATCATCAACTTCCAAGACTTCACAACCAAGGAAATGACACTGAAAGAAGTTTGGAAGAAGAAAATCCAGCTAGACTTCAGAACTATCTACTTTGATCCTGGCTATGTATCAGAGATCATGAGGGAGAGCAATAGAACGGAATAAAGAAAATTCTAAAGGAAAAGGGGATTCATTTCCAAACACCATACACGAACATGTGGATTTACTGGGACACTGGTGCCTGAACATACACCAGTGTACGGAGGTGTAGAGGAAGCTAGCAACAGTAAACAGTCGCAAAACATTCATCATAGCATTGTAGCATCATACATTTAACTTTTTACCACCTCTGCCTGGACATGCCCTACAGAAATCAAACAGCTACTAAACACCTCAAGATTCTCTTTGCAAAGCAAAAGGTGGATGTTCTGAGGAACTGAAGACATAGTAGCATTTGTCAAAGTTCCAGGACACATGTATAACTTTCAAAAAATATACTTGTTGTGTAGTGTCTTAATTATAGCTGTAAAGTGTTCAGATAAGCTTATATGCTTCAGCCTGCTTCAGTCAAACAGTGTACTAAGAGTTTTGAATAGTAAATTCACTCACATCATTGGAACACATCTGTTTGTCTTGAAACTTATTTTTAAAACATCATATACCCTTACAATACTACTCACTCATGTGCTGTATACAAAATAAAAAGCTCATCATAAGAAACACAATTTGTATTGTGAAGATATTCACATTTACCATACATGCAGAATGAATAAACATTTGACATGGTATACAAAGCTGTAATTGTAAGCTATTGATTTTAAATTTTTTTCCATGACGCCGTATTTTTCTTCCTTCTTTCCTCTTTTACCAAAATGTTTTAACATTTTAACTAAAATATTCTTCCTTTTTATTGGGACAGCTTTTTTTCCCTTTTCTTACCTTTAACTTTTATCGTGTTTTTTTTTCACCTGTTTTTGTTTGACACCCAGAGAGCCATCAAGCCATTAGCCTATTATTACACCAGTGATCAGCTGATGACACTTTGCTGCTCAGAGATATGACCTGACAAGAGACCCCAGAACCCGGTGATAAGGTGGATGCAGAGGAGGAGTTGATCGCGATGAGGAGAAAAAGATGCTACAAACCATCATTACATCTGTAACTATGGGGAATGTACAATCTCTCCCTATAAGATCAAGAACTCACAGCTCTGACCAGCCTAGAGAGGGAGTAGCTACCAGGAGACCAGCAGAAAGTGCCACACCGAGACCTGTCAGTGGACAGGGAGGCTAACAAGACAGGCAAGAGGAAATACGTGAGGATCACGGTGTTTATTAATGAGAGAGACAATGTAACACTGGGCACATCAGTGTTACTGAGCAGTGCAGCTCACATGGCATTGAGCTGTTCCCTGTTAGCATTTGGCCGTACTACATGTCAAGGACCTCTCGCAAGGTCATCGCAATAACTCGCTGTAGACCGACTACATCCACCTGTAAACTTAGTCATGTCCCAGTTGTAAACATTGCATCCAAAAGCCTTACTCCTCATCTCTGGACTACAAACTATTTATTTTATTTTCTGTTAACTTTTTTCCCCATTTTCATGGTTTTTATACTGTCAAACAGATAATTTTTCCCCTTGCAGGACAAATAAAAATATATTCTATTTTATTCTATTGCACACCCATTGGAACTAGTTGTCACAAGCATACCTGAACATTCTGCAGAGCCACATTGTGGTGTCAGACAGGATCCGAGTGGTCAGCTTCCGCAGTCGCTCTCTGTCCAACATTGAGATGTAGGCTGCCAGGCTGTGACCCAGCAACACCATGTGCCCCTGCTCACTTATACTGTAAGTCCTACTGGAGACAGTAAACAGGAATGTTAACATGCTAACATGCTAAGCTAATGTTGCCAACATCAGCAACATCAGCTTTAGTTCCGACTGTTCCCACCTGTTTGGTGCTTCTTCCCCCTTCTATCAATCAAGCCAGAACCAAGGTTAAAAGACGGCTAACATGACCTGCCTCTTTCACTCACCATCACATCTTAAATAAGTAAACACACCACTAACTTTAATTTTCCAGAAAATATATCAAATTAACTCTTATTCTTACATTATACTTATACTTACAAGGACTAATAGTTATTAACAAGCTGTTGGATGACCATGGCTGTTCAAATTGAGATGAAGGCCATTAACCCAGCTTTCTGGCAGCATTCATTAGTAACTTAAAGTGTTCTTTAGCTGTTATGAAGTGGAAATAATATTGACAACCATTCATCCAGCTCCAGTCATCAACAGCCAGGCACTCATCATTCAGTCTGCTATTATATTATGTACCCTCTGTAAAAGTCAATAAACAGAAACTAGCTGGTCCAGGTGGTTCCGCAGGGCATGACTGTGCTGCAGAGATAGGTACAATATTTGCAAATATATTTAAAGGTGACAGAGAATCAAAAAGTGTTTTTACATTGTCTTGGCTGAAGAACAGTACTCCATCCACATTCAGGAAAATGTGTGCTATGTGTGTGCTATAAATTATGAACACCTCTTTTAGAAATGTCCGAAAATGAAGAAAATGGGTCAATTTCAATGTTGTTGATGTTTGTCACTCTGATTCTATTCCCTCCCCTTAAAGGCCAAAGCTGTAAAAAGATGGTCTGTCCATGTTGCAAAGCTGGCAATGTAAAGTGACAGTGAAGGCAGCTAATCAGTGCTTGCATTTCATAATGAGGTTAAGCCCAAAAAGATTCCAAATAGGTGCAAAACCCCACATTTTAACACCTAAAATAGATTTCTGAGCAAGGTTTTGAGGAAGCTTCTGAGGCATTACACATCCAAGTAAAATTTTATTGTGAATATGTCACATCAAAGAACAAGGATCAAAACCCCGTTCAACCATTCTCTGTCACCTTTAACCTTTCTCTGTCACAGTGCACAGTTACTTTCTGACAGAAGACATACACAATAGTGCCAGTTCCAAAGCAAACGATGATAACATCCCTCATGGATTACAAACCTGCAGCACTGACCCCTGTAATCATGGAGTGCCTGAGGAGAGGTTTTGCAAAATGTCAAGACTGCTCTGTCACCCATGTTTGACCCCCACCACTACACAAACAGAACCAACACAGATTTACAGATGCTTCCATCGCCTCTACACTGTACTGCACCACCTTGTGGATGACTGCTCTAGATTTAATACCACCTTCCCAAAATTACTGTCCTGGATGATGTCCCCACAATACCCTAAAGCACTCTTTCCATCCTGACCATCACAATACATCACAAGATTTATGAACAGTTTCTAGCCAAAAATAATAATATTACCATATTCGAACCTGCATCTTGAGTGCAACTAATTTTTGTTGGATTTTTCCATATGAATTTCAATTAAATATAAGATAGAAAATTGGAAAAAAAAAAAAACCTTATTACGAATGGCACACTTGAAACAGTTTAGTTACAAACTCACAGAACTACTTTTTTTTTTTTACTAATTCTACGTACTGTTGACGGGGCTTGTCATCTTCCTCTCCATGAATGAGGTTGTGAACTATTTGCAGTATAGTGGCAACATCCTGACCACTGCAGAGGAGAGACAATGACATTAATGAACAGCTTTAGCTCCTCACCTTACTCAAAAAAAACCCCTCAAACTCTCATAACATTTATTAGGTATAGGTTTGTTTTCATTTTGATGATTATGGCATGCAGTTCATGAAAACCCAAAAGTATCTCAGAAAATTTGAATACTGAGAAAAAGATTAATAATGTAGACTCACTATGTCACACTGAATGACCTGAACCCCATAGAACATCTATGTGGATTTATCAAGAGGAAGAGGTCTGATGCAATATTCTTATTTTCTGAGATACTGAGGTTTAGGTTTTCATTAGCTGTAAGCCGTAATCATCAAAATAACAACAAATGAAGATCTGAAATATTGCACTTTGTGTCTAATGAATCTATATAACATATATAATAAAACAGTACCCTGTATACTACTTAAACTACTTAAATATACTGTATTACATCATATCATAATCATAAATAATCAGGTGAAGGTGAGAATGGAACAAGAGATGAGCCAAATTAGTAAGTTTATTGATATTTCCCACTAGTTTAAATATGTTAGCTCTTTCTGGAACAAATTATTCTCGGATTAGTTTATATTAAGCTTTATATAATATTCATATCATCTAAAGTTTCTTACCAAATAAATCTGTGTGTCGGTATGTGTGTGTGTGTCTTACTCTCCCTGCAGAGGTCCAGGGATGCTGCTTCTGTTGACATACTGCCCCTCTCTTCCTGCACTTAGTTCTCTGAATAGATGGACACCACAAAACACAGAAAAAGCAAAATAAACTCCAAGGACAATGTAATATGCAATCCTGCATTCATGTGCTCTTTAGATGGACATTCAAGTAAAAATGGGCATACAGCTTTTTATACTTTATGCAAGTTTGTTCTGTGGTTACTCCGGGTGGTTTGTGGTACTGTGGGGAAAAAGCTGTATGACCATTACCATAAAGAGCACTAGAGTCAGGAGAAAGAGACAGCAGTGATAACAATTGTCACCATGTATCAAGATCATCACAAATTCTATGATTGTTTTTTTAAGAGAAGGATAACAGTGTCTAATCTTACCTCTGTCCATCCCCCAGGATCCTCATGGCCTCAGACAGATTCTTGCCTACTTGACCCAACGTGGAGTCCACCATCATCTGTGTGTGTGCGTGTGAGAGAGAGAGAGAGAGAGAGAGAGAGAGAGAGGGTTGAGGGTGGGGGGTTCCTGGAAGAGAGCAAAAGAATATATTAGGACTATAATTTCAACAAATAAACATTTAAACACACGTATGTATAATCCAGAATTTACACAGTAGGCAGAAGCTTCAAGCAGCTGGTCCCCACTTCGGCTCCCAGCAGGGGTTACCCTTTGCCACATGTCATTCCCTACTCTTTGGGAATTGAATATATTCAATACAGGCAAAACATATTTATTGATATGAACTTTTTTTGTTAATTGCACTTTGCATGAAAATATTTTGGGGAAAAAGTAAGTGGTAATTTTCAAGATAGTATTTTAAAATAGTATTACACACATCAAGTGTTCCAAAAGCATGTAAGAAAATGTTCACTGGTCTGTGGAGAACGACACTGAACTTTTTGAAAGTCATTCTAAAGGTAAAATAAAAGTGGACATCACCAAACAACAAACCCAAAGTGAAAAGCACCATTTTCAGGCTGTTTTTCTCAGAGGTGGAGAGCAAAAAGAAGTATATTTACTAGAGTACTGTAATTTATTCACTTGAATGTTATTATTATTATTTGGAAACTTATGTCTTATGTGCAGTGTGGCAGAACAGGGGTTAGCGCTGTTGCCTTACAGCAAGAAGGTCCTGGGTTTGACTCCCGAGTCGGACGCAGGTATTTCTGTGCGGAGTTTGCATGTTCTCCCCGTGTCTGTGTGGGTTTCCTCGCACTGCCAAAAACATGCAGCATTGGGGATAGGTGAATTGAGCATACTAAATTGTCCGTAGGTGCGGATGTGAGTGCGAGTATGGGATAAAGGGGTAGAAGATGGATGGGATGGATGGATGTCTTATGTACGTTTCACTACAATAATTTACAATAAAT
The DNA here is from genome assembly GCA_016801845.1 of Polydactylus sextarius. Classification (NCBI taxonomy): domain Eukaryota; kingdom Metazoa; phylum Chordata; class Actinopteri; family Polynemidae; genus Polydactylus; species Polydactylus sextarius. The sequence continues at coordinate 69,363 of CM028917.1, read as the reverse complement.
TTCTATCAATGCACTTGTTACTTTCAATTCTGAAAGTGGATATTTTTTCCCTTTTCTCTTCTAAAATGTGATCAGTAGGTTACATCAGATCTGTAGACTGTACTATAACACCAAGTCTGGTCTGGTTATTGCAATAACAATTGATTGAAATCTTTTTCTTTTGATGTCAGATGATATCACATGACAGTTCTGACTTTTTTTGGCTTCACTTAAAACATTGTTGCTGTTGGAAAGTAGCAAAGTCAGAGGTGTAGACCTGGGTTTTATGCAGGTTGTAATGTCAATTTTATTTTCTGCGAAAGCTGCATTTACAGCTATTTACCGTCTTCCTGATTAACATACAAATACATGTGTACATACATTTCCAGAGCTGTCACAACACTACCATGCTGTTTTGTGGGGGTGTATAGTGTTACAATAAACAAATAACTGGTTTTCAGTTGGGCTTCATGATGTAACATTCTACCAATTCCTTATGCTACAGGTTAGGCAAGCTAGTCACAGGTATTAGGTTTTGGAAGTGTTACAATAATGCAACAATATTATATATACACTCACTGGCCACTTTATAAAATACACCTTGCTAGTACCGGGTTGGACCCCCTTTTGCCTTCAGAACTGCCTTAATGCTTCTTGGCATAGATTCAACAAGGTACTGGAAACATTCCTCAGAGAGTATGGTCCATATTAACATGATAGCATCACACAGTTGCTGCAGATTTGTTGGCTGCACATCCATGATGCAAATCTCCCATTCCACCACATCCCAAAGGTGCTCTATTGGATTGAGATCTGGTGACTGTGGAGGCCATTTGAGTACAGTGAACTCATTGTTCAAGAAACCAGTCTGAAATGATTCGAGCTTTATGACTTGGCGCGTTATCCTGCTGGAAGTAGCCATCAGAAGATGGGTACACTGTGGTCATAAAGGGATGGACATGGTCAGCAATAATACTCAGGTAGGCTGTGGCGTTGCCACGATGCTCAATTGGTACTGAGGGGCCCAAAGAGTGCCAAGAAAATATCCCCCACACCATTACACCACCAGCAGCAGCCTGAACCGGCAGGAAGGCAGGATGGATCCATGCTTTCATGTTGTTGACGCCAAATTCTGACCCTACCATCCGAATGTCGCAGCAGAAATCAAGACTCATCAGACCAGGCAACGTTTTTCCAATCTTCTATTGTCCAATTTCGGTGAGCCTGTGCGAATTGTAGCCTCAGTTTCCTGTTCTTAGCTGACAGAAGTGGCACCCGGTGTGGTCTTCCACTGCTGTAGCCCATTTGCCTCAAGGTTCGACATGTTGTGCGTTCAGAGATGCTCTTCTGCATACCTTTGTTGTAACGAGTGGTTATTTAAGTTACTGTTGCGTTTCTATCAGCTCGAACCAGTCTGGCCATTCTCCTCTGACCTCTGGCATCAACAAGGCATTTTTGCCCACAGAACTGCCACTCACTGGATATTTTCTCTTTTTCGGACCATTCTCTGTAAACCCTAGAGATGGTTGTGCGCGAAAGTCCCAGCAGTTTCTGAAATACTCAGACCATCACCTTTCTTCCCCATTCTGATGCTCGGTTTGAACTGCAGCAGATCGTCTACATGCCTAAATGCATTGAATTGCTGCCATGTGATTGGCTGATTAGAAATTTGCGTTAACAAACAGTTGGTTTATTAGGCACAGGTGTGCCTAATAAAGTGGCCGTGTGTGTTTCAAACTACTCCCCCTTCCTCGTCTACAGACGAGGTAATGCAGTCCAGAGCGTGTTAAACTGTAATTATTGAGCGGTGGCCTAATACTTGGTTCCTTTTTAAGATTCAGCTCCCTCTGACTCACTCACTGAACTGATTCAGGTGTGCGAGTCACTTGAGTCAGTATTGCCAAATTGTCAGCTGAAGAAAGTATACGTGGCTTATGATGAGAATGACTGCACTTCCAAAAAAATGACAAAGTATAAAAACAAGGCTACCAGAGTGGCAAATTTATTTTCATTTGGTGTGGTACACACCAATAAAGAATCATGCAAAACTTTAACACACCTAGTGCTGATGTAGAAAACGAAAGCAACGGGTGAAATGTTGGTCTATTTTTTTTTAAGCGTGATCATTTTTATTTGATCAGACATCATGGTTGTAGGGGTGTGCACATTATAAATGTGAAAGAGAGAATGGCCTTTGGATGCCCTGTGGTCAAATGATAGAGATTGGGCGATTTCTCACTGTTAACAAAGTCTAATCAGACAATTTCTGGTTTCATGTACTACTGTTATTTTATTTTTAACCTTTATTTAACCAGGTTAGCTAATTTTACAGAGCAAGTAGTACCATTAAAAAGATTTGTACAATGAGTAGACATTTAAATGAGTAGCATCTGATTTAAGAACAGTGACAAAGCCCAATTTTCTCGAGTTCTTTAGTTTTAAGAATTTCAACAAAGCTTTTAAGAGGGATCAGGTCCGACATATTTAGATCATCTTGCAGGGAGTTCCATGCAGAGGAAGCAGCATAACGAAATGCCTTTTCCCCGGTTCTGTAGAAACATAAGGAACAGTCAGGGTCAGAAAGCCAGTGGATTGTAGGCTATGATGTCCAAGTTTCCAAACAAGGTGAAATCTGAGATAGAATGGGACCAAACCAAGTAGAGTGTTATGAATAAAAGTCAACCAATGAGTAAATCTCCTGACAGACAGGGGTGACCTTTTTTTATATAGCGTACAATGATAAGTGAGATTCTTGCATCCAGTGACAAATCTCAGTGCCCAATGATACAAAGTATCTAGAGAACATAAACTTGTGACAAGTGCATGTATGTACAGTACATCACCATAATCAAACCGTGGAAGAAAGGTTGGCGTTTCCTAGCCCCGTGAGAGGCGCAAGATCTATTCCTAAAGTAAAAGCCCAATTTTAACTTAAGTTTAGAAACTAAACTTGAAATATGGTACAATCACCATATATGGAAACCCAGATACTTGGAAGATGAGACCAGCTCAATGGCTGCACCCTGGCAAGTTAAAATAAGGAGATTTTTTGACCGCACAGTAGCCCTAGAAAACAGCATGGCCTTCATCTTATCAGAGTTCAAAACCAATTTCAGCCTTTGCAGACGGGACTGAACAACATCAAAGGCAGACTGTAAAAGAATAAAAGCTTGTACAACAGATGATGCAGATCAATAAATTATTATATCATCTGCAAAGAACTGATACAAAGCATCTGACAAATTGTTGCAAAGGTTATTTATGTAAATTGAAAACAAAATGGGCCCTAACACTGACCCTTGTGGTACCCCCTTAGAAACCATCAAAAATGTTGATGATGATCCTGCCATCCAGACACTGCGATCTACCCACTAGATAATTTCTGAACCAAGAACCTGCACAGTCAGATAAGCCTATTTTGTGCAATGTATCAATCGGATATTATGATTAACAGTGTCAAACGCCTTGGATAAAAATAATGCGACACATACTTTATTTAAGTCCAATGCTCCATTGATGTCATTTAAAACCTTAAGGGCTGCAGAGACAGTGCTGTGCTTTTCCTAAAGCCGGATTGGTATCTCAATAAGATGTTATTTTTTTTCCAAGGAAATCCTTTAATTGATTGCAGACAAGTTTTTCGAAGGCCTTCTGAAAGGCCTGCTAAAATGTGCAGCTTCAAGATCGGCCTGTAATTGTTCACAATTGAGGGATCTCTGCCTTTTAGCAGGGGAAAATCAAAGGCAGACTTCCATATGCTAGTGGAGCATGTTTCAGAAGAATTGTGCACATTGTGTTAAAACCTTAAAATTTGGTATAAGCCTACTTATTGATAAAGACAGTCAAAACAATGGATATTGAACCACTGTAAATTTTCAACATGGCAACCATGGCAGCCATTTTTCAAAATGGCCACCATCAACGACAGTTTTTAGATAAATTATCTTATATCTGTGTTTACTGGTAATTTGTTAATTACTAAAGAACAACATTGTTCATCAGTACATTTTATAAATACTTTTCGCTTCACACAAAAAACTTAATATCTCAAGTATTTGAGGACGAAGATGAGCACAAAAGCCTCCAAAAATTTAAACATATTATGGCTCATAATTTTAATTGTGGTAAATACAGTACAAATACAGTAAAACATGTGTGTGATCAAATGTGTGCATTCGGATTAATTATTCATAACACGTCATTAATTTGATTATTTTTATTTTTGTAAAGACTTGTTTTTATCAATTGACAGCCCTAGAGCAATCATTTTCATGTAATGTCTGTTACCTTACATTCATTACTATAGAGTGAGGTATCAATAAAAGAGTCTCAATAAGAGCTGGGACCGATTAGCAACATCAGTAGCCATTAAGCCATTGCCATTAAGTCACAGTACATTGAATGACTTGTCTGAAACTTCACAAGGTATTGAATACTCTGATTATGGCGACACTCACTATATGCCTGTTTGTCATTATGGGTTACTGGGTGTAGATAATGAAAAATAAGTTAAACGATTGTAGCAGGATTGGTGGAGGATCAGGCTGTCTGGTCCTACCGCACTGTCTTTCGGTAGAGAAATCAGGGACGAAGTAGTTGCGGTGAAATATAAATTTCACAGAGCGAGCCCAGAGCCGCAGAGATGACATAATAAGGACATAGACACAGGACACAGTAAGCACAAGTCACGTAGCTACACACACTTCACACAGCCGACCGAAGTCTCTTACCTGCACACAGCTGACAGCTTTGTAGCGATGAAATGCCGCGGTGTCCTCTCGGAATAGCTCGACAAAAGCGCCTTTTATTGTTGATTTGGACACATCTATACTGCTCTCACTTTCTGGCCCTAAACACACACACGGAAACGGACAGTTTACTTCCTGGACTGACGTGTGACTTGCGTTCCACGCTGGCAGCGCCGACGTCACAGCAACAGAACTGGCCACGCGGGTGGCAACTAGTGAGGAGTGATGACAGTCGTTATTCATTTATTTTGCTGAGTGCGAACTATACTAATAAAAATCGCAGAAATGTTAGGCTGTTGTCCTGGAGGAAGAACTAAACTTAATGATAAGACAGGCATAAATAATAATAAGGTCTTGGTTCACAACAAATCACAAATGATAGCAAGGAAAAGGCGTGTCCTGTCACACTCGTCTTGGCGTTCAATGGCACAGCCTCTAGAAATCCCTATTTCTTAGAGTAGTGGTCAAAATCTTGCTGTTACTTTTATTTTATTTAGAAGATCTGCATGAAAAGACATGCTTGTTTGATTGCAATTATTTTCACCAATATTGTTTATAACCTGTATGTTATGTTTTTCAATAAAGGGATTCACATATTATGTTACAGTTGTTCATTTCTTCCAAGACCCTCCATCACACCACCCCAAACCAGTTTAACCCTTCTTTCTGAATTGGTAGTGTGCCAGGACCGTGGGTCATGCAGGTTACAAGAGGGTAGATTAATTTAAATAAAAAGCACCGTATGGCAGGACAGCAAGACCGAATTTTATTTTCGCCTACAGGTCAGGTTCACAACGTGGTGCCAACACACTCCAGAACAAGCTCCCACCTCCCTTCCTTTCTCTGGTCCCCCTTAAACAAGGGAACACGGAACCAACATCACACCACACCTTTATCTCTGTCTTCAAACATAAAAACAGTGTGACAAGTAAAGTGATAATAAAATATTATAAACTAAATTAACAAAATTAATACAATTAATGATACCTCGCAACTTAAACACAAAATATAACAATTAACATAACATCATATAACAAAACAATGCTAATGGTAACAACATAAAATCCATAATTAGAATAATAAACACATAATAAACTATGCGATTACAGTCTTCCCTTCCTACAAATAGAAATGTCCTCATTTCAACAACCGCCCTTATGAGCACACATGAAACCACATCTATACCAGAGTATACCCAAATGTGTAACAGTGGAATATATCCACGAATCCTGCTTATCAGCAACATACAGGAAAATATTACATATAAAATGTGCATGTACCAGTCCTGACATACGCAAAACAACACAAACAGGCATATGTAAACATAATATTACATCACCACACTCTCAGTAGCAAATAGAAAAAAAAAAACAGGTGAGAGGGTGTCAAAGTGCAATCATAGTCCCTTAAGTGACAAAGTCTCCATATTTAAGCGGATGCTTAACCTGGCAGCCACTGCGGGACATGGGGCCCACACGTCCCTGATCGAGCGACTGTGGTGCAGTTGGGCTTGTGGGGCGGACAGGGGAGGAGGGAGATGAGGGAGAGAAGGGAGAAGAGGGGGAGGATGAGAGAGGAGGAGAGTTAGGAATACTGGGCACTCCTGACAGGAGTAGATCTGGGCTGTTTCCCAGCACCATCAGGCACATGTGGAGGGGTGAGAGGGCGAAAAGGCAAGGCCCCTGACCAGGCCGTGAGGTGAGGGGGTGGTGTTGTGCCCACCTCAGCAGGTACCTGTCTAACAGGAGAGGCAGGTGGAAAAGTCCCTTTATAAGTTTTCAGTCTGTTATGATGAAGTCATGCTTGTGAGCCCATGCTCTTTAGATCCTTGATCTCATATGTAACACCTAGGTAACCACCACTGCTCATCCGTCGCAAGACCACATAGGGGCCCTTCCATCTGGGAGCCAGTTTATTCAATTTTTGTGCCGGATTATCCAGGAGAACTAAATCACCTGGCTGATGAAGGTGGAACACAACCTTCAACATAACATCAAGTAAAATTAGGCAAATTAGGCTCTCTGCCATTAACCAAAAAGAAAGGAGAAAACCCAGTACTTGAATGAACACTTGAATTGTAGGCAAGCTCAGCTTGTGGCAAATACTGGTCCCATTCACCACTACTTTCTACAATGTACTTTGCCAGCTGATTTTTCAGTGTCCGGTTTAGTCTCTCAACCATGCCATCTGACTGGGCGTAGTGATGTGATGGTGATGTGCGGGTCTTATTAATGCCAAGGAAACCACAGAGATGCTTGATGAGGTCTGACTCAAACTGTTGCCCTTGGTCTGTGTGAATAGACTCTGGCACCCCATGATATCTGACATACTCCTCAAAAATACACTTTGCCACAGTAGTAGCACGTTGATCCTTCAATGGGAAGAGGTTGACATATCTGGTAAAATAGTCCATAACTACAAGAACATATCTATTACCAGCTGACGTAACAGGAAGTTCAGTGATGTCTGCAGCAACTTTCTGAAACGGCCTCTCAGTGTGTATTGGTTGCAGTGGAGCTCTTTCATGTGGAGTGGGGCAGCTCCGTGTTTGACATGAAAAGCACTCAGCACAAAACTTGTGAATGTCACGGGTCATGTACGGCCAATAAGAAATTCGTCTAGCTCTTTGAAGAGTGCGCTCTGCACTCAGGTGACCACTGAACTGATTACCATGTAAACATTTCAATGCTGAGGAGATGAGAGCTGTGGGTAAAACAACCTGGAAGCTAACAGGTGTGTTAGGGCTTGCTTTGACCTTTCTACAGAGGATTCTACAGAGGAGTGATTTTCATTCACTTGATGAAGACCACAATATTGACTTCCATGTAGAGGAACCTAGTGTATCCACAGTTGCAGCTAGGACAGAACCATCTTTTCAACAGTTGTTACCAGATGTTGATCTCAGTCAGGCAGAAATTACTGATGAACAACATCAGCTTCAGTCTTTATTACAGTGTTACAGTGATGTTTTCAGTGCTCATGATCATGATTATGGACACACAGATGTAGTTAGACACAGTATCAGGACGGGAAATGCTCCACCCATTCAACAGAGAGCATACAGAACCTCACCCAACATAAAAGCAGAGATAGACAGGCAAGTTCAGCAGCTCCTTTCACAAAACATAATTGAAGAAAGTTGTAGCCCCTGGTCTTCCCCTGTTGTACTCGTCAGAAAGAAAGATGGTAGTTACAGGTTCTGTATTGATTATAGGAAGTTAAATGCAGTCACCATTAAGGACTCATATCCCCTACCACGACCTGCAGATGCTCTTGACAGCCTTTCAGATGCTTGCTGGTTCAGCACCATGGACTTATGTAGTGGATATTGGCAGGTAGAGTTAGAGGCACAGGACAAGGAGAAAACAGCTTTAACACTGGCAGTGGACTGTACCAGTTCCAGGTTATGCCTATGGGCTTAACCAATGCTCCACCGACATTCCAGAGACTAATGGAGCTGGTGCTTCATGGACTGCACTGGAAGGAGTGTTTGATTTTTTCTGGATGATGTCCTTGTTTTCAGTCGCTCTTTTGCAGATCACTTACAGAGTCTCACAGAGGTTTTCAGCCGTTTCCGCTCAGCTGGTCTCAAGTTGAAAGCCAAGAAATGCCAGTTTGCACAAAAACAAGTCACCTTTCTCAGACATGTTGTCTCCAGTCTTGGACTGCAACCAGATGCAAGGAACCTTGAGATGGTTCGGAGAGGTGAGAGCATTCATTGGACTGTGCTCTTACTACCGTCGATTTATCAAAAACTTTTCTGTCATTGCAGCTCCATTGCACTCTCTCACACACAAAGGAGCAATATTCAAATGGATTAGTGAGAGTGAGGATGCTTTTCATTCTCTAAAACATGCTCTCACACATCCACCAATTGTGGCACGCTACCAATCCAGAAAGAAGGGTTACACCGGTAATAATTACTGAATATACAAGGGTCAAAATGTCAACATGCATATAACAGTCCTGTTATATGATTGATTCTGTATTATTTATGCAGTGAGCAGTGGTGGGAGTAACACATCTTAATTTTAATTACGTATAATTACATCTACTCAAATTACTGTACTTAAAATTTAAGTACAATTTTGCGGCACTGACACTTTTTTGAGTATTTATTTAACCGCGTAATTCACTTGTAATTGAGTATAAATAGTAGTTTGTAATCTGCTTTTCTGCATTTAAAATAATATCCACAACTGAGTTGTTTACAGTATTACCTGGTATCACAAAGCCAGTGGCATAAGGATAAATGAATGTCATTATCACATGAACCAGCAGCCTCATCTGGTTCACATATCAACACAATAGATACATTGTTGCAGCCAACAAGGTTATCAATAGATTGTAACAGACCAGTGAAGTAGTGATGTGCCATTCACAAACAAACTGGCTATAAGAGCCGATTCTTTGTCGCGAACGAGAAGAGCTGACCAGAAAAATTTTCAGCTGCTCTTGCTCAGCTCTGCTCCATGCAGATTGTATTTTGATGGGCACACCATGCGGCCGGTCACATGCAAGGACAGACTAGGATCATACCATTATATGAAAGAAGCAAGGGGTCAAAAGCTCCAAAGACAGCAAGTTTAGTGGTACAGGCCAGGTACACACAGAACTACCGAAAGATGGGGGAGACTGATTTCAATACAAGGACTTTGAGAAAACGTAAAATTGAGCAAAAAATGAAAGAGAAACAGCATCTGGCTGCATTTCAAAAACATTGGAGACTACAAAGACTGCAGAACTGCAGAATTTGCACATTGAAAATATCTGGTTGACTTTATTTGTTTTATTTGTTTGCTGTGGTTGTGTTTTCAGTTTTTTGATTTGACTAAAATGTTAAACAATAGTAACTGTGTATTTTTTCACTAAAATGCATAAAAATAAGGCTTTTAAAAAGACATTGAATGAAAAATTGCTTACTAACAAAAAAAAAAAAAAAAACATTCATAATTGCTAAATTAGGCTAAAATAGAAGGCTCGAGGTGATGCTAAATATAGAGCTGCTTGGGAGCTAGAAGAGCCAGCTCTTCTAAGGGAGCCAAGCCAAAAGAGCCAAATCTTTGAAAAGAGCTGAACTCTCATCACTACAGTGAAGTACAGATAGAAAAGAAAGATCCAAGATCGAACTGTATGATGTCAGAACTATGCTAAGAAAGGTCACCATACCAAACAAGCTCTCAACAATAATCAAGGCAGGTTACTGGATGTGATGTTGGCAGCTGCAACTAAATGTGTCCTACAAGCAACTGTAGTCAGTTTTATTGAGAATTTTATAATATTTGAATGCATTTAACAGAAAAGATGCTTTGTATTTGTTTTGAACATAATTGATCCATATAATCATATAATTCTTCAGAGAAAAGTATGTTGAAAGCAAATGTTTCACCATTTGAATGACTGTTCACAATCAATTATAAATCAATTTGAAAAGTAACTATTTCTCTGAGCAGGGGCCATTGCTCTGAGACAACAAGGGAAGTCAAGCTTCATGTCACACAATAAACAGTCAAATATGCGTAACTGTTGAGTTTATGTTTAATTGGGATTGACATTATGTTAAAACTAAAAGCATTCTGCAATGTGTTTAACTTCATGACTAAGTCTTTTTCACTCTGTCCGACATGATTTTGTGATTATTTTGAATGTTTTTTGAATGGGTTTCCATGTGATGCTTTTTTCCAATGCAGTGAAGCCAAGCTGTGATTGGATAAATGCTGAAAATTGTCATTCCCTTTGAAACTCAGCTTCACTGGGGGTGAATGGAGCATTGGGCTAGCCATGAATTCAGGCATCCGCATGATGATTGGTGGAACTGTCTAAAAGGCTGAACCCCTTTTGACTGGCAGGGATTTAGAAACAAACATCAGCATAGGAGCAAAGTAGAATTCAGTCAGAGTAGTTGTGAGGTAACATGCTCTCTGACCGAAGTGCTTCTTAGCTCATTTTACTAATTGCCATAAAGTTATTGAATTTGTTGTTCAAGTTTTGTTAGTTCGTTCATAATCATATAGTTCAAGTCATATCTCCTAGTCAAGTTATAAAGGGAAACTAGCACTACATACTAGGTGTGCTAGCACACTAACTAGCACACCTAATATGTTTGAAAGATCAGGAGCGGCCACTGGCTCTGAGTAGTTGTTTAGAAGGATACTTTTTTATTTGAGTATATTTTTACACCAGTACTTGTTGTTTAGTAGTATTAGCCAGTGCCAGTGCCAGTAGCCAGTGCCCTCATTTTGCAGTAGTGTGCTCGTGCAGAGGCATTAAGATAGAGAAGAGGCCACAGACTAAATTAGCTGATGAGGAAAGTCAGCCCTGTGGTGGGTCTAAACCTGGACAGACTGGACAGAATGGGTGAGAGGAGGATGGATGAAATCAAAGGCATCTAAGCAATCCTCTTCTAGCTCATTCTAATTCCCCTGCACCCAGACTAGAGCATATGAGTGGAGCGTGTGAAATATAGTCAGAAAGCGGTGCAGATTTTTATCCAAAGACCGGGCAATCGCTCCATCTTGCTCCAATTCGGGAAGCTGGTAAAGACAGACGGTCAGAGTACACAGCTCTTTTAGGTTTAGGTTCATACATTCCCTAAGCACCTAGAGGTCCAGATATGTGAGAGATTCTCAAGAATTAATGAAAACCAAACTGCAACTAAGAGAGAATTATAATTGTTATTACCTTGATATAAACATGACATCACATAAACCCTAATTTTGCTTCAAGTCTGCTTGATGTGTAAATAGATAGCTGTTTACCAATTCCAGTGTTCCCATGTCACCCCGGATTTACATTGAATGCAGAATACTTGTGTTGTGTCTCCAATCTGCTGTCCATCAATACCCACCGGACGTGTTAGCAGTGCAGCAGCCAGCATCATGAGATCTCGCAAACTGACATACAATCACACGATATATCAGGGTGTAGTTTCTATATAGTGTCAACAGAAAGAAATGATGTCTGAAAACCTCGACTTCAGGTCTGCCTCTGGCCCTTGACATTTTCAAAATGTGGTGCAGGTAAATATGATCCACCGTGAACAAGGTTTATTTTATTTTGAAAATAATCAAATGTTTTATTTTGTTTTTGTGGACGACTTCCTGCCCCATACAATGTTCTGTGTGCCAAATTGTTGCGTCATGGTCCGGCATCTGGCAAAAACTAGAAGGCTTGTGAATTGGCTGCTTCGGACTCACAGCCGCAGCTAGTGTAAACATAACCACTGACTATAATGGAAACGTATCAGATCCACTGCTGCATCACAGACACAAGCGTTCTGCATTCGATATAAATTGGGGGTCAGTTGTTGTGTTTTTGGCTTGTTTCACTGCTTAAAAAGATAACCAAGCCTGAATAAGTGTTAAATTAAGATTTTCCTACAACACCATCTCAGAAATCACACAATCATAATAACCTTCCTGTTAGCTCAAGAAACTGTGGATGTAAAATGCAGACCACTACCATATGTTCAGGAATTGGGCTGGAAAAGGATGCACAAGACACTACATTCTTAGATATAAAAAGCCTCTGCCCAAATATATTGTTGGAAAATGCAACTGTCAGTTATAACATAAAGAAAATAAGACCACTTTTTATTGGGGCCAATAGTAAAAAATCAAGATTCTTTAACAAAATTTGTTTATAAGTGGATTTAAATTGTCAGCAAGGACAACTGTGATTTTATGTGAGCAGCTCACTTGTGTCTCTTGAATATGTATGCACCTGCTGGTGGTTACTTCCCATACTGTCCCATACTGCCTGTGATGCTACATTGAACACATTTGTTTACAGCCAACATGGCAGCCATGGAGGAGCAGAAATCGTTCAATTCAGCTGTAGCTGCTGTTTTAAAGGAGACATATTATACCTCTTTTTAAAAAAGTTAGAATAGGTCTATGGTTTCTACAAAACATGTTCATGAAGTTTTTTTCACAATATCATTTTCACATAATTAGATCTCACCAGCTCTATTCTCTCTTACAAATTGAGCTGTTTTAGGGCTCTATTACTTTTATGCAAATGAGCTGTTGCTGACCTCGCCCCACCTGTCCCACGTTTACACTGCTATTTACTGCATGTGAAAAGGGCAGAAAACAGAGACGCTCTCCAGCCCTATACATTTGATTCCGAGTTGGGCCCAGAGGAAGCAGAACAGGAAGAGGAACCAGTGGCACAAACACCACGAACATAGCAAGCAATTTCTGAACGGTAAGTCAACTTTTTTATAATCTGTTTCACATAAACTAATCACAATACATTCACCGCAACTCAGTAGCCTTGCTACTTCCATCCGTTAGGAACAGTAACAATGTATTCCTTGTTACAGTCTACCTCTGTCAGACTATAGCCTACTGTTCAGCCTGTTGCACATCAACTTTGTAATGTTCCTTAATGTTTGATATAATGCCAGTCTCTTTACAATATTTTGTAAACTCTTTTACAACAATTGCTTGCATTTGAAACTTCCCAAAGCTCAAACGTACATACAACATATTTAGAAATACCAAAAAATATTTATTACACCAAGCAAAAAACATATTTTCAGCCACCTTGAAATGTGACAATTGTAGAGAACTGACAGATTATTTGATGTGCCAACTAACACAACGTTCAACTTTTAGTTGTTACAGGTATCTTGCCTACATGAGCTTTGTGAGTTGGTGTTGGGGATTCCTTGGATGACGACCCTTATCCTGCGTCCACCAGGATAAGGGTCTTCAACCTGTCATGTGTGTGGTCCTGCGTGTTCGTCAGGAGTTTTCTGACAGCCAAGGACAATACGTGGACTTCAGAACGCCTCCCATCGATTAAAGGGAGAAACATAGTTGGCAATCACCTCCTTCTTCTCTGGATGCTCATAGGTCAGGTAGGTCAGGGTGGGTGAGTGACTGGTTTGTCTTGTCATTACAGGCTGGGCAGGGTGACTCTTTGTCTGACTTTCCATTCACCATCTTCACTCACCTGCTGCTCATCCACCTGATTGCCACCTTCCATCTCCTGCTCAAGAACCCGGTATTGACTCGCAGTCTCTGCCAGATCATTGTACTCCAAACAGTGGTATCGTTCGGACCTGCAAGACCTGTCAGTTTTTTTGCTCAGCTCTTATGCTCATGTTTTGACCTTGTTTTTGTGTATGCAGGATATTTCCTCCCTGCCTGTCTCACCACACCCAGCCAGCAGTGTTTTTCTTTGGTCTTTGGTTTTTGAAATCCTTGTGTCTGCCAATGTGGTCCACAAACCCAGAGACCTGTAGTGCCCGGCATAACATGAATAATCTATTTAACCATGGAATTTACCAATGCAAACAGGCTAGAAGAGATGCACCACAAAGTCACCCATAAATTATATCCAATGCATACTGAATCTATCGGTGCAGTCGCATTGGAAACATTTGTATCGGAATACCAATATGAATTGGTGAATCTCACCATCCCTAATTCAATCGGATCGTTGGAGTAAAAAAAAAATGAAAGTGAAACTATAGTAATCATTGAGCACATAGCACAGCACACCATGTACACAACAAAATCACCCTCTGCATTTAACCCATAACCTAAGTGAGTAAGGGGCAGCCTGGACGGTGCCCGGGGAGCATGTGTGGGGACGGTACCTTGCTCAGGGGTACCTCAGTGGGACCCGGTAGCTGGTGGATTAAAACCGGAGACCTTCCACTTTGATTCCGCTTCCTTACCCAACAGGCCACCACTGCCCTGTACATGTCTTGTTACTGCGCATGTGTGTTGTACATGTGTGTGCATGAGTGACCCAGTGCCTATGAAGAAGTCAACAGCGTGGCAGTGCCTAGCGGAACAAAACAAATCGCCCCCTACTGTTCTGGCGGTGAATTGTGTTACGACAGCCAACAGAGAACTCTGAAAGAGTTCACGGCTGTGTTGCTATGTAAACAGCTCTGTTCAATGTTCAATCTGAAAGATTTCAATCCGATTGAGGAAAAAAGTCAGAAACAAAACACTCAGCAACTACTGTAATGCCCTGCTTTCAGGTCTTCCCAAAAAACTCACGTCTTCAGCTACTCCAGAACTCAGTTGCTCAAGTAGTGAGCAGCCGACAAGGACACTGACAAGGACCAGGGTCACATTGCACCAGTTTTAAAATCATTGCACTGACTCCCTGTGTCTTTCAGGATTGATTTTAAAGGTCCCATATTATAAAAAAAAAAATCTTATGATGGCTTTTGAATGTATTTTTGGGTCTATACTGCCCCTACACACACTGTGAGTTTGATAAAAAAAATTCCTCAAGTATCGCGGTTTGAGTACATCTTTTTGTGGTGTCTGTTTACTTGCTCTTTTAATTGTTTGTAGCTGTAGCTGTGTTTGGTGGCTGTAGAAATATGAGCTTTTAGCTGAGATTCTGACATTTCTTAGGTTACTAAACATTCTGAGTTATTCAGTGGACTGAGCTTCCCACACCATGAAATCAGATGTTACCTACTTTGCTAGGGAAGAAGCACTTAAAAACTTCTAAATGTTCAATGAACGTAATGATAATAATGATTATTGTGATATTTTGGGGCATTGTTCAACTGTGTATC
The DNA here is from genome assembly GCA_016801845.1 of Polydactylus sextarius. NCBI lineage: Eukaryota > Metazoa > Chordata > Actinopteri > Polynemidae > Polydactylus > Polydactylus sextarius. The sequence goes on along the minus strand of CM028917.1, from coordinate 54,081 downwards.
AGGATATCAGACAGATTCAAGAAGTAAGGTAAAGCAGTTGTTTGCGTAACATCTCATTTATTTGCCTGAACAACACCAACTATAAAATCATAAATATGCCTATATTAAAAGAACATACGTCTGTATTCTTAATTCTTCTTAATCTCAAAGACCTGTAGTCACCTTTGTAAAAGTTGCAGGCATTCTACAGCGACTAAACAACTTATACTGTCGGTATTTCTCAGCAGCATAATTTTTTTTGACTTGGATGTCATTAATGCACAGTGTCTGCATATACACCTATGACAAACTGAGTTTGCTTTGAAACGCAAATAGGCTATGTGTATGTAATGGTGATATTAAACATTTTTAATAATTTAATTTTAGACTAGCCATTCGGAAACACCCTGCTCCGTACTTAGTGGCGGTGTTTCTAAAAGTGTCTCAACTTCCTCTGGGTCAGACTCAGGTTTGAACATATAAGGTTGCGCAGAAGCAGCAGCCATGTCTCTAGTAAACTAGTTTAGAACATGGCCATGGGCAGTAACAGGTCATTTGCACATATGAATTCTGATGAGAATCAGCCTGTTCTGAACGGAGGGATAGAGAGGCAGGCGAAAATGCCTAATCTGGTATTTTCAACAAACAGTTCTGGTTGCCTTGATGCTGGCCTGGGGTTCGCCCTCCTCTGGCTGTGGGGGAGTCATAGGTCCCTATTATCCTAATAGATCACTTTGATCACAAACTGCTAGTTTACTTGTGGTCCCTAGAGTCTCTAAGACCAGAATGGGAGGTAGAGCCTTCAGTTATCAGGCTCCTCTTTTATGGAACCAGTACCCAGTCTGGGTCCAGGAGGCAGACACCTTTTCTACATTTAAGGTTAGACTAAAAACTTTCTTTTATGATAAAGCCTATAGTTAAGGATGGTTCAGGTGGGACATGGACCCACCTGAACCATCCTTATACTGCTATAGGATTAGACTGCTGGGGAACTCTGACAATACACTGCACCTCTTTTTTCTGTCCCTCACTCTCCTCGTCTCTGTCTTTCCCACACACTTCAGGTCTTTATATCAATATATTACATACTATTAACACTCCACCCCCACCCCCACCCCGACCCCGACCCCTCTATGTAAAGTGCCTATAAATAAATGTTTTTATGATCTTGCGCTATATAAATAAAACTGAATTAAATTGAATTGAATTGAATTATTGATTGAATTATTTATTAAAGATTAGGGGTGAAGGGGTATTGAGTGGGCAGTTGGGTGGGAGTGACTTTTTAATATGTTAAGCTCTTTGTGCTAAATTTTTTATTGTACAAAAAGTGCTACATAAATAAAGTTTGATTGATTGGTAGTTTCAGAGTGCAACTCTTTACTAGTTAAGCTAAAGGGAACAGTGTGTATCATCATGCGTTATGTGATTAAATATGGGCTGGTCTGGGTCCAATTGTCAGGGCCAATTTTTTGACCCTGTCCAATCTCGGGCCTACATGATCATAAGCCGCAAATTCCTAGGAGGAAACACCCATAAGCTTGGGATGTTTACAACCTAGCCTTACATATACACATACATAAAATTGCCAAGAAATTTGAGGTGTACCATTTGCCTGCACACACAGGACCTCAAGCATAGCCCATTACCTGACTTGTTTGGCAAGTGATACAGAGAAGTGCAAAAAATAGCCAGAATTAATTTCCTCAGGATGTGAGACCAATGAATTCCTCTTCCACAGGCCACCATGAAAATGTTTGTTTTTTAAGAAAGCTTTTGTTTTCTATGAGCAGTATAATTAGACTACTATGGTAATTGAATTATACAATCATTTCTTTCCGGTGTTGGGCGACTTATTTCCAGAATGATATTTGTTACTGTTACAGTAATTAGGTACATTACAATATTATCATCTCTAAATTGTAATGCGTGACAGTACTTCTTCATTACTTGTAATGCAGAAGTAAAAATGTACTTTGCTGACACTCATTCTACATTCAGTGGAGAGCAATGTGGTTTTGCCTCAGGCCCTTAAGGCTATTCTTATTACTATACCATTAATATAACTGGCACAGTGAAACTTAATTTCTGCTGCTTTGTCTTATCCATTCTCTGGTCCTCAGACATTTTCTCTTCTCAATTGACTGAGACCTTGCATGGCACCCCTCTAGATGTTAAATTATTATATTATTTAAATTATGTTAAATTAAAAAAACATCTATTCAAATATGGATCATCAGGAAAACATCACTCAATCTATGATCAACAAAAAGAAAACATAATAGGGAGTAATACATGTCTAGTACGTCTAACAATTTTAATACTACCTAAACAAAAGGTGTGTGTGTATGTTCTAAACACTCGGTCTCAGGTGGCTTGTCTATCTTGCACGAACGATAGATAGGGAATTTATAATACAGGAGACAAAAACAGCCTAAATTTTTATGTACAACTGCAAATAACACAACACAATGTCATCCAGACATTCACTGCATTTGTTAGCCAGGTAAATGTGCATATTTCTACTATTTGTCACATGAACAGGTTCACTGTACTGTTTATCTTTTTAACATGTGTGATAAGCTTTTAAATTTGTGCCCACCTTGTACTGCTTTATTCAGTGGAATCTCCAGCTTGAATGTGAATTTGAACCCAGTTTTACAGAAATTCCCCCGTTTCTCCAGACATCAAAACAAATATTCACTCAGATTAAACAATTTATTAACACTACAGTCTGTACAGCTGTAAAAATGCATTTTCTATGTGCCTTCAATTAAATCGATCAATTAAATGTATGAAAATACAAAAACACTGTGAGTTAATGCATTGCCTGTATGCCTACATATGTCAAGAGAGGACAAACATTAACCTCATTCACCTCCCAAATTCCACACATGGATATGATTTACAGTACATGCTAATTATACAAGCTTAAACCTGATTCTGCAGAACTATTCCCCACCTGTTAAATGGTTCTTTTTGCCTGTGTCCTCTTAAAGAACCTCTTCATATATCTGAGACATTTCGCCAGCATCTCTCCTTTCCTTTTACTCACTAGCATAATGAGCCTTTGCCTCTCCTTTTGTCCTTTTGTGTTTGTTCTTCTAGCAACCAACCCCAAGGACTTTCTTCATGTGTTCGTACACCACATAAGAAATGCTGACAGCAGGAATGACTTTGAGGAAGTTAGGGGTGATGCCACGATACAGACCAGGTACACCTTCATGGGATATGATGTATTTGAACTGGCCCACCATTGTTAGTCTAGGTTTACCCTCAGTGATGGCTGAAAGAAAAGGGAACAATATTGTTTAAAGAAACTCATATAAGAACGCGGCTTATTGATTCATCATGCATGTTCATGTTCAGTATGTTTGTCACATGTACCTCTACAGTACAGCTCACCTTGTGCCTGCATGCGTGTCCGAATAAGAGCGAGAGGATAAGATGCAAGCTGGCCACAGGTGCTGGAGATGGTTCCACAGCCCAGCAAGACCAAAATTCCTGGATCAGCAGAATCTATACAGTACCTCTGGAGCCAGGCATTCTTAAGGGTCTATAAGCAAGAGCAGTGAGAAAATGTATGTAAAATATATTAAAGGGGTGGGTGGGGGGTTGGGGGGTTGCCAAAGTTTTTGCCAAAACTTTGAAACCTGGGATTGTACCAGCCTTTACTGCCATTATATGGCAACATCGCCATTACACACACTACGAGTTTGCAAAAGTGTGTGTTGAGTACTTAATACTGGTGCATCTGAAAGTATACCATATGCAAAGAATAGCAAAAGTCATAATTTCAGTCTAAAGTCTTAGTAACGTGGTGTTCATAAGACCAATACTCATCATTCCAAATTCAAATTCAAATGTAAATAATCTATTTGTTCACAAATTACACAATAACACATACATTATGTTACCTACACACCATGGGTGCCAGGAAAGTGAGGGGCTTTAAAGGCCCATTTATGCTCTATGCAGGATACACATACACAGATGGATGGAGCCTTTCGTCCCTCATTACATGCATACCGTGGTCCGTTTTCAGGAAACTTAGTGATGCATAGCAGTACGCAGCCACTGGGGGCAGTGTTGCGCAGTATAGCTCAAGTACACCAGCAAGTGGAACAAAGAAAGCGACAACAGAAATCTCCAATCACATACCGCAGTGTACTTAACAGCTACACAAACCACCACCGTCTACAGTGCTGCGTCTTTTTACCGCTTCCTTAGAATGTGTGCTGTGATCTCCTTCACTGTCGCCATGTTTGTTATTGTTTGAAACTTAGGTCAGAGCTCTGCACTCAGCACTGCCCTCTAGTGGATGCCTTACTTAACAACCATTCCACCATAAAGTATGCATGGGGAGTATAAAGTCCTGACATTTGAACTTGACATATGTACTTACATATGTAAAGGGAGCATAAATGGGCCTTAAGGAAGTGTATGGCAGGAAGCTGCAGAATAACGTCCAGCCAAGCCACACCAGGGACGTGTGGAGGGACATGAGGCAGATTACAGGCCTCAAAATAAAAGACCATCAGCAGGGCTTTAGCAGATACCAAGTGCCATAATGCATGGAGGACAATTATCACCAGCCCAATTTTGAAACTATGGTGGGGCAAACCAGTGTATTGAAAAAAAGTACCTGAAGCAATTCAAATCACCTCAGTCAGCCCTCCGTCCTCCACTATGCTAATAGGCCAGATGTTGCCCAATAATCCCTCACCTTTCTCTATCTTCTGCTACCATCTCTCTGTCTCTCCTATGAGTGACTGCAGGTAAGTGACAGTTTTGTGTGGATAATTGCAGCTTTCATGTCAGAGGTCAGCGCACATGTTAACTGTGTTAAATTATTTAAATGAAATTCAAATGATTGCCAAAACTATTTTAAAGTATTGTATTTTTTTGCATTTTCAAATTATGCCAGCTGTATTTTTTGATCCTGCAAGCAGAAACTTGACAGTCACATGACAATAGAAATGAATAGAGGAGGAAAATGCATTTACACTATGCACCAACTATGTTTCACAGAAAAGCTGATAATGTTATGTAGGTAAACTCCAATGGTTACTTGAAGAGCGAATTGATCAAGTTATAAAACACACACACAATAACACATACTTGATTTTACTGTTTTTATGTCTGTATGTATTAGAAAAATACAGAATAATACTAACCTTTTACTGTCAGTTCCTTTTCCAATAAATTTTCTCAAACTTACAATGTAATCATCTAAATCATACATTTCCTGTTTAAACTACCACATATTCTTTAATAGTATTCACAATAGTCAGATGTCTAAATAGTCTAAATGGCATGTAAAAACATCTGACAAACCAAAATTGTGTTGTTTAACAGTTAAATGTAGGGTATATAGTAACCCTCCCTTCAGTTCTGGTTCTAGACTCACAATCTATGATTTACTTGCCAGTTATTAATTATGTCTGTGGTGTTTGCTGCTGAGCAGGTTGTGAATTTATGAGAAATGCCTGTTGCTGCTGAAAAGTTCCTTCTGTAAAGTATACTTTTTAATCCCCTATTTCTTTTAGTATTTATGTATTTAACACAATGTAGGCACATGCGCACACACCTCATACACAGCCAAATCGATGCCAGCATAGGGAATGATGCCCAGTGTATTTGGCAGGTAGCCCCTGTAGAAAGCTTGGACACCTTCTGTCCTCAGGATCTGTCTAGCACAATCAGCCACACCTGAGTATTGTCCTGTTTTCCTTAATGTAAGACGAGTCTTCAGCACCTACCCCACAGTGAAGGACAGGAGAAAAATGGGTGAAGAATGAATAATACAAGTACATGCTTAAAAGAGGAAGGAGGAGGAGTGAGGACAAACACAAGCAAACTGGGTACAAGAGATATGGAGATATCTTTGTAGTTCTTTATGCTCACAGGAAATCATCAGGAAATCATTTTCATTCAGCCCCCTCGTACTTCTTCCATGAGGAATTCTGGGGCCTCAATTCTAAAAGTGTGTGTACGATTCACGTCAAAAGGTGGCATACAGACAAAACACAGAAAGTGTTTACACAAGAAAATATTCAGATTTATAAAACCATTTGTACATATGTCTGTCAACAATTTCCCTTTATGAATCACAATCTGTTCCACATGTAGTGACACCTGGGTGTAGGTCATACCCACAATGGCCTATAAATGTGATACACCCAGAATTAATATTCATTTATAAAGAAACAAACTTGGCGCAGGTGGAAAGGCAAAAAAAAGGAATTTGCTGATCTCATATAAAACTGCACTGAAAAAGACAGAAGGGAGGCAATTAGTACCTCTGCCTCAAGGAAGGGGGCGTACTAAAGCCCACAGAACGGTTGCAATAATCTCAACGAAAACGTTATTGAAAAGTCATTGAGATTTTTGTCCAGAAGGAACTGAATGGGCTTAACTTTTAGTTAATGTAGGACCACAGCAGTATATAGTCTCTTTTTATTTGTTTTGAATGAATATGCGGCATTGTGGCAGCAAATTAAAAACACATGAAGGATGTTATTTTTATTTTCTTATTTTTTGGGTTCATATATGTGTAAATCTAACTGAAAGATGTCTACACATTTGATATGCAATGCTCA
>CM028917.1:0-42500 GCA_016801845.1 Polydactylus sextarius | reverse complement strand
TGAAAGTTGTCCGTCTTGATGAGCTCTACACACATACCAACTTTGGTGTGTCTACCTCAAACTATGTGCCGACCACAAGCCTTTGTTTAAAAATTTCAAAAGGGGGAGCTCTGGAGCCCTTGAGCCACGCCCAGACTCCAAAGTTGGTCAGAACGTGCTTTGCAGGAGTTCTGATGTGTGTGCTGATTTTGGTGAGTTTTCGTGGATGGGAAAGGCCTCAGACGGCCTGGAATGTGGCAGAAGGAAAAGAAAAATAAGAAGAAGAAGAATCTGAGCAAAAGCAATAGGGTCCTCGCACCGGAGGTGCTCGGGCCCTAATAATAAGAAGAATCTGAGCAGAAGCAATAGGGTCCTCGCACCAGAGGTGCTCGGGCCCTAATAAGAAGAAGAATCTGAGCAGAAGCAATAGGGTACTCGCACTGGAGGTGCTCAGGCCCTAATAATAAGAAGAAGAATCTGAGCAGAAGCAGAAGGGTACTCGCACCGGAAGTGCTCGGGCCCTAATAATAAGAATAAGAATCTTAGCAAAAGCAATAGGGTCCTCACACCGAGGTGCTTGTATAGTTAATATTTTTTGTTTATTGTTTTGTAATTGGGTTCACACTGTGGGCACCTGAAGTTATTTAGGTAGGTAGGCACTTTGAGGACCAGCATGCATCTGGGTGGACATATGTTTTTTTACCAGTGCAAGGGAGGCACCAGCAGCCATGATTTTCGGGATTGGACATTTATCTTCTTTTGCCTACGTCAAACCAGATCACCATGGTGCATCAGTGGCCTGTTAATTATGTTTCATTTAAAGTTTAATTTGTTTTTTCTGGACAAATGGCTACTACAGATAACATTACAAAAGTCTTGATGCATACCAATTTTTTAATCATGGACTGGGTGAAACACTGATGCTGGAGTTCCTGACATCTACCACCTAATGGCTAACATTACCAAACATTCAATTGCATTATGATTGTCTTTGAAATGAAAGTGGAAGTTTTTTTTAAACAGCATACTGTACAACATGATCATTTAGGCCTGAGTCATTCACACACAAGGACAATTTGCTGTCTATGGTCATGTGTCTGCAGAATATCGATATAATGGTAAATGCTGCACTATAACAACTAAAACAACAATTCAGGTAAATGGTGAAATAATTGATGTGATGCTGCATTGTTTTAAGCAAAATACAGGTTGAAAAATAAATAAAACAAATGTTTTCAGTTTTAAACGTCAGACTGACCTCCATTGGGTAGATGATGGTCTGGGAAGTAGCTCCTGCCAGAGAGCCAGCAATGAATCTCTCTTGTAACCTTAAACTGCCTCCACCTTTATTGCCTTGGATCACCCACTTGATCTAAAGTTTGATTTATTTTTTTTTATAAAAAAAGAAAAGGTGTTGGGTGCATGTATTCATTGACACTTTAAGAGAACGATTTTTTCTGTGTGAACAGTTATTCACTTTTTCTATTCTGTAATAACATAAGCAAACATTCACTGTGCAAGCAGTCAGATTTGCAGTTCTTCAGTGACTGACCTGTTCATAGGCCATAAACTTAATGGCAGATTCAGGGGCAATTTTGAGGACATTGATACCATTTCCCCGCCAGAGAGAGAAGATTCCTCCCTCCAAGATCATCCCCCTCAGTCCAGACAACAGATTAATCCCTCTTGATGTAGAGCCGTGTACCTGGACACACAAACAAGGGCAGGTCAGTGATCTCTTTGCAACCTGGAAGTGAGAAATGTTGCTGTGGGCTGCATGGCAAGCACAGAATTATATGTATTTCCAACCACAGCAGCTTACAGGTTCAGGTAAAAAAAAAAAAGCTGCAGAGAGTAAGAAGATTTTTTGTCACTGATGTTTGCAAATTCCCAACTCTCTGCCACTTGTCTTGATTTGGAAAATAATGCTGTATCTCTGACTTATTAAGACTGATTAACTCCTAACTGCAACATAAAAAACATGAAGTCATTGAATTTGCTGGGGTGGGTCTTCTTGGGAACCAGTATAAAGCATGACGTCTTCCACAGTGTAGGACCCCTCCCCAGGCGCAGACTCAGGTTGAAGACATGTTGAAGTGGCCTCCCAGTTCCACCTTAATAGCGCCAATATAGCGCCACAGTTCCTGCGGGATGGCGTCTGTGCTGGTTTGATGGTCATTCCTCCGTAGTGCAAGCAGCTGATTTCTTGTATAAACAAGTTTGCTACCACCAGTTTGTTGTGGGGAAAAAAAATTATGTCCATAGGATAAATAGAGAAAAATACCTTTCGAGTGTATAAACAGAGAAAAGTTGGAATAAAACACAAAAGACACTAAACGAAAACAAAGGACAGACGGAGCTACTGTAAAGTGCACAACTTCTAAGGCCTCCTCAGAATGCCTCCTCAGAATGCCTCATCATTCCTGTTACCAAAAGGCTCTGTCTTTTAAACCAAACTTTCTTTACATTTTTGCTAGGAATTTTACCAATAATAACCTAGGTCAAAGAGGGAGGATTCAAATGCAAAACTCCACACAGCAGGCAAAGGTATCCAAAAAGGGGCAAGGCAGCAGGAAAAATCCACAAGGCAAACTAGGTCATTGACTCAAAGACAAACACGATAAAAATAAGGCTGGAAAACTGGACACACAAGGGACAAGGGACCACTCCACCACCCTGACTGAAGCAGGTCCACAGAACACTGATGCAAGGACTTGTTCTGGGTGCCAACTGGACAGGCACAAACATACTCTTTTTGACATCCTTACTCATAGAGGGCCACCAAAAATGCTGCTATAAATTGGGTCCTCTGTATTCCAGGATAGCAGGAAAAACTGCGGGCATGAGCCCTGTGGATGACTTGGGACCAGAGCTCTGGACTGAGAAAAAGCTGTTTTGAAGGGACCCAACTGGAGGCTATGAACCTGCAATGGTCTGCTTAACCCACTCCTCCACATTTGATGATATGGCTCCCAACAAACCCAGGGGTGGTAGTATGTGTGAGGGAGCCCTGGACGTGGAAGAAATAGAGACACAGCAGTGGGATAGAGCATTTGGCTTTACATTTTTAGACCCAGGCCAACAGGACATATTGAAACTGAACCTATTAAAAAATAAGGCCCACCTGACTTGCTGGAGGTTCAGTCTCTTTGCCCTGTGAAGATGCTCCAAGTTCTTATGGTCAGTCCACACCTGGAATGGCTGCTCAGCCCTCTCAAGCCTGTGGTGCCACTCCTCCAAGGTCAAATTTATGGCCCAAAACTCCCAATCCCCAACGTCGTAGTTCCTCTTGGCTGAGGATACATTCAGGGAATGATTGATTGATTGTCACTGGAGGACTGCTGAGACAAGATCCCGATGCCTGAAGCATCCACCTCCACTATGAACAGCAATTTAGGATCTGGTAGGGTTAGCACTGGGGCAGAGATGAAACAGTGCTCCAGTCTAGATAAGGTCTGATCAGCCTGAGTGGTCCAGAGAAACTTTGTGTACACAGAGGTTAAGGCATTGAAAGGTGAGACAACAGAGCTTAAATGAAAAACTACGGACATCTTCAACGTAAACAAAAACAAAGAAATGTCCCGAAGGAGTATGTCCCGAAGGATACTGTTAATTAGTTTCTGAAACACAGCTGAAGTGTTGATGAGGCCGAAGGGCATTTGTAATGAACACTTGATGTTTTAAATGCAGTTTTCCACTCATCCCCTTCCCCTATCCTTACAAAATGGCAGGCATTCCTTAGATCCAGCTTATTGAAGATCTCAGCCCCTTGCGCAAGTTTAAAAGCTTGAGGAAGGGGTACCTGTTTTTTAGTGTGATGTCATTGAAGCCCCTATAATTGATATAGCAGCCACAGTGTCTTGTCCTTCTTGGCCTTGAGGAAGAAAGGCTCCTGTTGGCAATGACAGACAAATGATTCCAGCTTTTAAAGCTGAGCCGACCTAATCCTTCATCACTTGCATCTTAGAAGCAGGCAGGGAATAAAGGCATCCCTAAGGGAACTGATTCCCAACTACTGTGCCACAGCACATTAGTGTGCTGTAAGAGATCATCAGGTGTGCCGTGGGAAATTGTGAGTAAATTGAGACTAGATCATCATTATAGTTTATTATATATTTATTATTATAAATATACAAAACAAATTCCTAAGTGTGTTGATCAGGAAAGATTAGAGTCACTGGAGATGATCGGTGAGACCAGGTCCTGCAGGAGAGCACAGACCTCTCTGAAGAGCACCTCCACTGATGGGAAAGAGTGATGCATGCCTTTTTCTCAAATTTACGTAGCCTTTTGTCAGTCCTTATAGCCAAGGCGACAAGGGAGTCTAATTCGGAAGGTAAATCCAAAGGAGCCAACATATCCATCAATTCATTATGGTGTCTTCTTAAGTAAACATCAAAAAGGTTGGTTGATTCACTCACTCTCTGCAGCCAGGGTGTGGAACTGTCAACCCAGTCTCATGGCAATTCGTGATATAGTCATGGAATTTAATCTACTGAATCGTGCTGAGTAAAACGAATTTCTGAAGTTTTTTGTGTCACTCAGAACAAATTTCAGAGTAATGTATTTCAATTGGAAAACTTTCTTGTGTCTGTACCTCCTATTTTTTTCTGTCTGGATTTGATTTCTTAGTTTGATTTCTGTGTGTTAATTGTATTCTGTCCGTCTACTTATTTTTCTTTCTCTTATTTTCTTTTTCTTTTTTTTTTTTTTTTACTGTTTATATATTTTTATAATTAAAAAAAATATATAATTGTCATCCCATACTTTGTTTCCTGAAGTTTTTTCTTCAGTTTTTTTTTTTTTTTTTGTATTAAATATTACCAAAAGAAGCAGGTTATGACCCCCACCATTGTTATGGTAACGCCAAAGCTCCAGTTTCCCGCTTCTACGGTCTTATTGCTGTCAACCCATTGTCTCCAACCCAGTCTCATCTCAGAACGTAAGATTACCACATTGGTCCACTTGGAAAAATGTATCTGTATGTAAATGTAATGTAAATGTATGTAAATGTAAATGTATTTTTAAAGAGCATTCACAGCAAGGTAAACCTATCTATTTAATATGAGCTTATTTTCCCCTTTAATTTCATTTCTACTGTTTTTATTACTTTAGTTTCTATTTGTCTTATAACTTTTTGAATAAACCTCCCTTTGCTATATAGTGTTGTCACAAAACTGTTACATTTCATGTGTTTGAAAAAGAAAAACATCTACATTTTGCTAGAGAGAGTACCCCCATACATGCAGAGAATGCAGAGAGCAATGCTAACAGCTCCAACATCCACAAGTTGCTGTCACAACTAGAGATTGATGAGATACAACAACGATCCCCAGCGGGGATAGATCACAAACACCCCCACAATCAGAGATTGGGTACCAAGCCTCAACAAATACCAGCAGCCTCAACCCAAGAGATCGTCAAATTTGTTGAACACAGTAAGACACCACAAGTTGACTTGTAAAGTACCCTCAGCAGATCTGCTAGTAGATGTTATTGTTATTAGTGAATGCTGCACTAATAACAATACCTACAGCAACCATCACTGAGAGAATCAATAAGCTGATTCACAGTACAGCAATAGTAATCCTTGAGATGCTTGGGTACAAGATGGGCTCAGGCTAACATTACAGACAGCACCCACCATGGCAGATCTGGTCGGGGGCCAAGATAACACGGAGCAACACAGAGAGAAATCAGCCAGCTAGCAGAGCTACAGAAAGGCAACATGGTGACCAAAGGCGCACCCAGGACATACAACATGCTCTCCATACCAAAAGCGCTTGAAACTGCCAAACCACAGCAATTTCCCAGAATACCATCTCAATGGCAGACATTCAAAAAAAGAGTGTCAAAGATGAAGAGCTGGACAGCACCAGGCCCCAATATGATCCATGCCTACTGGCTGAAGAAGCTAACTGCACTCCATGAACGCCTAGCAGCACAGATGCACGATCTACTGAGGGATGGGTCCCACCCAGAGTGGCTAACCCAGGGTGGGACAGTCATCAGATACCCTGCTGGGATCATAAGCTGGCCAAAGGAAGAGACAGAAGCCACTGATATCAAGACAAGAAAGCTCCTCACCATACACGGAGGGTTTCACCCCAAATCCAGCACCCTGAGACTGTACACTAAGTGGAAAGAGGGAGGCTGAGGACTCGTGAGCATCAAGGCCATGATCCAGGATGAAACCTCAAACATCCAAGAATACATCAAGAAAATGGCCACAAAGGATGAACTGCTAAGTGAATGTCTCAGACAGCAGAAACCCAATGAGAGTGCAGAGGAAGAGGAGCAGACAACTTGGAGGGATAAGCCCCTACATGGAATGTACCACCGTCAAATTGAAGAAGTGGCTGATATCGAAAAGACCTACCAGTGGCTGGAAAAGGCTGGATTACAGAGAGGCACTAATCATGGAAGCACAAGAACAGGCCCAAGATACAAGAGCCATAGAAGCCAAGATCTAACACAGTAGACAAGACCCAAGGTGCAGACTGTGCAAAGATGCCCCTGAAACAGTCCAGCACATAGTGGCAGGGTGTAAGATGCTAGCCAGGTCAGCGTACATGGAGAGGCACAACCAGGTAGCTGGAGGCAGTGACCCCCAAACTGGGAGAGTGGCTCCAACAGATCCCAGGAACAACATCTGAGGCCTCAGTCCAGAAGAGTGCCGTCCTAGGAACAGCTAAGATACTGCACAGAACCCTTAAACTCCCAGGCCACTGGTAGAGGACCCGAGCTTGAGAATAACACACAGATACCACCCAGGAGGGGTGAGAAGGAGATTTTACATAGATAGATAGATAGATACATAGATACATAGATACATAGATACAAATTAGGGGTGTGTGTGTGTGTAGTTAATTTCTTCCCCGTTCTTCCCCTACTCTACCCTCTTTGCCCCTCACCCCGTCATTGATCTGTTTGTCAGTGGTTAGTAAAGAAATGACCCACCTGCAAAAAGATTTTGAGGCGGTCCAGAGGAGCCGTTCCTGTCCGGGACACTGCCCCTGCCATGGCTCCAGCAAACAGCTGTCTCCACACCATACCTGCCCGCAGTTCCTGCTCTGAAAACTCATCTGGCACTGTCAGATGTTCCCCAATGTCAAACATCTATTCCAACAACAGAAAATTTTTTTGATAGATGTTTTAGTGTATAACACCAATATAAATGAACAACACTAATCATCAAATACTGCCAAGATGTGATTATATTATTATTGTAATGATTATTAGTGATATGACAGTGGAACTTGGTGACTCACATGGGAGTGTTTCCAGTAGTGGACAATTTCCTCCATGTTGTGAAAATGGTTGAAGAGGAAGTGATCACGCCATTCATTCCAGTCAATAGTCATAGTGCCATCCCTGTCCATACTGGGACACATGCAGTACAGTGCCATCAGCACATCACATATGCTTTCTAGCATTCCTCTTTAACATTTTAAATCAGGCCAGCTGACAGTCTTTCCTGGGCCCAGAAAGATAATCTTAGTTGCCACCCCCACATGTCCCCACCTTCTGCACACGTGTGCAGAAGGTGTCCCCACCTTGCCTGGATCTTTCCTTTTCCCTGCTCAATGTAAATTTTGATGAACAAGTGAAATATATTGTACTGGTACACTGCCTCTACCATGGCTCCAGCAAACAGTTTCCTCCACACCATATCTGCCTGCAGTTCCTGCTCTGATAACTCATCTGGCACTGTCAGATGTTCCCAAGTGTCACACATTAGACACAAGTTCAGACGGGTCAGGGCATGGGTCTAAATCACAATTTTAATGATCTCTTGACTTATTTGTAATTATTATTTGTATTTTTTTTTTGTGTGTGTGTGTGTGTGTGTGTGATACAAATAGGCCTATTTTGAGAAGTGTTGAAAAATGATGTAGAACCTCTTACTGTCAGGAGGAAACCATGGAACAAACACACACACACACACACACACACACACACACACACACACACATGTATGCACACACACTGCACCTCTGCAGTATTCTGGAGGCCTGCTCCATGGAGAGCTCCACTCCAAGCTTGTGTAGTGAGAGTTGGATTTCCCCTACGTCAATTTGCCCTAGGAACAGAACAGAAAGACTTTGTACCTTTTTATACAGTGGTGTGTTTGTTCAATGCACATTATGATGATAATTTTAATTTAATATCCATAATAATATGAATAATAAGAATAATTCATAATAATATGAGAAATGGAGAAATGTAGGGTGTATTTTGGGGGTTTAGTGAGCCCACACCATCATTGTTGCAGTCAACACTATGAAAGATGAACTGCAGTCTCTTCTCATTAGCCCGTAGGTACTGAGAGAACTCTTGGAAGTCGAGCAAGCCATCATGGTTGATGTCACTCTGGAGGACAATCTGGAAGTGCAGAGAGACGTTAGATATCAATCATTCAACAGGGATATACAGTAAATAGAATTAAAGGTAGCAAATATAGATATGGTAAAAGTGAAGGAGTACTAAAGATGAAGATGATGAAGATAGTTTTGATGGCTGTGGTGGGGTGGAGTAGCAACTTTTACTTTTGTGGTTAGAGATAGAAAATGAGAATGTGTGTCTGTGTGTACATGCAAGTGTACGCACACTCAAATAATGTTTACCTATTGTTTACTTTAAAAAATTATGGCAACAAAGTGACATGTAATATAACTGAGTAGATTTTAAGTTTTACAACTGACTACAAAACTATTTTAAAATGTAACTAAATTTAAACTAAAGATGTGAGGAAATGGAAATAAATATGAGGGAAACTGATTCACATTCCAAAATATCTGAGTGAAACTGAGTTATGCTTACTTATATGGGTGAAATTGTTTGAAACTTACTAAATATCTCGAGAAAAAAATGATTTACATTCACTAAATTAAATAAACTACATCAACTCATATTTTAGCATGCTGCTGCTTAATTTAACACATTTATACTGCTATTCTTACTTATACGTATTCAAATTAATTGTTTTAGCTTACCTTTTAATTGGTATCCCATGACTTTAAATTGTTTCAATAATGTTACTGTTGCCTTAATCTTTCTATGTTAAATCTACTCAATATTGTGTATACAACACAAAAAAATGAATAGCCAAGGTCTCTCCCAGCACACACTCTTTTACTCACAGTGTCAACATTTCCCATAACTAAACAATACCCTTGAGTCTTTGTGCCCACAAGGAGCACTAAAATATCATGCCTTCTTGACCCCTTAGTTGACTTAAATTCGGCCAACAGATCATCCGTCATAAACAAGAACAGTGAGTAAACATGTATTTGTGCAACTTTATCTAAATATATTTATTCAACATTTTTCAAGGGCAAAATCCTCAAACTACACAGCTACACAAGCTACATAAACAGCAAATATTTGCTATCTCTCAAATTGACCTTACTTCTTTACCTTACATCTTCACCACTTAATAAAATTGGACTCACTTGAACAACCACATTAGTCATTTGAACGAATTCAAATTCCTCATAGCATATCAGCATCCCTGGTGTACACAGTGGAATTACAATGAACAAGGACATGCCACATGACAATGGTCAAACAGCCACCTGATTAATTATCTACAACAGTGAAACAAAAGTATTTAACAAAGCCTCGAAACTAACCATGTGTCATTGTGGCACCAAATGCTCAGGGCAGGAGTGAAATTAAAACAAAAACGTCCCAATGAGTAAAATGTACTAAATTTTCAGCATCTTAGAATGTATCGATTACAAATGCAAGTAAATACTATTTAATGATCCAAAGCTGATTTTATTCAAACAAACTATTAATAAATAATTCAGATATGTTAAATTCAGCTTAATGTGATTCCAAACTGTGCTTAATTTATATACACAATAATTTATTTATTGTGTATATGTTACTACTATTTATTTAATTAATATCAATTAACCCTATTCTCAGTTTTTAGTAAGTGAGTGGTGAAGCAAGAGTGAGGCAGTGGTACCAAGTATGTCTGCGTGTGTGTGAGAGAGTGGATGAAAAGTCTTTAGTCATTGGTTGCATTTTGACATTTCAACATTTGGTTATAAAGCAAACAATATGATACTTTTTGTGTGTTTGTGTTTGTAGACATCAAGTATAGCTTTGAATTTCCACCACCTGAATAACCTGAAAGACAGTTTAATTCTCCTAGAAAAAAAGTGAAAAGTCCTGCATTTGAAATGTTGAAATTTGAAGTTGTTTGCATTGTGTTTTCCTAGAGCAACATCAAACACATCTTGGCTGCAGGTTAGTAATAAACAGCCTGGGCTTTCAAGTGCCTGTTTGCAAGCGCTGACTCTCATCAATGAAGATACGCTTCTCTCTACCTCTATCTCCACCTTGACATGGTGCCTACTGCCATCATTATCAAGGGAAATGTTGTAATGGACAATCTCCCAAACCTACCTCCCCTACCTTGTTTGGGCTGTCATATGCTTAACACTTTGAGTATCCTAAAGCCACGAAAAACACTTTTGATCATTCAAAGAATGATCTTTGACTTGAGCCAGAATAAATTTCCACCAAAACTGGAAAAAAAAATCAAAATCTCCTGTTGAGTACGATTCCTCTTCAAAGGCCATAAGAGATAGTCTGCCCATGTTCCGAAGCTAGCAAAGCAGTTGGCAGTGAAGGTAGCCAATCAGTGTCAAGTGCTTGCATTTTATAATGAGGTTGCCAGTTAAGCTGCCAAGGGATGCCAAATAGGTTCAAACCCATGCATTTAAAATCCCCCACCATAACTTTCTGAGAGAGGTTTTTATGAAGCTTCTGAGACATTACACAAAATTTTATTGTGTATGTCACATCACAGAACAAGGATCAAAACCATGTTCAACCATTCTCTGTCAAATAGCTGTGTACTGTTCATTTATTATTTATACTGTCTTTTAACCCATTAAGACCCTTAAGACCCATTGGAAACACATTTGTGTGTATATACCTTTAAGACAGCTGCTGCATCTATGTCTCTATCTGCTACTGAGACTGAGAAATTAAGGTTTTAGTAGGCGTTGACAGTAGGCGTTGACAATTTTGTCTAATTTTTCTGAAAATCCTTAGGATTTAGAAGGTTGTACACATAATGTTACATAGGTGAAAAAGGCCCCTTTTTAGCAGGCATTCTCAGGTCTAAATGGGTTAAATGGTGGTGTACAGAAATCAATATGTCACATAGTAATATTTGAATACCATCTCTTGGTTTAAAGTGGAAAAATATGATTTGTTGTATTATTAGTTTGATTTGCATTTTCTGGAAGGATATAAAATAGAGATAAAAATTCTTAAATTATACCTTGAACTTGCTTGATGTTAATGTAATTTCTATTTCTATTTCTATTTTATTCATGTTTTTATGCAAGTTTATTTATCTTGTGTTATTATTTAAATTATCAAAAGTGTTTATTTTTTAAAATGTTTATTTCTTATTATTTAAAGTGTTTAAAGTGTAAAGACCCTTTTTAGTAGTGTAAAGTGGATGTTTCAGTCACTTAAACATATACTGTGTAAGCGTTTCTCCCATTTAGCCGTGAGGGTGCAGCCAACTGAATAGTATTCTTTAGCCCACCCCTTCCAAATATGAATTTCCACCTACGGCAGCCAACAAATATGAACAAGATGTCACCTTCCACTTGGGAAAAGTAACTCCAATATAACTCCAACACACACACACACACACATAGGTGAGCACACTCCTATCAGTGAGCAGAGCACATTAAAAAAATATGTCACCAAAATATATCAGAAGCCCTGATAGGTACATTGCAGTAACAAAAGTAAGGTAATCGGTTTGCAATTTTTCAACTGATTAGATTTTGCAGTGCAGTAAGGTGATGTGAGAGCCAGATTTATCAATCTCACAAATTCAAAGTTCAGCACAGATACCCAGGTGCATTCCTTATAAAGAGAAAGCAGGAGCATATCAATTCCAACACCCCTTGTTCAAGCACCCCCAGTTCCTTCAATCCAGACCGACTAATTTCTGTTCCTGGGATTCTTGACAAAAATTTTGACTTTGGAATTTATTTGTATTAAACCAGCTGAACATCTCTTAATTGTCTGCTTTCATAAAAAGATTCAAGAATTTCTTCTAGATTGAAAATAATAATAATAATAATTTTTCTAGGAAAAATATGATTATAATTCTTATACTAAATTATTTCCCATGCACTTAAAGCAAATTCCCCCTGGGATCATTAGGGTTCAAGTTTTGGTTGGGATTACTGAGCATAAATTAAATAAATGATAACCAGACAGTAATTTTATACACAAAAAGACCTTTTTATGTGAGCCTGTGAGACATTTAATTTGACTGATGAATAGACATAATCTGTAGTGCGTGTTTCAAATTGTAGGTGCCAGATCTTTATTTTGTATGGATTGTTTTGGTTTTTAGGTTAATATTAAGTTATTTTATATATGATTATTATTAGCAAAATTTATAATTTGCATAATTAATAATATTAGGATTAAATAATTTAAACATATGATTTACGTTTTATACAAAGTAAACTACATAATTTAGTAATATTGCACATTTTTTGTTGTTATTGTGAATTGAAGTGCCTGTCACTGTAAGTACATAGCTGCAGAGCAACAAAGAGTTTTTTTTTTTTTTGTACAACGAACAGCCAGCCACAAGACACCTTTGGAACATGGTTTTTGGAAATTAACTCTACACAAATGTTTTCACTGTGAGAATAAGATAATATTTTATGAGCGACATCCTGACCAGCTTACAGGGGAATATATAGTAACCCTCTTAAAATAATGGTCTTAGTTATATTTTCAAGTTTTTCAGGAAACAAAAAAAACTGAATCAAATATAGTTCACAGTTCATGATAATAATTAATCATTTCACACAAAAAGGTTATGACAATGGATGACTACTGACATACAAATAATGCTGTCAGTCAGTTATATAATATACAGTAAAAGAATTTGATAACTAATTTTATGAAGATGCCTTTGTGACGTAGACGGTTTTGAACCTGATGTGGGCCAAATTGCTTCTGGAATAAGTGACATAAATAAAACAGTGACTTTTTTTTCCCGCTACTGTGACAGACCATGGGGGTAAGGAAAGAGTAAGAAATAAACATTTATTTCATCAAAATATTTGATATAATATTGATATAATATATCAATAACATCAAAATGTTATTGATATATTATTGGGCCAGCCCTGTGTCAGTGTCAAAGAACCAAGGAGCCACAGATCAACATGTGTATCATAGCTGGTATATGTAAAAATAAATAATTAAACAGTGTCAGGTCAGTCTAATTAACACTTTTGCTCTCTGGAAAAATGCCAGATTTTCAGACCACACATGGACAGAGAGAAGTTTAACTGAATTTCTCTTCAGTAAAAGAAACTCAAATGTCACAACTGTAATCACTTTGGATAAACCAAACAAATGTCAGGTAATCTTTTCCTCTGTGCTAACATGAAATGATTTTTCAACTCTGCACATTAAAAATCTCAGAGTCTTTTTCATGTAAATGAGGCCTGAGAAGAAGGAACTCTGACTCGCCTGGAGAGAAGACGTTTGGTTTGTATCTATGAACACACAGGTCTCTGGACCCTGAGTAGGGGGAAAAATACTGTCTCATATACATAAATAAATAAATACAAGAAAGTAATAATAAGAGTAGCATAGCTCCCGGCCTTTGGTCCCGGCTGCTGCGGTCCACTAATTCCACTTTAACCAGTGGTCATGCTTAATGGAACTGTAAAATTAGGGCAGATGTTGACTACTATTACTGCTTTTATTAAATGTGATTTCCAGACAAACACTACTGTTGTTGTTGTTGTTGCTGTTGGTAGCGTGTTAGCATTCCACAGTTAGTGTCTGCAGTGGTGACTAACATGTTACATTAATGAAAGACTGACACTTTTAAGTGTTTTTCTTTTATGCTGGTAAACGATAGAAGCGTAATCGTTTGTTTATCTGTTTCCCACAATGATTGTGAGTACATCTATGACAACTGATAATGCAACAGCTCCTCACCATTTCCTCACCAGGTGAGCTATACAAGGAATGAATCCTGCATTATGGCATTAACTAGCTAGGACAATTTCTTTCTTTCTGAAGTGGCCATCATCTTGAAAAGCTTATAAAGTCAATGTAAATTTCTGTTTAGATCTTGTTTGTTATATTAAGTTTAATTTTTGCATGCATGTGTTTGTGATGCATGCTCCTGTTACAGCATCCTCGCTCACCATGACGATATGTAAAAACACTGATTTCCTCACCTCCTCTGCCTCTCCCCGATGGAATCCTAGAGCTTCCAGTCCAGTCCTGAGTTCACTGATGTCCACCCTACCATCTTTATTCAGGTCCAACTGCTCAAATAGCTCTGCATAGCTCATCTCTCTGCTTGTATCCATACAGCATCCACTGTTCTTATTGTCACGCTTTCCTCCGTGGTGTGTCGGGGCACAAGTCCTCTCCTCGTCTTTGCCCATTTGAATGTATGAGAGCAGTGTTCAGTTCTGATTAACTGATCATTAGTTTCAAACAGCTAGTGTGAACGGCCTAGAGCTGAGTGTTGCTGCACTGCTTGTCCACGTCCCTTGACAGAGAATATTCTTCCAGAATGTGGATATAATGAGATTAATTCCTGTGTCAATTAGCCTACATAGCTACTCAGGCACGCGCAAAGCCATACTCAGTACTTAGTACATACTTTGCTGCGGTCAGACCACAACTAGTGCAGTACACCTTACTATGCAATTAGGTCTGTTATTGCATTTAATCAGTAGCCACAGATCCCATAGCAATATGAAGGGAAAGGGACTTAAATACATTTCATATCAAACATAAAATGAGTTAACCCGCCTATGTGTAGCATTGTGCAGCTCCCACCGCATCTTAATTGTAGATTGTTGGTATCAGCTTAATAGTTGTTCTACTGCAGTCAATTCTAAAGGAATATGGTCACTGTAATGGTGGCTGAAGTTCTACACATCTAAAAATGACACACAAAAGTACTGAAACACACACAGCATATAGTGTAAAAAGGGCACTATGTTATAGCATGAAAACATTATCCAAGAGGTGAAGTAGGGTGAAAGGAGTGTTGTGATCTACTTTGCTGTCCTAATGGATTAAAGATTGGAAATATATCTTGATGTAGCGTAATGCAGAACCACGGAGTGCAGTTCCAACAAAAGCTCTTAGATATTAGATATAATTCGTTTTTGATATGCCTTAAATACTTACAGGTGACTTAATGTGCAGACAGATACTCTACCATTTGTAATTTTAAAGATGTAATGACAGATCACAGTGAAGTTTTATGTTAAATACCGTTTGATAAATTTAGTTAACACTTCATAATACAACCAACAGAAACAGGTTTAGAGAGTCAAAGTAATGATTCACCAAGGCAGCAAGAGAAGCTAAACAATTGATTGAACAACAAAACACCAAGCTGAAATGCCTTCAGCTTGGTGTTTAACACCAGTCTCCCAGACACAAGAACACTGACATAAGAAAAGTCACAGGTCAAGGTGTTTCATGGGCCAGTGGTCAGGAAATAGCTCAGGAGGTAGAGATGGTCGTCCACTAATCAGAAGGGCATGGTTCAATTTCTGGCTCCTTCCATCTGTGGGTCTAAGTGTCCTTGAGAAAGATACCAAATGGCTTCTGATGGCTGTGTCTTTGGTATATGAATGCGTGAACCTTTGTCAGGTTGCACAGGGATGAAGTATGAACAGTCATTTTTAAGTACACATACATATTTTTTATTGATTTCAGGTCTGGGCTCTGAACCTGCCACCATCTTGTTGTCTTAAATCATTTGTGTAGTTTTCACTGCATGCCTCAGGTCATTGACTTGCTGGAAAATAAATCCTCTCCCAAGTACTAGTTCTCTTAGAGACTGAATCAGATGTAATTTAATGCATTTAATTTAAATTTACAGGCTTTCTAGGGCTGATGGTGTGTCTTTTGCCCTCATGGTGTAATTATCACCAAGAATACTGATTAACCAATGACTGGACCTTCCAAACACAGATGTCTTCATACTACACTTACTTGAGACTCATTCACTGCTAGCTGGGTTAGCTGGACCTAAGTTAATTTCTTTAAAAGAGGATGAATGAATAATAATAATAATAATAACACATTTTATTTATATAAACAGCTAAATCTAAGAAACACAGCTACATAAAATACATATAAAACACATCAATCAAAATAATATTTATGCAATCCCACAAAATTTAGTCGCCACTGATGAAATTGTGCTAGTATTCATTGTAAATCTGTAGATTACTATCTCAGAAGCATGAGCCACAGATAGCTTATTGCCTATTAATAGCATTACTAATGGGGATTGTTAAGTGTGACGTACAGCAAAGGACGGTGAAGTGTTTGGTCAGCATCCACAGGATAGGAGAGAGAAGAGAGAGAGAGAGTAAGAGAGAGAGAGAGTATACAGTGCTGTGAAAAAGTATTTGCTTTTTTCTTTTCTTTTTTTTTTTTGTATTTTTATCTTATTTGTTGCACTTACAGTATCATGATTTAAAAACTATTTTGTATTCACTCTGGTTATCTTTGTTTAATATCAAAATTGGTTTGATGATCTGAATCTGAAACATATAAGTGACAAATAGGCAGATACTCTTTCACAGCACTGTATATTAACTTCAGAAGCAGTTAATTGCCTAATATAGGGCAGGAATCAGAGCCAGTATCAGTGTTTGTCAGTTTAGCAGCTCTCCACCCTCTCTACCTCCTCTCCATCAATGTAGAGGATGGAGTGCTCAGATCACTTGAATCTCCTGTAGTGCATTATCATCTCCTCGATCTTGGCTGTGTTCAGGTGCAGGTTGTTGATGTCATTGTTGTTCTTAATCAGTCCTACAATAGTGGTTTTGTCAGTAAATTTAATGATAGTGTTGCTGGTGTGAATCGGAGAACAGTCATGTGTGAAAAGGGAATAGAGGAGGGGCCTAAGTACACACCTCTGCAGTGTGCCTGTGTTTAGGATGTGTTCAGTGCCATTTGACAATGTTTGAAATGGAGGTACCCATTTAAGTAAGTAAAGTTATTAGTGTCATTTGGCATTGAAGGCTGAATTAAGATCAGACAAAGCATTAAGGCTTCCCAGGTTAATCATGACAGTATAAAATATAAAAAAGTTGGCATCATCCGTCCAAGCAAACTGTTACTAAGAAGGGGTTTGTACATATTAAGAGAGTAGTGGGGAAAATGTAAGTAATAAATGTGTAAATGTGTTTGGCTGGAAGAGAAATGGGAGGTCAGTACTAGTGTCAAAAAAGATTTTCTGATACTAATTGATAATTAAAAGGCGCAGTATCAATTAACATGTCAATTGCTGTGATTGTCCACACATAAGGTGCATCAGATTATAAGGCACAACATGTGTCAGATAAATTGACCTTTATTCAACTAATTTACAATAACATTATTGTCATTGTCATACAATAATATGTACTCTGTTTAATAACCCACTGTTCTATTTTGTCCTCTAACTGTGGCCATCTCGCTTTGTTCCCTTGGAAACTCTTTTTGGTCTTCTTTACTTGACGCAGGTTATCTTCTTGCCTTCTCCACTTACGTACCATTGATTCATTAATGTTGAATTCTCTCGCAGCTGCTCTATTCCCGTGTTCTAATGCGTGACTAATAGCCTTGAGTTTGAAATCTGCATCGTAAGCATGTCTCCTAACAGGTGGCATTTTGGGGTCCTTATACACGCACACCGCAAAATTACCGGTATGTTGAATTACAGTAGGCTTATCTGTAGGCCAACATATTACTTCACGAGGCTCCTGACTATGGTAGCCAGAATGTGTACAACATAAAATCAGTTCGAGGTTAGTAAACACAACCAAAGGTCATACATAAGGTGCACTGGATTATAAGGCACACCGTTGATTTTTGAGAAAATTAAATGATTTTAGATGCGCCTTATATTCCGAAAAATACAGCACTATTGAATTAGATATTAATTTGCAACAGTACGGATACTAAAAGTGAGGTCTTCATCTCCAGTTGACAGACATGACAGACAACGACAAAGCACTGCTGCACAGCTACACTCACAGCCCCTCTCTTCACTAGCAGCTGCTATGCAAATCCCAGCCATGACAATCATTCATCAAAGCACATACAAATATACTGTATTAAGAAATAAAAGCAAGAACGTACTGTAATATATTACATTTATGCAGAAAATAGCCCAACACCAGCCTCACAAGTATTATGAGTAACTTGTGTTGTTTCAGTTTTTATTAAAAATCAGAAGTTCCTTTGTTTGACAATGTAGTATTGAAAATGGTATTGAGTGTATCATGACAACACTAGAACAGCATTCAAGGCCATTCAAAGTGGATTCATTTGATTGGATTTGATAGAATACAGTTGTGTGGATCATCAGTTTGGATATTTCTCTAAAGGTTAGATAATCAAAAGGCCCTGAGATTATGAACTGCTGGATTTAACTCAAATTTTAACAGTAACATATCAAGTGGAAATGTTACTTGAAAATGGGATGTGGCAGGGATGTGAACCTGGGTCTCTGGTTTCAGAGTGCCAGCTGAGCACATGATGTGTTAAGTCACAATGTAGGTAATTTTAGGTGGTGGTCTGGTCGGGTCTGGGCCAGAGCTAAATCTTTTGTCTCAGTCCTCCCTGTATGTGGACACAGTGGGCCAAATAGCACAACTAGACTATTCAGTGTAGTCACAAAGTAAAAAAGATGTCCTTTCCAAAACCTTTCATACTTAATTTAATATTTTCATCTGTGTCTTTTGACCCGTTTTGATTTGGTGCTGCTGTAACCAGTGGTGGAAAGAGTAGGTACTTCAGATACTTAATTACAGTTTGTTGAGTCAATGTAATTTGTTACTTTCAGTGCACTATAACAGGCTGTTACAGTGCAATTTTCTCCACTGTGAAACAAATAAAAGGGAAAACATGTAATCCTCTTCCACTATTTTAGATTAACTATTAGTCCATACCCCTTCCGTACGCCTACAAGTCTCATGGAAAAAAAGACCGAAGGAAAGAACGAACGAAAGAGAAGAATCCTAACTGCCCAAGTCCTCAGACCTGGAACCAGTTAGACCCACCCACCACCAGTGCTGGCTACTGCAGTGCACGGCGCAGCTACATCTACAGGCTACGTTTACTCGGGAGCGGTAACAACACTGAAATAAGAAAAGAATAAGATGCCTTTACCTGTGCAGGTGTTTAACTTTCAGGTAAGTCTCAGTCACTGCTGTATAAGTAATGTTCAATCAACCAAGAATGCTTGAAACAGAACGTAAACTGGTGGTGTAACCTTAGCTGGCCGCCGGTTAGCTAGATTAAGCTAACCAAACGTGGGTTGTCACATTGAAAATCACAATTTAGAAGCAAAGGGATCGTTTGCCCCTTCGATTGCATACGGTACATTAGCTATTTTGAAGAACCACCGTAATGATTCAGTCGTAAAAATTGTTGAGGGTTTGGTTAAGGCCATTCCTCTACCCTGGTTAAAGTGCATTTCAAACGAAGGAGTAGCTAATAAAAAGGGATATTTAATGAGATAATTACTGTGCTAAGCATCTAATCATGCAGGAATTTGTCCTCACTCTTTGATTAAACGATGCGAAGGTTATATGTTTACCGGCGAGCTAAACCATTGCAAAATTAACTGTTTTAAAGGCGTTAGCAAGAAGCTAACTACTGGTTGCAGGCCTCACAGCGGAAACACTGATGCTAACGGTGTTACTATGAAGCTAACGTATAGTAGTAAAACAACAATCGATGCTATCAGTTACAGAAGTAGAGGTATCAGAAACTGGACCCTTCAGTCGATGCAAAGCACACAATAGATTTGATAACACGAGAATTTGTGTTATCATTGTAACCTGTAGCTAACGGAAGAATAGCCTTGCTATGCTTTGCGTTGTAGTTTGCAGCTATGTATACACATTTTTAAACCAACGCCTTCCACTGGCCTGTTGCTGTCTTAAAATGTGTAGTGTGTGTGTGTGTGTGTGTGTGTGTATGTATGTATGTATGTGTGTGTGTGTGTGTGTATATATATATATATATACACACATACATACATACACACACACACACGGTTCTTTTCCTTTGCTCCAGTGTAATTTAAACATACAACCATAAAACATTAATTATAACATTATAATTTTTATTGTTGATATGTGATTGGCGAGTTCCCAACTTTTAGGAGCAGTGCTTAAAATGCACTGCCTTAACATTAGCATTACAGGTACCAAGTACCATAATGTGTGGAGGGCAATTATAGTAATTGCCCATTTTTGTCTCATTAATGTATGAGAAACACTGATTGTGTTTCATGTCTAAAAACATGAAACACATACACAAAAAAAGTGTGGCAGCCAGTGTTGATTCTGTGCGAATTTGGCACAAGTCATCCTATCAATCTTAGTAAATTTGTGAAATCTCTATTTTCTCTTTGGATTGATGTTACTGAGCTATAATGTTGATTAGATCTCGCACTGTGGTGTCCCCTCATTTCTCTTCCCGGTATATTTCTCTCAGGGTTCTGTGGAGCCCATGCAGATTGATGCAGACCCTCAGGAGGACCAGCAGAATGCTCCAGATACCAACTACATAGTGGAAAACCCAACACTGGTATTAAACTGACAGGCTCTCATATGCTATATTCTGATGGTGATACCTATTATCCACTTACAGTTATTATTTATGTGAGTCAGCACAAACTACAACTTTTTTCAGCTTAATCATTGTACACAAAGCCAAGTAGGACAACAACAAGGGAAAATGTGGACCTTTAGATAATAGAATAGTCTTTATCGTCATTGTACAGTAGAGGTACAATGAAATTTAGGAGTCTTGTCTTTAGAATCTTGTCTGAAAGGGCAGGATGACAAAGAAATACTGCTGCAGTGTTCTCATCTCCAGTTTTGAATGTCCTTGCAAAAAATTCAGTTTACTATTTTATTGAGATGTCTCATCTGTCCCCCATCCCATGTAGGATCTGGAACAATATGCTACTAGCTACAGTGGATTAATGCGCATTGAGAGGCTTCAGTTCATTGCTGAGCATTGCCCTCAGCTCCGAGTGGAAGCTCTGAAGATGGCCCTCACCTTCGTCCAGAGAACCTTCAATGTTGATACTTATGAGGAGATTCACCGCAAGCTGACTGAAGCCACACGGTATTATTCTTAAAGATCCCCTGGCATCAGGGTGTTGCTTTTGGAAAAAAGGTGCTTATTAGGGCCAAGCTTGATTTGAGAAGGAAAATCACACTGTAGTGTTACCAACAGTAAAAGACCAATGTTACCAACAGTGAATGACAAATATTGTCTCTCAGTCTCAAAAAGTACATGCACACCTTAACAATATATAGTTTAATGTAGCCATTATCACTGGTGTGGCTTTTGTGCCACTGCTTTTGTACTCCGCATGTTTTATCTGTAAATCAATTAGTGTGCACTGATGTATTAATTCCAGATACATAAATATGAAAAGAAAAATTTCCAGTTCATTGTTTTCAATGACATATATCCATAAGTAGAGTGTCAGAGGATTAGATTATGAATCAGAGTAATGGGAAACCCCACATTCACCCAGAGTGATAAAGGGCTCATTATGTGGTGCATATTGCATGGGAAATCTATAATTTATGAATCCTGTTTGAAAAGGCAACACATGATATGTATGTTTGATATGACTTCTTAACTCTTTGAGTGTAGGGCTGGATGATTTTAACAAGATAACATATTTATTCAAGAGATAACTAGAAATCTACGTCTATCTTGATCAAACAGTCAAGAAACACAGAGTTATATAGATGTAGATTTCTGTGGTCACATCATGGGGATGGAGCTACACCAGTTTGCTTTTACATTTTGACCACCTGTCTAATATTGTGTTGGTTCCCCTTTTACTGCCAAAACAGCTCTGATTTACCAAGGCATGGACTCCACTAGAACGTTTGAAGGTGCTGTGGTACCTTGCATCAATATCTTAGCAACAAATCCTCTAAAGGCCCATTTGGGCTCTCTTTATGTACATAAGTACGTACATGCGTTCCTAACCTCAGACCTTTTATACTCCCCATGCTTATTTCATGTTGGCTTGGTTGTTAAGTAATGTATCCACTAGAGGGCAGTACCAAGTGAAGACCTCCGAGTTCCAAAGTAAGTTTCAAATAATAACAGACATGCCAATAGTGAAGGAGATCACAGTGCTCATTCTAAGAAAGCGATAAAAAGAGGCAGCGTTGTAGACGGTGGTGGTTTGAGAAAAAATTATAAAATAAAAAATAAAAAAATTGCAGCATGTGGTCGGAGATTTCTGTTGTCTTGTTCTTTGTTCCTCTCGCTGGTCGCACGTGAGCTGTACAGCACAACACTGCCCTGACAGTGTCCAGTGGTATTACTCCCTTTGCTGTGTACTGCTATGGATCACTAAGCTCCCTGAAAAAGGACCAAATTATGCATGTAATGACAGATGAAAGGCTCTGTTCGTCACCATATGCGTATCCTGCGTAGAGCAGAAATGGGTCCTGCAAGTTGTGAAGTGGGGCCTTTGTGGATCAGACTTGTTTGTCCGTCTTTGTCTTGTTCCTCAAACCATCCCGAGCAGTTTTTTTCTTCAGTGTGGCAGGAGCATTGTCCAGCCACTGTCATTAGGAAATATTGCTTTCCCAAAGCGGTGTACTTAGTCTAGAGGGACCCAAAGTTTCATTCCCCTTTTTTTCCAAAAACATGGAGCTGCTACAGCAATGTCAAGTCATGTGGAAGAATGTGATCACGATTGCAATTAGGGGTGGGTGGTATAAACTGTAAAAACAGTATGCAATACAAATTTGGCCGACGATATTTTGATTATACCTGCCTGCCAAGATAGGCCCTTACATCATCAAAATGAGTCACTCATTGCTCGCTTGTGTCACAGTTTGGGAAAATGGCTGGAAGCCGTGAGCGCATGGAGGAGGAGGAGCTAGTCAAAAAGGCTGGTGCAACGTACATAATATGGTCATGGTTTGGATTTAACCTCTTCTTCCCCGATGCCCCCGGTACCAGGGACAGATTGAATCCAACTATTTAGTATCCTTTAGAAATGTTAGAATCTAAGATAAAAGCCAATATAACCCGTTTCTACAACCACCAAACACAGCTAAAGCCACAAACAATTAAAAGAACAAGTAAACAATCTCCACAAAAAAATGTCGGCACAAACTGTGACCCCTCCTCTCCACATGGAGCTTTGTAAACCAACAAGCAATTTCTCTGCTAAGAGTGGGGGTCTCATAGATTCTAAAACTACAAGTTTCTTCTAGAACCAACTAAAACTGACTGAACCAGCAGCATCAAATGACCAAAGACCGTTGGATAAACACAATCATAAACCTATCTTACCTTCGTCGTCTTGTTTAAAAGACGTAGATCCACAGCAATAATGCTGTAGTTCCTAAACAACTACATCTAATCACGACTGTTTTATAGTTTAGAAAACAACTTCCTGCCTTTACTATGGTAATATGATATCCATTCATATATGGTTGTATTGAAATTTACTTAACAAAGTATACTGTCTACTGCCTATGGTTCAAATTATACCACCATATATTTTAGGCCATATCGCCCACCCCTAATTGCAATATTGATGAAAATGTTTATCATCCACAGTTTCAGGGCTATGGAAATGTTAAAAAAATAAAATATGGAAAAGTAAATATGTAGGTATTGCCTAACCTGAGGTCTGAGACTATGTCTTTCATTTGTTTGGCTCTAATATGTTATCTTCCTTTTGTATTTTTTCTTTTCAAGGGAAGTACAAGGTGTGCCAGACACAGTTCCCGAAGTTGGGGTTGTTGCTCCTCCCCTGGACACTGCCTGGGCTGAATCAACCAGGAAAAAGGCTCTACTCAAACTTGAAAAGCTTGATACTGATCTCAAGAATTACAAAGGAAACTCCATTAAGGAGAGCATCAGGTATGACAGCAGAATCCATGGTGTACAGCAGTGGTTCTCAACCGGATAGGCGAGCTTCCCTACGCCTATCTGGGTACGAGCACGGGGGGATCATGATCGCGTCCCATATTGTATCCAATATGGGACCGCTCACACCACAAGTCTAGGGCATGCAAAAATCAACCTAGAATTTACCTGTGCTTTCAACAATTAACAAAATTGTTATCCTACACTTCAAAGAGCGGGATGAAATTGTAGGTGAGCGGGGAGCAGTATTGAGCGGCGCAGTCTGGTGTGACTTTGAGCGGAGAAGCGAACATCCACGTGTGGGGAGCAGAAATTCTCGCCGTGCAGCTCCGCTCACATGCACCCAGACTGTAACCTAAAAGCCTAAAACCTAAAAACGTCTGCATATAACAGTAGAATGTAGGGCTAGCCTACAAGTTTCCATTGATAAATGTCAATGAAAGACTTAAAAAGGTACCGGAGCGGTGCAGTACTTCGGTACTTTGCCTTAAAAAGATGCCTTTAAGTATGTATCTGTTTCTTTTCTGTACTCTACTTTTAAACATGACATTATGATTAAGATGTGGCCCACTAAGGTTACGCATTAATCAGCACTAGATTCTAAGCTGCTGGTCTCTGTAGTTTCAAGAAATTACCAGTATTTATATGCAAAACAATCCCTTCGAGAAAGATATGCCAAGGCCATGCTGCCTGCATTGTACAGTATACATGTTGCAGCTACGTCACTGAACTATGATGTATGTGTTTCCACACTGCCAACGTGTCTGCTGAAGTGTTGCTACTACCAGTCCTGTCTTTTCAGGTCACCTTTTCTTATGTTAACCATTATTATTATTATTATTATTATTATTATTAATGGTCTATTGGTAAGCAGTTGAATGGTGAACAGTTTTATGATTGATGAACCTTTGTTGAGATCAAAAGAGAGAGGCGGAGGGAGAGAGAGCACCATGGAAAAGTGTTTTTCTCACTAGTGAAGTTTTATGTATTGCTGCTAGTCTGGGGTCAGTATGGACAGTATGGATCAACAGATCAAAGATGCTGAAAATTTAGGTGACAGAGGAACAGATGTGCATCTCCTGTTGGCTCTGAGGTTTAGAGTTTTGCATTCATGGGGTGATGCTGGTGACTTTCTCCTAGTAGGTAACAGGTTTCCCCCAAAAGCTACTAGGTGCTTCATAAAACTGAAATCTTAAAATCCAATTGAAACACTGAAAACACTGCCTGCATTGTACTTCCCTCATGATGAAGTTAAGGAACATCCTTATCATGAAGCCATGTGATGTCACTAACCACCCTTCTTTTTTGCCCTGCCTCCCTAGGAGGGGTCATGATGACTTGGGTGACCATTACCTGGACTGTGGAGACCTCAGTAACGCCCTGAAGTGCTACTCTCGAGCAAGAGACTACTGCACCAGTGCTAAGCATGTCATTAACATGTGTCTGAATGTCATCAAGGTACAACAGGATGGAACCAGATGTAATAGTGATTTTTTTTTTTTTGGACTGTCAATAGATTAAAAAAACTAATTAATTGGCACATGTCCTTTAGCAGTTGTGTGCGTCATCAAGAGTGGTGTTGAATATGCGCCCCATTGTATTAGCATTAGCATTACAGCTACCAAGTGCCATATTGTGCAGAGGACAATTATCATTGGCCCGATTTTGAAACTATAACAGAGCAAACTAGACTATAATGGGGTGCCACTTTCTTCAAATAAGGGTGAGTCATTGCTCTCTTCATCTTCAACTGCTGTTTTTCCATCTCTCCTATTTGACTGACTGCAGGCAAATGACTCGCCAGCTTTCCTGTTAGAGGTCAACTCACACATGAAGTAATCAAAACTTGTATTAACGGCATTATTTTATCGTTTTAATCTCAGTCGTATTAATTGGCATAGTTTAACACTTTAGCACTGCCCTAATTTGTTTTATTATTATTGTGGGCAGTTGTAGCACAGAATGAAATATGGGTCATCCACTCATAGGAAACCTAAAAAAAGGAGAAAAAAAATTACAGTGAATGGAGAGATTCTGTGTGTGTCTATAACTGTGTTCCCACCAAGCAAGTTCCGGGGAACATTTAGAAGCTGCGAACTTTCAAGGAACATCCTTTCACTCAGCCCTTGTTGCCTCTGTGTCACCACCAAGGGTTATCACCCTGATCAGTGATGTGACGGGGGGGTAGGGCAAAGTGTGTGTGTCTCTCTCTCTCTCTCTCTCTCTCTCTCTCTCTCTCTCTCTCTCTCTCTCTCTCTCTCTCTCTCTCTCTCTCTCTCTCTCTCTCTCTCTCTCTCTCTCTCTCTCTCTCTCTCTCTCTGCCATAAATGCAGTGCTATTAATAACTGCCATAATTTCTTCCGGTGTTTCAGTTTTCAGACCTGATTTCCTCATTTTCATTTTCGGCCAAGAACTTTCAATTCGGTGCATCCCATTGCTAAGCACACGGACGTTATTGTGAACCTGCCAAGAATTTCTTTGGTTGATTACAACCCTACTTCTTTGTCGATTACATCATGTGCCATCTTGAGTTATAATCAATCACCCCTGAGTCAAACTAAAGCCCTGTTCAAGAAGTTCTTGGGGCTTTTCTCCCCAAAAAGGTTCCTGAGTTTTGCTTCTTGGGAACTGTTACTCTGGAGATTTCTGCCAGTGGCTAGGTTCACGTAAATTTACCTATTAGTTTCAGTGTCCTGGGGGAGGACACTGAATCCCATATTGCCCATGATGACTTTTGTCTGTAGTGTGAATGGAGTATAGAAGCATTGAATGAAAGTGTTTGTGTGTTTGTGAATGCAAGCCTGTAAAGAGTAAAGCAATTTCACTAATCACAATGTCTAGAGAAGCACTGTATAAATGCAGTCCATTTACCATAGTATGAGCAACAGCACAGCAAAACTAGTTATTCTTAGTCACTTAATTCATTAGATAAATAAAATTAAGACATGAAAATAACTTTAGACTTTATGGCAGTCTTTATAATGCATCCAGTACAAAAATGTCCAAATGGTTTTTCTGCTTTGAACATGTCACCATCTGTCCCTGTGAAGTACTAGGATCAGTCATTACCACCATTGTCATGTTTCATTTCCATATAAATGTTTATTCTATACCACACAGTGTATATACAGTCTTTTTGATGATCTCGATTATATAAGCAGACCTGTTTTCAACCTTTTGCCATATGACAGAAACCAAACTGATTATATGAATGTGTAAATCCTCTCTATATCCACAGGTTAGTGTTTACCTCCAGAACTGGTCCCATGTACTGAGCTATGTGAATAAGGCAGAATCCACCCCAGAGATAGCAGAGGTGAGAGATAGCAGAGGTGGGAGCCTTCTTCAACCTGAAGAAGGCTCTCAGTGAGCCAAGAGTGCCTTGGATTTATTCCTTTTCTCAAATGATTTTTGCATTCCCTACAACAAAGAGCACCTTATGAGTTTAATGTACAATGTACAGCTTTCCTTGTTTTGATTAGAAATGCCTCTGGTTGATGCCTTTTCTGTGTGTTTTTTATATAGCAAAGAGGAGAACGAGATAGCCAAAATCAAGCAGTCCTGACAAAATTAAAATGTGCTGCAGGTAAGATGTTGTTATTCTTAGAGATGATAACTTGAGCCAGTACAACCTGACTGTTAATTTGTTATTACTGTGTTTGGAAGACCTATTGAGAGGTTGCTGTGGATTGCCATGACTGCTCATATCCTTCTCCACTTACAAATAAGTGTGAACTTATTTTACACACTGTCGTATGAAACAACCAGTAAAGGCTGCCCTCTTTCGTTACACCAATTATGCATGATTTTATGTGAATATAATTGTTTCTATAGTTTAAAGCTGTTTGTTGTTTCAGGCCTTGCAGAGTTGGCCTCCCGGAAATACAAACCAGCTGCAAAGTGCTTCCTGCAAGCTTCCTTTGACCACTGTGACTGTCCGGAGGTCAGTTTAGCAACATTTTTATGTTTTTTTTCTGGTACATTTCAGTGATGGAAAACAAACTTGATAGTCATTTGCATTCTCCTTAGCATATGTGCTGAGGAGATGTGCTGTTGTATTTATTTGATTTATTAGAACAAACTAGTATGGTATATTATGTATGATCATTTGAGTGTTGTTTTAAGAAAGTCCTACTCCTTATTTAAATATTCTTTTCACTGATTTTACTTAAGAAAGTCTGTACTGGATATTTATGTGACAACTTTGTTGGAGAGGTTAATTTACTTGAAGAAAAAGGTCAGAAATGTTGCTGATCTCTTGACACTCAAAGTACTGACCTTTTTGCATTTAGTTTTAGTTTATTTAACTCATCTTGTATAACTGAATTGTGTAGCTTTAATATAACAGTTGTCTTACTGAAATGTTACACTTTTTGTCCTTTCCTTAAAAAAAAAAAAAAAAAACACTCTGCTTTGAAAGACAGGTTAGTATTCAGGTCTACTGTTCTTTACTGTTCCAAACCTGATTAAGTTCACATGTGTTCCCTGTAGCTGCTGTCACCCAGTAATGTAGCTGTTTATGGGGGCTTGTGTGCTTTGGCCACATTTGACAGACAGGAGCTCCAACGTAATGTTATTTCCAGCAGGTAAGAAATCTTCCTTTAGTAAATGGTAGGGATGTCACAATCCCAATCTCAGGTATTAGATTGGTGATTGGAGCTGATTTTGGCTTATTATTTTTTATTTATTTATATCGATTTTATTCATATCGCAGCAGCATACAATCACCTAAATCTTACCACTTTTGTCCGTACATGAGCAGTTTAAACTCAGTACAATTAGTGGCACACCACATAAACACTTGCTTTGTTGTGTGAACTGCATCAAGGCTAAGATGTCTGCAGTGCTGAAAGATTACACCGGAAAGCAAAAACAGTCCATCAGCCACCTGCACTTTACCATTTTGTAAAGCAGAAGCAGGAGAGCTTTGTTTATTAAGACCAATTTGATGAGATGTAAAAATTAAACCTGCAACGTAAGGCAGTAAGTTTACAAAAGCAACATAGGAAAAAGGTTTGGCAACAAACTCTTGACAAAACTTTAGAAATGAAGAATAAAATAAGTGTATCTGTGATTTCTTTTTATATGATTGGTAACTGGACCAA
The DNA here is from genome assembly GCA_016801845.1 of Polydactylus sextarius. NCBI lineage: Eukaryota > Metazoa > Chordata > Actinopteri > Polynemidae > Polydactylus > Polydactylus sextarius. Next base: position 13,419 of record CM028917.1, on the reverse strand, counting down.
AGGTACTAACTAACTAAAGTTCTACTCTTGTCATGATGTTTGTCATGATGGACTGACTCATCACCCACTGTCACAGAGCAGGTTTAGCTAAATAGTCACATGGTTTCCTGTTGTTATTTACAGGCATTGCATGTGTTATCACCGTCACGTGAATGGTATATTTATAGTTTTGTTGATTTTTTTTTTTTTTTTCTCCCCTGATAATTTTCATTGATGGAGGGAAGATGTTTTTAGAAGTTTATAAAATATGATTCAAAATGTAGTCAAGGGTGTATGTATGAAAATGGCATATTTGTGGGGAAAAAACTAATTGGGACATCCATAAGAAAATTGTGAAATGAAAAAGTCTTGAAAACATTTGTTTTTATTGAGCAGAAATTTGATCATCTTTTTTTCTGTCCTCAGCTCTTTTAAGCTGTTTCTCGAGTTGGAACCTCAGATCCGTGACATCATTTTTAAGTTCTACGAATCCAAGTATGCATCTTGTCTAAAGCTGCTGGATGAAATGAAGGTTAGAGCAGAAACCTTTGTTTTTAGACTGCACTGGTAGTTGAGACTGTTCAGATAAATAAATGCTTTCATAAATATTTTATTATTTTCATGGGATAATATGTATTAAGATTGATATTGGTGTTTCCCTGGAGGATAACCTCCTGTTGGACATGTACCTGGCCCCACATGTCAGGACACTGTATAGCCAGATCAGGAACAGAGCCCTCATTCAGGTCAGTGGTTGTCTGTCTGTAACTTTCTTTCATTGCATTTGCAAATGGGGTGACGCTACAGACTTGTCATCAAAAAAAAAGATCACTAAGAGTTGATAATAATCCATCTGCGGGTCTTTCTGTCTGTCTTTGTCTGTCTGTCTGTCTGTGCACATGTTCAGTACTTCAGCCCTTATGTATCAGCAGACATGACTAAGATGGCTCAGGCTTTTAACACCACAGTAGCAGCTTTGGAGGACGAGCTCACCCAGCTTATACTGGAGGGTCTCATCAATGCACGGATTGACTCTCATAGCAAGGTGAACATCCTACATGTGAACAAGTTAACATCTTGAAACTGGTCAAGATGTTAACTTGGTAATCTGACATATTCTCTCAACAGATTCTCTATGCACGGGATGTGGACCAGAGGAGCACCACTTTTGAGAAGTCACTCCATATGGGAAAAGAGTTCCAGAGACGAGCCAAAGCCATGATTCTCCGGGCTGCTGTGCTGCGCAACCAGATCCATGTCAAGGTTTAAAACTGATTTCACAGAATGTAGTAAATGTATTCATCTTTACAAGTTAGACATGACATGACATAAAATTGTTGTAAATATTACCAGGGTTTGAATATCCATTCCAACTCTAATCTCTGACCGTCAGTGCCTTCACTTTAATTTTTATTTCTTGGCTGAATAGTAACATAACCCATGATCCTTCATGTTGTACAACATTTTTGATTGTTTCAATAGTTTTATTGTTTTAATGGCACAGTATCCGTGAGTTGACGTTAAAGGAGAAATTCGGCATAGTTTTGCTCGTCAGCAAACATTGCAGCTCGTTATCATGTTTTAACATACCCAAAGTTTATTTTACACCAAATTTCTCCTTTAAGTGCTATATTTCGTGAAGTTATGGCAAAGAAAGCTTTATGCCTGAGACAACAAAATACCTGCTGTGAAGGTGAAACCATCACTCTTCTTAATTGTACATTGGGATTATACCAAAATACAAGGATGCTCTATTTTTTATTACCTCTCTTTCTCAGTCTCCACCGAGAGAGGGCAGCCAGGGTGAACTGACACCAGCCAACAGCCAGAGCAGGATGAGCACCAACATGTGAGGAGGAAATCCTCTTTGTCATACTGTCGCTGCCAATACCTGCAGACTGAAGTGGAAGGAATCGCTATGCTTTAACATCAACCCCACCCATCCCCCTACTTTTTCTTAACTAAAGACAGAAACTACACACAATGTAAAGACTGCTTACAAATGATCTGTTATCCTTGTGACGTGAAAGGGGAATAAAAGCTTTCATACGTCTGATATGGAGTTTTGGATGAGATGAAATGTTGGAAGTGATGGAAGTGCAGCACTTGTGCTGTATGGTACAAGTAGGGAATGCACTTGTTATTTTTACACATGATGGATGCCTCCTTAACAAAACCAAGGTTTTAAAATAAACACCTACCAAAACGTACACTAAAATTTGTGTTTTCTGGGAATTTATATTGTGAGGGGAAATGAAAGAGTGTAGCTTGACCTCCTTGATCTTGGCTTGTTTGGAAGCCTACTGCCATGAGGGTCTGGAGAAAAAAACTCTCCTGGGATTACATTGTGGACAGGAAGCTGTTTCACAATCAGTTATAACTGGGTTGGCTTGGTAGGACAGGATTTTCTGTGTTTTTCTGTGTAGTGAGCGCACACTCTGGTCTTTAACACGCACTCCAGCACATTAGCATTACAGCTACCAAGTGCTGTAATATGCGGAGCATAATTATCACTGGCCCAATTTTGAAACTATGGCAGTAATAAGACTATGGCAGGGTGCCACAGTCTTGTCAATGTATGGGGAAAAACTGCCTGAAGTAATACCAATCACCTCAGTCTCCATTTTCAACCACCATCTCCTATTTGACTGACTGCAGGCATATGACAGGCTCGCCGGAAGTAAACAAACTTGCATTAATGGTGCTAAATTATCTCGTTAAACTTGGCCATATTAATCACAATGATTAATGTGTTAATGCTGACAGTCCTAGTTGAGAGAGTCGGCAGTTTCCTTCTGTAGTTGAACTTAAAGGGGACACATTATACTTCTTTTTAAACAAGTTAGAATAGGTCTATGGGCTATACAAAACATGTTCATGAAGTTTTATGCACAATATCACTCTCACATAATCTCACAGATCTCACCAGCTCTGTTCTTGTCAGTTTCAGTCTCTTACAAATTGAGCTGTTTAAGGGCTCTTTTATGCAAATAAGCTGTTGCTGGCCACACCCCATTCATCCTACATTTACACTGCACATTTTCTACACATGAAAATGGCAGAAAAAAGAGGCGCAATCTACCACTCCCAATAAGTTTGACCTCGAGTCAGGCCCAGAGGAAGCAGAAGAGGAGCCAGCAGCACAAACACCACGAAAGTAGAAAGCAGTTTCTGAACAGTCAACTTTTTTAATCTGTTGTGATAAACTACCCACGATACATTCACCGTGATTCAGTAGCTTTGCTACTTCCATCCCTTAGCTACAGAAACCATTTACTCTTTGTTACAGTCTACCTCTATCAGGCTATAGCCTATTCTGTTCTGCCTGTTACACATAAATTATGTAATGTTCCTTAATTTTTGGGACGACGCCGGTATCTACAATATTTTGTAAACAACAAACTTTTACAACAACATTTGCTTGCATTTTAAACCTCACAAAGCTCACAGCACTCAATTAGGTTTTTGGGGGTTTTTTTTTGTTTGTTTTTTTTACAATCACATTGGTGTGCTTGTATAAACTGTGGGACAATGCCAACTGAGGCAGAGAATATATGCTGCCAGGAGATTTCACAGGTAACATTCATTAGCTACATTTATACAGTTAGGTCCATATATATTTTGACACCGGCACAAGTTTTGTTTTTTTACCTATTTACTGAAACATATTCCAATTATTTTTATATAATGGACATGGACATAAAGTGAAGACTCTCAGCTTTCATTTGAGGGTATCCACATTCAAATTGGAGGAAGGGTTTAGGAGTTTCAGCTGCTTAATGGAGACATATTTACACTCTTTTAAAACAAGTTAGAATAGGTTTATGGTCTATACAAAACATGTTCATGAAGGCTCTGTCACTTTTATGCAAATGAGATGTTGCTGGCCAAGCCCTACCTGTCCCACGTTTACACTGCGCATTTACTGCACGTGAAAAAGACAGAAAACAGAGATGCTCTCCAGCCCTATACATTTGACCCCAAGTCGGACCCAGAGGAAGCAGAAGAGGAAGAGGAACCAGCGGCACAAACACCACAAACGTAGCAAGCAGTTTCTGAATGGTAAGTCAACTTTTTTAATCTGTTGTGATAAACTAATCACGATACATTCACCGCAACTTCCATCAGTTAGCAACAGTAACCATGTACGTCAGACTATAGCAGGGGTGTCAAACATACGGCCCGCGGGCCGGAACCGGCCCCCAAGGAGGTTTGATCAGGCCCGCAGGATAATTTAAAAGTGGAAAAAATGCACAAACGACATGGAATTCATATTTTTAATAAGATGCAATTCGTGGATTGTCCACTAGGGGGCAGTGTGGCGCTGAAGAAAACAGCGGTGTTTTTTTTTTCAACAGCGGTCTCTGGTCTCTACCAACACCCTCATTAGCCAAAATGTCATTATCCAAACGGAGAAAAGTAGATAAGGAGTGTAGAATTTTCAATGAAAAATGGACCACGTCATATTTTTTTTACAGAGATGCGTGGGAAACCTTTGTGCTTGGTGTGTTTTCAACAAGTTTCGGTATTGAAGGAATATAATATTCGACGCCACTACGAGACTCATCACAGCGAAAAAATATGACGGCTTGCAAGGACAACTGAGAAGAGACAAGGTCGACGAATTGCTGGCGGGTCTGAGGAAACAGCAGTCAACTTTCACCCAGAGCCGAGAAGTCAGTGAAGCAGCAGTAAAAGCCAGCTATCTAATTGCTAGCGAAATAGCATTAGCATCAAAGCCGTATTCCGGACGGTGACTTTGTTAAACGATGCATGTTGAAGGCAGCTGAACTTGTATGTCCCGAGAAGCGACACGCTTTTGCCAATATTAGCCTGACGAGGAATACTATAGCAGAGAGGATTTCTGACCTATCAGCAGATTTAGACAGCCAATTGAAACAGAGAGTCAAGTCATTTATTGCATTTTCCGTTGCAATTGATGAGAGCACTGATATCACAGACGTGGCACAACTGGCCATATTCATTCGTGGAGTTGATGAGACATTGACTGTTACTGAGGAGTTTCTTGAGTTGGTGCCAATGATGGACACCACAACAGCTGAGGACATTTTCGGCTCTGTCGTTGCTGCGCTGGACAGAGTTGGAGTGGACTGGTCCCGTGCTGTCAGCCTGGCTACAGACGGCGCGCCATCCATGGTAGGAAAGAAAGCAGGTGTTGCGACAAAGTTCAGAGAGAAAGTACAAGCCCTTAATGGAGGAGATCGGTTCTGGACGTTTCACTGTATTTTGCACCAGGAGGCATTGTGTTGTAAGTCCTTGAAAATGGACCACGTCATGGAGATGGTCCAAACAAATGAAAGACATGATATTTTGGTTATTTATAGCATGTATGGTATAATTTTAATGGTCCGGCCCACTTGACATCTACCGAGGCCATATGTGGCCCACGATGTGAAATGAGTTTGACACCCCTGCTCTAGAGTGATCGCCTTTAACTTAAAAGCCGCATTATATGCTTTTCTTCTAGTATTTTCCATGTTGATGAGGGTGAGTACAAATGACTGATTTACAATAGCTGTGAAAGTGCGCTTGATTTATCATGCAATTTCATTGGACCTCTGAACAAGTACTCGTTAATTTTATTGGTCAGCTGTTACTTGGCAAAATGTTTTTGGCGCCAAGGAAAAAAAAAAAAAAATAAAGCGCACCGTAGTATAAGCCACAGTGTTCAAAGTGTGGAAAAAAAAAAGTAGTGGCTTATAGCCCGGAATTTACGGTATTTGTCTTGCATGTTTATTTTTTTATAAGCTTCGTAATATTCAGGATTTTGTTAAAGGTGGCCTTTACATGGGAACTTGAAACTAGAGTGTGAGACTTGAATATGTGTCCAATACATTTAAGCCTTCACCAAATCAGTGGCAGATAACTGTATTTCACAGTACACAAGAGATTTAAATCTGCTATCTGGTGTGTTTTAATGTTAAGCAATAATGAATGGTTTTACAAACCCTGGATGGGTGCTGTGTTTAAGTTTCTAATACTACCTCAACGTTCACCGAAAGGATTATAGTCTTAAAAAAAGAAATCGATCAATTCCAGGGATACATTAATTGATGGTGTTTGTGTAATTCTTCCTCCCTCAAGAGGGAAATGAAAATTTCACACCGTTGGTATTGGTTTGAATCTCTCTTTCAGCCCAGGATGTTTTGGCCTAACTCGACCACAGGAGGTATAGTAGCCTGGATCTCTCTGCTTACGTCAGCTTCTTTGAGATTTACAATGGGAAGGTAATAAAAACCTTCCTCTGTTAACTCTATGGACATGTTTGTTTAGAATATTTATCTGACAAATTTGCGTTTTTTACATTATTCTTGACATGAAAACTACTTTTTGGACAGGTGTATGACCTGCTGAACAAAAAGGCCAAGCTCCGTGCTCTGGAGAATGACCGGCTGCAGGTGCAGGTAGTCGGCCTTGAGGAGGTCCACGGTCCAGAGGAAGTCATCAATACGATACACATGGGCAGTGCACTCAGGTACCATTGTGACAGGAACGTGTTTGTGTGTTGCAATTTCACAGCAGAGACTTTGTCGAACTGTTGAGTAAAGGAGCACTAAAAGTTAGTTGAAGTCTTTTAACATGGCAGTTAAAAATGAAAACTTTAAACTACAAAATATGCGTTTCATTTCAAACACATATGTGTACGCAATCCTCCAAATTGTTCTGTGATGCAATAATCGCGCTGCCTCGCTACACGGCCAATTTTCATTGGTTGATTTGGCTGGCAACGACCTCAGCACTTTGGTGGAGACTGTGGAGATCAATGGCAGCCTCCTGGCTCTCAAGGTATATTGAGGCTAACGTGGACACCTTCCACCACAGCAGTAACGCTGGCTAGATGCAGATGAAAGGCAGATAAAGAAAAAGACTGAAAGGTAATATCAGTATAGACCTATTTCTTTCAGCCAGTTGATAATACATTTTCATGGTTTATCATCATGAGAGCGCAGGTGTTGCAGACAGAATGTGTTCAGATGATTTTCCGTGGCAGTGAAATGACTGGATGTCACTGGAGCTTTGAGGTGAAATAAATTCGGGCCCAGGTGTTGTGAGTGAAAGAATCAACTGCAGCTTGTTTCATCAAGTAAAGTTAGACACTGCAGAGACACTGCCATCTAGTGGACTGATAGAAGCACAGCAGCTGATGGCAGCTTTCTCTGCTGCATACTGTGTGATTGTATTTAACTGACACTGACAGGAAACGGAGAAGAAGAGACAATCACAGCTGATATTTGTACAGCAGAAATGATGTAAAGGAAGATTTCAGCTGATGTGCATATTAATGATTTGTGTTTCCTCTACAGGTGAGGTTCATTCAGCAACATGGATGAACCTGGACAAGGGCCAAGACCAGGACCTGGACCCGGATTCAGTTATGTGTATACATGTGATCACCCCAATATTTTTAGTAAATCAACACTCCTGTGCTACAAAGAGTTAACGTGTCACAAACGTTATGTTACTGACAGTTATTTATACAGCTGTTTATCCACGTGTTTATTAAATGAGTTTATTTACAACATTAATCTTCTTCACTTACAAGTTTTTTTTTCATCGTATCATGTCACTGCTGAGAGTCTACACACACATAAAGCAGCTCTGATGGTTTTATTATCTTGTGTTGTTTTCACATTGATCCACTCTGAACTTAATGAAACATGTTGTTTCTTCAAGAAAACACACTTATCTTATAGTTCAGAACAAAACAGCAGTGAAACTGGTTTGTTCTGGTCACAAAGCAGATTATAATCTGTGTCTTTCAGGAGGAAAGTGGAAGAACCAGAACCCAGCTGTGTGTTTGTCAAGAGTGACAGGTCAAAGGGTGCTATCGTCAACCGTAAAGAACAGTGTCCATCATCTGATCAGATGTAAGTTGTAACTGACAATAAGACTTTGATTATTTATTGCGACTATTTCATGTACTGTATTTATATGCTCAGCTTTCCTCTTATTTCTGTAATGTTTAACTTTTCCATTTTGAGAGATTCTGTTTTTTTGAGAACAGTTTTATCTTCATACCCTGTCTCTGGTTTATAAACAGTACAACTAGAGCGTACAACTTAGTATGAACCGTGAGTAGCCAATCACGCCATGTGCATCGTTTGTTTTCTCTTTTCTATATTTCTGAGTTTTCTACATCTTCTCCAGTCACAAATCTAGTCAGGAAATGGAAGGCCACAGGAACAGTCCTTGTGAAAGAAAGATGTGGTAGGCCAAGAAAAATATCTAAAGTCACAGGTGAAGGCAGCTTAGAATTGTAATTTGAGCGTTGACCATGCACCACCACATGGTGGCGTCATTGTATAGTATGTCATCAAAAGCGTCATAGTATAGTATGTCATCAATAATGTGAAAAAAACCTCAAAGTATAGTATATGTCGTCAAAAAGCGTGAAAAAACCTCATAGTAAATGAATTGAACTGATTTGTCTCTCCAATTACCACATTCAGTATTGTCACTTAATGGCTTGTTTCTTTTCAAAAAGCCTCTGCCGCAGCTCTCATCAAGGCTGAGGACTTCTCTCTTCTTAAGCAAACAAATCATTATCTAAAAGTGATCAGGTTGTATGCGCCAAACTCGTCATCCTGGAAGAGGATTTTTGTCTAAATTTGTTCATTTTAATAATAAATGGCACAAAATGACTAATTCTGGGCTCATAGAACCATGTGTCCTTGTTCACTCTTTTCTGAGCTCTAAATTCTGGGTGAGAAGAGAAAGAAACATTGGACAAAGAGAATTTAAAGGGAGCACACACTGGCATATATTATCACTGGATAAGTAAGGTAATAGCATTTTTACAGGATTTTACAGCTTTTTTATTTTATAAAATTGGCTTACAGTATCACTATTACAGTGCCCTTAGTAACATTTTAATGCTCAAATGTGCTCTCATTAGAAGCTTTCATCATTTCACTGACACTCAGCTTCCACTTGTCTGTTGCTGTTTCTCTCACTCCTAGCTCACTTCTCTGTCACAAGAGTAAAGAATCTTGGTTCTTGTGATTTGACAGCCTACAACTACACACAGTTAATCTTTCTGTTGTGTGGGGGTTTAGGTTTTGTGCCCAAAGTTAGAAAACTTAATGGCACTTGCTTTATGATGATGCTCACATTGCACCCGTTTTACTTAGATGCTTTGTCGTCTTTTGAGTTTCCAGTAGTCTGTCTCAGGCCAGACCGGCGTGTTTGTTCAGGTCCCAACTGATGTTTCAGCACCCGTTCCAACTATTGAGTCTTCAAAGGGAAGCCCAGAGATGGACCTTCCTGGTCTCCCCTCATCATCAGCCCTTATGGATTCTGGTTGGTCATTTCTACCAAAAAGAATAGATTTATAATTTAGACCTTTCCTTTGGAAAATATAAGCCACATATTTATATGCTAAATTTAGGTATTGCTGTTATCAGTCACATAGCAACTTTAACTGTGGTAACTATAACTGTGGTAACATTTATCACTGTATAAAACTGAGCGCATTCTTCTGCCTTATTTTATTATTTAGTGATTCCTACCGCAAACACAGAAAGAATGAGAGCAAACCAGCACCGTCGCTGTCTCTTGCCCGTGAGGCCACAAAAGAAAATGATGAACCAGGTTCAGTGACAGATGTAAATAAATAAATAAATAAATAAATATGTAAATAAATAAATAAATACATAATAAAAAAAAACAATTGTGCATCCAGTGGATCACATCCCATACATTAATGTCACAACTGCAATTAAATTTGTTAGAAATTTCAATGCTGTCAATGAGATGTAAGTTCATTAAGAATTAAAAAGTGATTAAGATCTTTTGCATTTCAGGGAGAAAATCTGTGGCTCCTCAAGAATTAACCAAAGGCAACAAAAGGCTGCCTTGTGTTATAAAACCACCTGAAATGCAGACTAAGAAGGGAGGTGTGAGGATTTTTATTTCATTTATCAATTCTACTAATAATGTGAATTTTGGACGCAAGTCGTTTCACACATTTCATTTATATTGCTTTTCTTTCTTGTCTTCATTGAAGTTTGGAGAGCTTCTCGACCAAACCAGAAATTCTCTGAGATCATCCAAGGCTTCAGAGAAACATTGGAAATAATCCCTGTATCAACGGGCGACCTGGTAAATTTGCAGTTTTGAACTATGCCTGACTTTATATGCAAATGTGTGTTAACATTCGAGCATAAACTTGGAGCTCTTTTTGTGTTTATTTTTTTATTTTTATTTTTTTTTTTACAGGTTGAATCCCACAGGATTTGTGTGTGTGTTCGCAAGCGGCCCCTTAACAAGCAAGGTATATTTGGAGTAATATAACACTGTGCTCACACAGACATAATACCAACCATTTTTTTTCACTTGGCCCTCTCCCATTTATACTATGAGTGAAAGCATTCTGGGGAGAAACACAGAGCCATGTGCCTTCTGTGCAGACACTGAAGAATCTCCTATATGCAACGTCATCACTAAAATGTCAGCCATCCTGTTCTTCACAAACGCTGTCATTCTTGTGTCATCCAGAGATTAATAAGAAGCAGATCGATGCGGTGTCTGTTCCTGGGACAGGCCTGTTACAGGCCTTGCAGTTGTGGTGATCTCTTTCTTTTTTTGTTTCCAGCTAGACTCACCTGAGCTACTCATTACCTGCAGGTGTGAGCAGTCTACAAAGGCCGGCCTACCGCCCTCAGTCTTTCTCATTCCTCGCGCTGCTGTGTGCCAGGCAGCAGGTTTTGCTGCTTATCCCACCCTTATGTTTCTGACCCTAGACATCAGATAATAAACATACTGAAAATATCTTTTTTTTTTGGTCTACCCTTTTGTGTTGCTTCCCTATGAGCCGGGGTTTGTAACACACCAGTGACCTGGTCCACAAGTAAAAACCTAAGTTTGTTTTTATTTATTTTTTTTTTAGGTTGCATTTGCAGCAGTGTTTTCCGACTAAGAATTTCCTCCTGGATGATAAGGATCAGATTGTGCTCTAGTTTTTGAGCTTTTTCTTTTCAAATGGAAACTGTGCAGCCAGAACATTATTTAGGTGCAATTTTTCTGCAATTTTGACCCTTTTTTTTCTTCTTCTCCAGATTCACAGCCGGTTCGATACAGTTCATTTTCGAAGGTTGCACGGCAACATGCTTTGCCTACGGACAGGACAGGAAAATGGAAAAACTCATGTAAGTGTCTGTTGTGTGGAATTGAGTTGTCAGTGCTTTGCATGAAGAAAATAATGTGTTTATTTAAGTTAACTTATGTTTCCTCTCACTAGACAATGGGAGGTGGTTTTTCTGGAAAGCAGCAGAACAGTTCCAAAAGGATTTATGCCTTGGCAGGAAAGATCTCTGGATTTTCACAGAAGTGGTAATCAGAGGTAAGATAAGTTTGAGGCATTCATTCATTTCCCTTGATTCATCCATATTTGTATCGTAAATTCCGGACTACAGAGCGCACCTGATTAAAAACCACATGCTCTAATTTTAGAAAGAAAATCAAGTTTGTACTTGTACAAGCCGCACCGGATTTAAAGCCGCAGGTCTCCAACGTTGTAATATGAAAAATTAGCTCAAAGACGTTCATCGTGTCTTCTTATTGCTGTAAGAAGTGAGTCACTGATAGCGGGTCGATTTCCTTCTTCAACCTCTAGAGTGATCGCCTTTAACTTAAAAGCCGCATCATATGCTTTTCTTCTAGTATTTTCCATGTTGATGAGGGTGAGTACAAATGACTGATTTACAATAGCTGTGAAAGTGCGCTTGATTTATCATGCAATTTCATTGGACCTCTGAACAAGTACTTGTTAATTTTATTGGTCTGTTACTTGGCAAAATGTTTTTGGCGCCAAGGAAAAAAAAAAAAAAAAAAAGAAGCCCGCATCGTAGTATAAGCCGCAGTGTTCAAAGTGTGGAAAAAAAAAAAAGTAGTGGCTTATAGCCCGAATTTACTGGTATTTGTCTTGCATGTTTATTTTTTATAAGCTTCGTAATATTCAGGATTTTGTTAAAGGTGGCCTTTACATGAGAACTTGAAACTAGAGTGTGAGACTTGAATATGTGTCCAATACATTTAAGCCTTCACCAAATCAGTGGCAGATAACTGTATTTCACAGTACACAAGAGATTTAAATCTGCTATCTGGTGTGTTTTAATGTTAAGCAATAATGAATGGTTTTACAAACCCTGGATGGGTGCTATGTTTAAGTTTCTAATACTACCTCAACGTTCACCGAAAGGATTATAGTCTTAAAAAAGAAAATCGATCAATTCCAGGGATACATTAATTGATGGCGTTTGTGTAATTCTTCCTCCCTCAAGAGGGAAATGAAAATTTCACACCGTTGGTATTGGTTTGAATCTCTCTTTCAGCCCAGGATGTTTTGGCCTAACTTCGACCACAGGAGGTATAGTAGCCTGGATCTCTCTGCTTACGTCAGCTTCTTTGAGATTTACAATGGGAAGGTAATAAAAACCTTCCTCTGTTAACTCTATGGACATGTTTGTTTAGAATATTTATCTGACAAATTTGCGTTTTTTTACATTATTCTTGACATGAAAACTACTTTTTGGACAGGTGTATGACCTGCTGAACAAAAAGGCCAAGCTCCGTGCTCTGGAGAATGACAGCTCTGCAGGTGCAGGTAGTCAGCCTTGAGGAGGTCCACGTGTTCACGGTCCGGAGGAAGTCATCAATACGATACACATGGGCAGTGCACTCAGGTACCATTGTGACAGGTTTGTGTGTTGCAATTTCACAGCAGAGACTTTGTCGAACTGTTGAGTAAAGGAGCACTAAAAGTTAGTTGAAGTCTTTTAACATGGCAGTTAAAAATGAAAACTTTAAACTACTATTGTTTCATTTCAAACACATATGTGTAACATAAATGTGTCTTTCCTTCTCTTGTGTTTTTCCAGAACATCAGGCCAAACCTCAGCAAACACCAACTTGTCCCGCTCTTACGCAATCCTCCAAATTGTTCTGTGATGCAATAATCGCGCTGCCTCGCTACACGGCCAATTTTCATTGGTTGATTCGGCTGGCAACGACCTCAGCACTTTGGTGGAGACTGTGGAGATCAATGGCAGCCTCCTGGCTCTCAAGGTATATTGAGGCTAACGTGGACACCTTCCACCACAGCAGTAACGCTGGCTAGATGCAGATGAAAGGCAGATAAAGAAAAAGATTGAAAGGTAATATCAGTATAGACCTATTTCTTTCAGCCAGTTGATAATACATTTTCATGGTTTATCATCATGAGAGCACAGGTGTTGCAGACAGAATGTGTTCAGATGATTTTCCGTGGCAGTGAAATGACTGGATGTCACTGGAGCTTTGAGGTGAAATAAATTCGGGCCCAGGTGTTGTGAGTGAAAGAATCAACTGCAGCTTGTTTCATCAAGTAAAGTTAGACACTGCAGAGACACTGCCATCTAGTGGACTGATAGAAGCACAGCA
>CM028916.1:21420013-21640320 GCA_016801845.1 Polydactylus sextarius | reverse complement strand
GGCTCCACAGGGTGAAGGCTCCAGCAGCTCCGCCTGTCCCTCTGTGGAGCCCGCCCCCCTCGCCAGTGGGCATCCTGGGCGGGCGTGGCTCCACAGGGTCCAGGCTCCAGCGGCTCCGCCTGTCCCTCCCTGGGCGGGGCGTGGCTCCACAGGGTCCAGGCTCCAGCGGCTCCGCCTGTCCCTCTGTGGAGCCCGCCCCCTCGCCCGGTGGGCATCCTGGGCGGGGCGTGGCTCCACAGGGTCCAGGCTCCAGCAGCTCCGCCTGTCCCTCTGTGGAGCCCCGCCCCCTCGCCCGGTGGGCATCCTGGGCCGGGCGTGGCTCCACAGGGTCCAGGCTCCAGCAGCTCCGCCTGTCCCTCTGTGGAGCCCGCCCCCCTCGCCAGGTGGGCATCCTGGGCGGGCGTGGCTCCACAGGGTCCAGGCTCCAGCAGCTCCGCCTGTCCCTCTGTGGAGCCCGCCCCCTCGCCAGTGGGCATCCTGGGCGGGCGTGGCTCCACAGGGTCCAGGCTCCAGCAGCTCCGCCTGTCCCTCTGTGGAGCCCGCCCCCCTCGCCAGTGGGCATCCTGGGCGGGCGTGGCTCCACAGGGTCCAGGCTCCAGGCCTGTCCCTCTGTGGAGCCCCGCCCCTCGCCCAGTGGGCATCCTGGGCCAGGGCGTGGCTCCACAGGGTCCAGGCTCCAGCAGCTCCGCCTGTCCCTCTGTGGAGCCCGCCCCCTCGCCCGGTGGGCATCCTGGGCCGGGCGTGGCTCCACAGGGTCCAGGCTCCAGCAGCTCCGCCTGTCCCTCTGTGGAGCCCCGCCCCCCGCCAGTGGGCATCCTGGGCGGGCGTGGCTCCACAGGGTCCAGGCTCCAGCAGCTCCGCCTGTCCCTCTGTGGAGCCCCGCCCCCTCGCCCGGTGGGCATCCTGGGCGGGCGTGGCTCCACAGGGTCCAGGCTCCAGCAGCTCCGCCTGTCCCTCTGTGGAGCCCGCCCCCCTCGCCAGTGGGCATCCTGGGCCGGGCGTGGCTCCACAGGGTCCAGGCTCCAGCAGCTCCGCCTGTCCCTCTGTGGAGCCCCGCCCCCTGCCAGTGGGCATCCTGGGCGGGGCGTGGCTCCACAGGGTCCAGGCTCCAGCAGCTCCGCCTGTCCCTCTGTGGAGCCCCCCCCCTCGCCCGGTGGGCATCCTGGGCCAGGCGTGGCTCCACAGGGTCCAGGCTCCAGCAGCTCCGCCTGTCCCTCTGTGGAGCCCCCCCCCTGGCGCCGGTGGGCATCCTGGGCCAGGCGTGGCTCCACAGGGTCCAGGCTCCAGCAGCTCCGCCTGTCCCTCTGTGGAGCCCGCCCCCCTCGCCGGTGGGCATCCTGGGCCAGGCGTGGCTCCACAGGGTCCAGGCTCCAGCAGCTCCGCCTGTCCCTCTGTGGAGCCCCGCCCCCTCGCCCGTGGGCATCCTGGGCGGGCGTGGCTCCACAGGGTCCAGGCTCCAGCAGCTCCGCCTGTCCCTCTGTGGAGCCCCGCCCCTCGCCCGGTGGGCATCCTGGGCGGGGCGTGGCTCCACAGGGTCCAGGCTCCAGCAGCTCCGCCTGTCCCTCTGTGGAGCCCCGCCCCCTCGCCCGGTGGGCATCCTGGGCGGGCGTGGCTCCACAGGGTCCAGGCTCCAGCAGCTCCGCCTGTCCCTCTGTGGAGCCCGCCCCCTCGCCAGTGGGCATCCTGGGCCAGGCGTGGCTCCACAGGGTCCAGGCTCCAGCAGCTCCGCCTGTCCCTCTGTGGAGCCCGCCCCCTCGCCAGGTGGGCATCCTGGGCGGGCGTGGCTCCACAGGGTCCAGGCTCCAGCAGCTCCGCCTGTCCCTCTGTGGAGCCCCGCCCCCTCGCCAGTGGGCATCCTGGGCCAGGCGTGGCTCCACAGGGTCCAGGCTCCAGCAGCTCCGCCTGTCCCTCTGTGGAGCCCCGCCCCCCTCGCCGGTGGGCATCCTGGGCCAGGGCGTGGCTCCACAGGGTCCAGGCTCCAGCAGGCTCCGCCTGTCCCTCTGTGGAGCCCGCCCCCTCGCCCGGTGGGCATCCTGGGCGGGCGTGGCTCCACAGGGTCCAGGCTCCAGCAGCTCCGCCTGTCCCTCTGTGGAGCCCCCCGCCCCCTCGCCCGGTGGGCATCCTGGGCCAGGCGTGGCTCCACAGGGTCCAGGCTCCAGCAGCTCCGCCTGTCCCTCTGTGGAGCCCCGCCCCCTCGCCAGGGCATCCTGGGCATCCTGGGCCAGGCGTGGCTCCACAGGGTCCAGGCTCCAGCAGGCTCCGCCTGTCCCTCTGTGGAGCCCCGCCCCCTCGCCCGTGGGCATCCTGGGCCTGGCGTGTGGCTCCACAGGGTCCAGGCTCCAGCAGCTCCGCCTGTCCCTCTGTGGAGCCCCCCCCCTCGCCCAGTGGGCATCCTGGGCGGGGCGTGGGCTCCACAGGGTCCAGGCTCCAGCAGCTCCGCCTGTCCCTCTGTGGAGCCCGCCCCCCCCTCGCCCGTGGGCATCCTGGGCGGGCGTGGCTCCACAGGGTCCAGGCTCCAGCAGCTCCGCCTGTCCCTCTGTGGAGCCCCGCCCCCCTCGCCGGTGGGCATCCTGGGCCAGGCGTGGCTCCACAGGGTCCAGGCTCCAGCAGCTCCGCCTGTCCCTCTGTGGAGCCCCCCCCCTCGCCGCCGTGGGCATCCTGGGCGGGCGTGGCTCCACAGGGTCCAGGCTCCAGCAGCTCCGCCTGTCCCTCTGTGGAGCCCGCCCCCCTGCGCCGGTGGGCATCCTGGGCCAGGCGTGGCTCCACAGGGTCCAGGCTCCAGCAGCTCCGCCTGTCCCTCTGTGGAGCCCGCCCCCTCGCCAGTGGGCATCCTGGGCCAGGCGTGGCTCCACAGGGTCCAGGCTCCAGCAGCTCCGCCTGTCCCTCTGTGGAGCCCGCCCCCTCGCCCGGTGGGCATCCTGGGCCGGGCGTGGCTCCACAGGGTCCAGGCTCCAGCAGCTCCGCCTGTCCCTCTGTGGAGCCCCGCCCCCTCGCCGTGGGCATCCTGGGCGGGCGTGGCTCCACAGGGTCCAGGCTCCAGCAGCTCCGCCTGTCCCTCTGTGGAGCCCGCCCCCTCTGTGGAGCCCCGCCCCTGTGGGCATCCTGGGCCAGGCGTGGCTCCACAGGGTCCAGGCTCCAGCAGGCTCCGCCTGTCCCTCTGTGGAGCCCCGCCCCCCGCCCGGTGGGCATCCTGGGCCAGGCGTGGCTCCACAGGGTCCAGGCTCCAGCCTGCTCCCCGCCTGTCCCTCTGTGTGGCTCCCAGCCCCCTCTCCGCCTGTCCCTCTGTGGAGCCCGCCCCCTGCCAGTGGGCATCCTGGGCGGGGGCGGCTCCACAGGGTCCAGGCTCCAGCAGCTCCGCCTGTCCCTCTGTGGAGCCCCCCCCCCCTCGCCCGGTGGGCATCCTGGGCGGGCGTGGCTCCACAGGGTCCAGGCTCCAGCAGCTCCGCCTGTCCCTCTGTGGAGCCCGCCCCCTCGCCCGGTGGGCATCCTGGGCCAGGCGTGGCTCCACAGGGTCCAGGCTCCAGCCCTCTGCTCCCTGCCTGTCCCTGGGTGGCCCGCCCCTCCAGCTCCGCCTGTGGGCATCCTGGGCCAGGCGTGGCTCCACAGGGTCCAGGCTCCAGCAGCTCCGCCTGTCCCTCTGTGGAGCCCGCCCCCTCGCCGTGGGCATCATCCTGGGCGGGCGTGGCTCCACAGGGTCCAGGCTCCAGCTCCGCCTGTCCCTCTGTGGAGCCCGCCCCCCTCGCCGTGGGCATCCTGGGCCAGGCGTGGCTCCACAGGGTCCAGGCTCCAGCAGCTCCGCCTGTCCCTCTGTGGAGCCCGCCCCCTCGCCGGTGGGCATCCTGGGCCAGGCGTGGCTCCACAGGGTCCAGGCTCCAGCAGCTCCGCCTGTCCCTCTGTGGAGCCCCCCCCCCCTCGCCGGTGGGCATCCTGGGCGGGCGTGGCTCCACAGGGTCCAGGCTCCAGCAGCTCCGCCTGTCCCTCTGTGGAGCCCCTGGGCCCCCACAGGGTCCAGGCTCCAGCGCTCCGCCTGTCCCTGGGCATCCTGGTGGGCATCCTGGGCGGGCGTGGCTCCACAGGGTCCAGGCTCCAGCATAAAAAAAAAAAACAGGGTCAGTATATGAACACTTGACAAACTAATTTTTTTTTTTTTTTTTTTTTTTTAATACAGGTATGATGCAGGGAATCAAATGAGACCATCCAGTTGGTGCTTCTTCATCAAACAACTACTGTCAGTTTCATCACAGAATTTAGAGGTTAGTTGTGAATTGCTAAGTATCACTGGACAAAATACAAGGGGCAGTCAGAAATCGCTTTGTTGGCGGAAGTCCTACAGACCTGCTTAATTTCCAGTAGATTTAGTGAAGCTTGTCGTGTTAAAGGGAGTCATCTGGTCAGGCTCTGGCAGTCCGGATCACGAAAGGGTTAAGGCAAAAACCACTCAATCAATCAGTTTTTATTTATATAGCACTTTTCATACACTATCTATAGCACAAAGTGCTTTACATATGCAATGAAAAAGCCCCCACAACAGTCATACCACCCTAACCACCCATGTGCACACCAACACACCCCAAACCCATTATTTCTTTTAAATTTTGTTTTCTTATCTCGTGGTTTGGAGCAGGAAAACTAATTATTAGTAATTTGTGATTTCTTTATTATAGTATTTGTGATTTCTTGGGCTTAAATATATCAGTTGCTGTGTTTCATCTATCATTGGAGAACAGAAACACACCAGTTTAATATGAAATTGGGACCCTAATGTGACATTGAGCGTTGAGTGTGTGAAGGCTTCAGTTCTGTTTAAAACTCCTTGACTTGTAAACTATATTACTTTCAGGCTTCATTATCTGAGCAATACGATTCAACCTTAAAAACCTTCTCTTTACAGATAAGAAAGGACACGGCTTTTATCCACTTGGCTGATAAGCAATCCTTGCTTCCTACCTTGTGTCCAGCCGTCTGGCGTGGGACACCAACCGTCTGGCGTGGGCGGTTTATAAAATTAACAACCTCTCCCAGTAGCTTAGAGAAAAAACTCACCCCACCTGTTGTCTTTCCACTGGATGTTCTCTTGCGACCAGGAGGGACTTCAGCGCGAACACATCCTACCTCTGCAGGTTCAGGTAAAGTGTGTCTTTCTACTGAGAGCACCACATTCTCCAACAACACCTTCTCATCCCTTTTCACAGTGACACAATTCGTGTGGAACTGCTGCAGCCCTGTGTTTAACAAAGACTTCTTCTTTGTGGAGCTCGAGTCAGCAGGATCTGCTGGAACTGCAGCTAAGATTAAAAGTGGTGAATAAACCTGCAGCTGGAGCACTGAGGAGAGGGACAGCGATTGGAATGATCATCAAACCACTGTCTCAATTACTCCCTCTTAATAAATGGGGGAAAAGAATGAGACAAATAGATTCCCTCTTTACAAGAAATAAATACATCTATAATTATGTTTGTATAATTTTGAAATGTAAGGAGACCACAACTTAAATTTAAATTTCTATATTGCATCATATGGTACATGGCTATGGCTATGTGGATCTTATATGAACAAGTATTAGCTAATTGGTGCGACTAAGCGCGTTTAAAAATTTTGTTTGTTTTGTTTGTTCTATTTGTTCTCTTGGATCTCTGGCACATCACGCAGATGTGCCAGAGATGATGACTTCGACAAACATGATGTATCTTATTGCAATAAAATAAATACGCCTACCACTGTTGTTGAGATTGATCATGTCGTCCTCCTGTCTGAGTAGACCACTTGATATTTGTTCTGATAGCTTCCGGACTAATGTTACTCATTAAAAACCTGAATCAAAATTTGATTACGCTGGCAGAAAATCCTGTACATAATGATAGCAAGGACATATTAATCGTATTGGTCTTTGATCACTAAGAGTTGCAGTTTTGAGTTTCCCTTCAGGTAATATTCGAGTCCACATTACATCTAAAATGGTGTGTGGTTTCACGGCAGTGCATGTTGACCTCCGACACCTTCAGAAGTCAAAGTTCATTACACCTTAATTGCAGGATAGCAAAATGAACACAGAGGGGCGCCCCAATATCTTTCACTTCAAGGGCCGTTAACTGAGAGCCCTTAGTATACAGGGTTTGGCCAACTCACCAACAAGGCACCATATTGTATAACCCTTAGTCTGAGAATTTTACTGATGTCTGCTGACACCTAGTGGATACATATGGAAACTGATCTGTGGAAAAACTTCAGTCAACAAGTCTGACCTCTGTGCAGAGTCAATTTAGTTTAGTTTAGTCCAGTTTAACCTGGTTGTCTAGGTTTGCCCAAAAAAAAAAAAACACACACACACACACACACACTCATGGAGTGTGTTCTTTCTGTCTTGATGCTGCGTGCTTGTGTAATAATTGAGAGCAACACACACAATAATTATTAGTACACATAACACAATACAAATGTCAGTAATTGTGAAAAACGCTTTTCTAGTTTGGACAAAAGAATAGCATCACCTCAAACTTTGTGGAATGTTTGACTCAGTATGTCTAGATGTTTAAAAACAAATAAAAATCATCACACATTTCACACTGTACGATCTATATGAATAAACTTTAATCTACATCACAGTGCAATTCAAGGGTCAATATTACCGCTAATTAAATGGGACAATAGCTTTAAATTAATACCACAAGTGTGCTGACATCTCTGTCTGTTTCATCCAACTGTCATGGTGAAGACTCCTACCATAAGGCTGATCCATCCATCCATCTTAGTTATGAAGTTTACTATGCGAGTCAATGAGTTCCTGTTTAGACTGATCGAATGTCTACCCGATCTTGTTCAAGGCCACAGATTTAAGTAGCATAAAGATTAACCATTGGTTTGCTATATACACAGAAAAAAGTACTGAAGTAATTGATCACATGAAAGATTTGATATTGACTTGACATTTAGAATCCATTCAGTTCAAACTTAAACTGATGCAAATCAATATTTCAAATTGTCCATATAAAAAAAACAATTTAAATGTTTGATGAATGACCCAGACCACACTTTTTTCTCTTTAAGTATTTATTTAAAATGTGTTTTATGAAAGTCAATCACGTTTGAAAACACCTCGTTTAACCCTTTTCAGCCTACTGTATCACATTTGCTACATGAGTTTCTGAGGCGTCTATTTTATCAACATGATCAGCATGCATCAAACAAAAATAATAAAATAAAGACAATATATTCAATTATAAAATAAATAAATACAAGACTACTACAGCAATTTATACTCACATGAACAAAGTATTGTCTGCAAAATAAACAACACTGTAAACTGTTAAGAGAAATTTCAATATATCTCATTCACTATATGACAAAAAATAATAATCTGATTCAGTTTACACTCACAGGAAGAAATACTGTTTGTGCAATGACAAATATCAAAAACAAATAATCTCAGTGCATCCAGTGTAACATGAAATTTACAACATGAACACGTTAGGTCTTCATCAAAAACACAACAACAAATATCCACTTATTATTATTGAGATTTTGTTTATGCTTTTATGAGAGACATTTTGCCACCTATCGGGCATTCTGAATTCAAACTTACTCCAAGATTATAGGGAGTATGCATGGTGCACATTTAAGTATTACTGTGACAACATACACAAAAATGCTGATATTAAATTGTATCGTCTGAATATTTTTAGTAACATCTTCATTATAACGTCAACATCATACCAAGTTGCCCTGTACAAACCTAATCTAAAGCCTTTTTTTTTTGTTAACCTTGTTCCTTATCTGTACAAGTTTAATGGAGTGCTTGTCCAGCTGCTGTATTATTTCAGTCTCTCGGGGCGCCGTCATGATTCTCAGGTAGTCAGCATTGATCTAGAAAATGAGAACAGGACATACAAAGAGGAGTTTGAGATTAATCAGGGTGCCTACAGGAAGTTAAATTTAAGACTTTTTAATACCATCTCAAAATTTAAGACCAAATGTAAAGATTTAAAGCTGATGGTGGCGTGCATATGATGATTGGATGATTGGCAAAGTCTATGCCACCCCATCTGTTGCTGAGGTTACAAAATATGGACTAGCTGTGGGAAGAAATCCAGAGGTGAGGTGTTGCTGCGCGTTTCTAGCGGCCGGTAAGCAGATTTAGAACATTTAGAACCTCAAAACCATAAGTGTGTAAAATCTTGTAATGATGACTGGAGAAAAATTCTCCAAAATTGATTGAAAATTTGAAGATTAAAAATTTAAGACATTTGGATTGAAATTTAAGATAGATATAGAAAACTTTATTGATCCCTTTCGGAGGTTTCCTCAGGGAAATTGAATTTAAGACCATCTTTTTAAGGCCTTTTCTTAGGAAAATGTATTTAAGACTCTTAAGGACCTGCAGCCACCCTGCATGAATAGTGGAATAGGTAAATTAAAAAAAAAAAAAAAAAAAAAAATCTTCACCTTCCCTTCTTGGTCTGCATTTGGTGGCTTTATAACGCATGACCACCTTTTGTTGCCTTTGTTTAATTCTTGAGGAGCCACAGATTTTCTCCCAAAATATCATAATCACTTTTTAATTCTTAATGAACTTACATCTCATTAACATCATTGCAATTTCTAACAAATTTGATAACAGATCAAGAGACACTTGCAGTTGTGACATTAATGTATGGGATGTGATCCACTGGATGCACAAACCTCTGACTGCAGACGGAGGAGGCATCCTCTCAGGTTCATCATTTTCTTTTGTGGCCTCACGGACAAGAGACAGCGGCAGTGCTGGTTTGCTCTCATTCTTTCTGTGTTGCGGTAGGAATCACTAAATAATAAAATAAGGCAGAAGAATGCGCTCAGTTTTATACAGTGATAAATGTTACCACAGTTATAGTTACCACAGTTAAAGTTACTATGGGACTAATAACAGCAATACCTAAATTTAGCATATAAATATGTGGCTTATATTTTCCAAAGGAAAGGTCTAAATTTTAAAGTTATTTTTTTTTTGGTAGAAATGACCAACCAGAATCCATAAGGGCTGATGATGAGGGGAGACCAGGGCGGTCCATGTCTGGGCTTCCCTTTGAAGACTCAATAGTTGGAGCAGGTGCTGAAACATCAGTTGGGACCTGGAACAAACACGTCGGTCTGGCCTGAGACAGACTACTGGAAACTCAAAAGGCGACAAAGCATCTAAGTAAAAGCAGGTGCAATGTGAGCATCATCATAAAGCAAGTGCCATTAAGTTTTTTCTAACTTTGGGCACAAAACCTAAACCCCACACAACAGAAAGATTAACTGTGTGTGTGTTGTAGGCTGTCAAATCACAAGAACCAAGATTCTTTACTCTTGTGACAGAGAGTGAGCTAGGAGTGAGAGAAACATCAACAGACAAGTGGAAGCTGAGTGTCAGTGAAATGATGAAAGCTTCTAATGAGAGCACATTTGAGCATTAAAATGTTACTAAGGGCACTGTAATAGTGATACTGTAAGCCAATTTTATAAAATAAAAAAGCTGTAAAATCCTGTAAAAATGCTATATCCTTACTTATCCAGTGATAATATATGCCAGTGTGTGCTCCTTTAAATTCTCTTTGTCCAATGTTTCTTTCTCTTCTCACCCAGAGCTCAGAAAAGAGTGAACAAGGACACATGGTTCTATGAGCCCAGAATTAGTCAATTTGTGCCATTTATTATTAAAATGAACAAATTTAGACAAAATCCTCTTCAGGATGACGAGTTTGGCACATACAACCTGATCACTTTTAGATAATGATTTGTTTGCTTAAGAAGAGAGAGTCCTCAGCCTCGATGAGAGCTGCGGCAGAGAGCTTTTGAAAAGAAACAAGCCATTAAGTGACAATACTGAATGTGGTAATCGGAGAGACAAATCAGTTCAATTCATTTACTATGAGGTTTTTTTCACGTTTTTGACGACATACTATACTTTGAGGTTTTTTCACATTATTGATGACATACTATACTATGGCGCTTTTGATGACATACTATACAATGACTTTTTGACCACTTTTTGACAACATACTATGACGTTTTTGACAACATACTGTATACTATGACGTTTTTTTTCACGTTTTTGACGACATACTATACAATGACGCCACCATGTGGTGGTGCATAGTCAACAGCTCAAATTACAATTCTAAGCTGCCTTCACCTGTGACTTTAGATATTTTTCTTGGCCTACCATCATCTTTTCTTTCACAAGGACTGTTCCTGTGGCCTTCCATTTCCTGACTATATTTGTGACTGGAGAAGATGTAGAAAAACTCAGAAATATAGAAAAAGAAAACAAAGCGATGCACATGGCGTGATTGGCTACTCACGGTTCATACTAAGTTATGCGTTCTAGTTGTACTGTTTATAAACCAGAGACAGGGTATGAAGATAAAACTGTTCTCAAAAAACTCTCTCAAAATGGAAAAGTTAAACATTACAGAAATAAGAGGAAAGCTGAGCATATAAATACAGTACATGAAATAGTCGCAATAAATAATCAAAGTCTTATTGTCAGTTACAACTTACATCTGATCAGATGATGGACACTGTTCTTTACGGTTGGCGATAGCACCCTTTGACCTGTCACTCTTGACAAACACACAGCTGGGTTCTGGTTCTTCCACTTTCCTCCTGAAAGACACAGATTATAATCTGCTTTGTGACCAGAACAAACCAGTTTCACTGCTGTTTTGTTCTCTGAACTATAAGATAAGTGTGTTTTTCTTGAAGAAACAACATGTTTCATTAAGTACAGAGTGGATCAATGTGAAAACAACACAAGATAATAAAACCATCAGAGCTGCTTTATGTGTGTGTAGACTCTCAGCAGTGACATGATACGATGAAAAAAAAAAAAAAATGTAAGTGAAGAAGATTAATGTTGTAAATAAACTCATTTAATAAACACGTGGATAAACAGCTGTATAAATAACTGTCAGTAACATAACGTTTGTGACACGTTAACTCTTTGTAGCACAGGAGTGTTGATTTACTAAAAATATTGGGGTGATCACATGTATACACATAACTGAATCCGGGTCCAGGTCCTGGTCTTGGCCCTTGTCCAGGTTCATCCATGTTGCTGAATGAACCTCCACCTGTAGAGGAAACACAAATCATTAATATGCACATCAGCTGAAATCTTCCTTTACATCATTTCTGCTGTACAAATATCAGCTGTGATTGTCTCTTCTTCTCCGTTTCCTGTCAGTGTCAGTTAAATACAATCACACAGTATGCAGCAGAAAAGCTGCCATCAGCTGCTGTGCTTCTATCAGTCCACTAGATGGCAGTGTCTCTGCAGTGTCTAACTTTACTTGATGAAACAAGCTGCAGTTGATTCTTTCACTCACAACACCTGGGCCCGAATTTATTTCACCTCAAAGCTCCAGTGACATCCAGTCATTTCACTGCCACGGAAAATCATCTGAACACATTCTGTCTGCAACACCTGCGCTCTCATGATGATAAACCATGAAAATGTATTATCAACTGGCTGAAAGAAATAGGTCTATACTGATATTACCTTTCAATCTTTTTCTTTATCTGCCTTTCATCTGCATCTAGCCAGCGTTACTGCTGTGGTGGAAGGTGTCCACGTTAGCCTCAATATACCTTGAGAGCCAGGAGGCTGCCATTGATCTCCACAGTCTCCACCAAAGTGCTGAGGTCGTTGCCAGCCAAATCAACCAATGAAAATTGGCCGTGTATAGCGCAGCAGCGATTATTGCATCACAGAACAATTTGGAGGATTGCGTAAGAGCGGGACAAGTTGGTGTTTGCTGAGGTTTGGCCTGATGTTTTGGAAAAACACAAGAGAAGGAAAGACACATTTATGTTACACATATGTGTTTGAAATGAAACAATAGTAGTTTAAAGTTTTCATTTTTAACTGCCATGTTAAAAGACTTCAACTAACTTTTAGTGCTCCTTTACTCAACAGTTCGACAAAGTCTCTGCTGTGAAATTGCAACACACAAACACGTTCCTGTCACAATGGTACCTGAGTGCACTGCCCATGTGTATCGTATTGATGACTTCCTCTGGACCGTGAACACGTGGACCTCCTCAAGGCCGACTACCTGCACCTGCAGCGCTGTCATTCTCAGAGAGCACGGAGCTTGGCCTTTTTGTTCAGCAGGTCATACACCTGTCCAAAAAGTAGTTTTCATGTCAAGAATAATGTAAAAAACGCAAATTTGTCAGATAAATATTCTAAACAAACATGTCCATAGAGTTAACAGAGGAAGGTTTTTATTACCTTCCCATTGTAAATCTCAAAGAAGCTGGCGTAAGCAGAGAGATCCAGGCTACTATACCTCCTGTGGTCGAGTTAGGCCAAAACATCCTGGGCTGAAAGAGAGATTCAAACCAATACCAACGGTGTGAAATTTTCATTTCCCTCGTGAGGGAGGAAGAATTACACAAACACCATCAATTAATGTATCCCTGGAATTGATCGATTTCTTTTTTTAAGACTATAATCCTTTTGGTGAACGTTGAGGTAGTATTAGAAACTTAAACATAGCACCCATCCAGGGTTTGTAAAACCATTCATTATTGCTTAACATTAAAACACACCAGATAGCAGATTTAAATCTCTTGTGTACTGTGAAATACAGTTATCTGCCACTGATTTGGTGAAAGCTTAAATGTATTGGACACATATTCAAGTCTCACACTCTAATTTCAAGTTCTCATGTAAAGGCCACCTTTAACAAAATCCTGAATATTACGAAGCTTATAAAAAAATAAACATGCAAGACAAATACCGTAAATTCCGGGCTATAAGCCACTACTTTTTTTTTTTTTCCACACTTTGAACACTGCGGCTTATACTACGGTGCGGCTTATTCTTTTTTTTTTTTTTTTTTTTTCCTTGGCGCCAAAAAAAATTTTGCCAAGTAACAGCTGACCAATAAAATTAACGAGTACTTGTTCAGAGGTCCAATGAAATTGCATGATAAATCAAGCGCACTTTCACAGCTATTGTAAATCAGTCATTTGTACTCACCCTCATCAACATGGAAAATACTAGAAGAAAAGCATATGATGCGGCTTTTAAGTTAAAGGCGATCACTCTAGAGGTTTGAAGAAGGAAATCGACCGCTATCAGTGACTCACTTCTTACAGCAATAAGAAGACACGATGAACGTCTTTGAGCTAATTTTTCATATTACAACGTTGGAGACCTGCTTTAAATCCGGTGCGGCTTGTACAAGTACAAACTTGATTTTCTTTCTAAAATTAGAGCATGCGGTTTTAAATCAGGTGCGCTCTGTAGTCCGAATTTACGGTACAAATATGGATGAATCAAGGGAAATGAATGAATGCCTCAAACTTATCTTACCTCTGATTACCACTTCTGTGAAAATCCAGAGATCTTACCTGCCAAGGCATAAATCCTTTTGGAACTGTTCTGCTGCTTTCCAGAAAAACCACCTCCCATTGTCTAGTGAGAGGAAAAATAAGTTAACTTAAATAAACACATTATTTTCTTCATGCAAAGCACTGACAACTCAATTCCACACAACAGACACTTACATGAGTTTTTCCATTTTCCTGTCTGTCCGTCCGTAGCAAAAAGCATTGCCGTGCAACCTTGAAAATGAACTGTACCAAACCGGCTGTGAATCTGGAGAAGAAGAAGAAGAAAAAAAAGGGTCAAAATTGCAGAAAAATTGCACCTAAATAATGTTCTGGCTGCACAGTTTCCATTTGAAAAGAAAAAGCTCAAAAACTAGAGCACAATCTGATCCTTATCATCCAGGAGGAAATTCTTAGTCGGAAAACACTGCTGCAAATGCAACCTTAAAAAAAAAAAAAAAAAACTACTGTGTACTTGTGGACCAGGTCACTGGTGTGTTACAAACCCGGCTCATAGGGAAGCAACACAAAAGGTAGACCAAAAAAAAAAAAAAAGATAGTTTCAATATGTTTATTATCTGATGTCTAGGGTCAGAAACATAAGGGTGGGATAAGCAGCAAAACCTGCTGCCTGGCACACAACAGCAGCGAGGAATGAGAAAGACTGAGGGCGGTAGGCGGGCTTTTGTAGACTGCTCACACCTGCAGGTAATCAGTAGCTCAGGTGAGTCTAGCTGGAAAAAAAAAAAAAAAGAGATCACCACCACAACTGCAAGGCCTGTAACAGGCCTGTCCCAGGAACAGACACCACATCGATCTGCTTCTTATTAATCTCTGGATGACACAAGAATG
This sequence comes from Polydactylus sextarius, assembly GCA_016801845.1. Taxonomy (NCBI): domain Eukaryota; kingdom Metazoa; phylum Chordata; class Actinopteri; family Polynemidae; genus Polydactylus; species Polydactylus sextarius. Next base: position 21,626,109 of record CM028916.1, on the reverse strand, counting down.
ACAGCGTTTGTGAAGAAAAACAGGATGGCTGACATTTTAGTGATGACGTTGCATATAGGAGATTCTTGGTGTGTCTGCACAGAAGGCACAGGGCTCTGTGTTTCTCCCCAGAATGCTTTCACTCATAGTATAAATGGGAGAGGGCCAAGTGAAAAAACATGGTTGGTATTATGTCTGTCTGAGCACAGTGTTATATTACTCCAAATATACCTTGCTTGTTAAGGGGCCGCTTGCGAACACACACACACAAATCCTGTGGGATTCAACCTGTAAAAAAAAAAAAAAAAAAAAAAAAAAAAAAATTCCCCTGTGGGGAATCGCGAGAGTGGGGCTGTGCTTGGCTGTAGCAGTTGCTATTGCAGAAGTTCTGTACTGTGTGAATGTGAGTTGCTATGATGCTAATGGAAAAGTTGAATTCCATTTTGATAATTTGGACTTGTAACTACAATTCACAGTTTGAATGGTGTGTCTAGGAGAATGTATGCCAGAGGTATTGGTGTTTGAAAAAGAAAGCTTCATTTTTTTTTTCACCCAGTCCCATTTGTTGTCAATGGAAAATGAGGACTGCCAGTGCTATGCTACAATGTATTCATTTCACCACCTAGCATCTTCATCTGTGGTCTTTGTTACAAACTAAAACTAAACTTGCAACATAATTAATAATTTAACAGCCATACACTGACACTTTGTAACAGATGTTTATTTTTCTCCAAAACAAAAAACAGAGTAGGTTTCTTCCTGGAGGTCTTCATCCAGTCAGAGAGTTGTTGTTCTTCCTAAAATATTAAAAACATTATTCATTTAGTCAGGTGGGTTGAAAGTGTTCCCTAAGTGTTCCCTAAGTGCTTGTTCACACACACACACACACACATAAATTGACAGTATAATCATTTAAAATATAATGTTAAATGTCCCTTACTTCTCTGCTGCTGGGTTGTTTGCTGGTTGTTAGCTGGAGAGATCTACTGCAGTCCTGTGGAGGTCTTTCTCACTGGAAAGGCAATGACATCATCATTTAGTCAAATCACTCAATGCAAGTGAATCACTTTTAAAAAAAATAAATAAAATAAAAAATACCTACTTTGTGATGCACCTGGTCGACATGCAGCTCAGTCTGCATCTTAGCTGGACATTCAGCTTCCTCTCTGACACTCCTACACTACATCAGCTAAGATATCTTAGCTAATGTAGTGTAGGAGTGTCGGGTTGATGTCAAAACATTAGCTAGACTTAGCTTCACTAATACAGACAACCCAGCAGAAAAAAAAATACAATAATAAAAAAAAAAAAAAATACATTAAAAAAAAAAAAAACCTGATGAAATTACACAACTTATACTTAGCTAAGTTAATGTAATTACTTACATTAACTTAGCTATTACATTGTCAAGTTACATTTACATCTTACATGCTGTTTCATCATCTAAATAGATGAGGAGAAGAACATGAGTTAAGATGATACAACAACAACAACGTTATATACATAATTTTGTAATATATAATTACAAAATTATTAATTACAATACATTATACACACATGGCCCAGTTCTTCTTATCATCTCAATAGATGATAAGGAGAAGAAAATGAGCTGACCCCATTCTAAATAAATAAATACAAAGATAAATAAAATACAATGATAACTTATAAAAGCTTAGCTAATAATATAATGACACAAATTATTATTATTGCAATACATTATACACATGAGCCTCATCATCTAAATAGATTCTTATCATCTCAAGAGATGATAAGGACATGATATAAATATTGTAATATATAATTACAAAATTATTAATTACAATACATTATACACATGACCCATTCTTATCATCTCAAATATAAGGACATAAAAAATATTGCTGACCCTATAAATAAATAAAATACAATACATAAAGATTACATTTAAATACATTTACACAATAAGATCAAACTATTTCCAGCCAAGACATGTCAATCTAACAACATACATATGAAAAACAATTACATAAAACTAAACACACTAAAAGAATAAACAAGACTAAAACCTGACATAAATGACATCATAATTAGCTACTTGTTAACATGTGTTGGCTGGAGAGGCTTAGTCAGTCAAAATACAATACACTGGATTGTGGTAACTGTAATATGTTTGGAGAACACCTGATTGAAGACATTTATCAGGATGTGAAATATAAATGTGATCAATCAGTGTGTTCTTCTCACTGGTGGACTCTGTAATTAATTGAGTGTAACCTCTGGACTGAAACAAATCTTTGATACTTTTTTTTCCTTTTGAAAGGAGATCCTCATTAAAGTCGCCACAAACAATGACGGGCTGGTGATTTAACATGTCCAATGAGTCCAAGAGGTGTTTCAAATTTTGGAGAAAGATTCCCAATTGAAAATTTGGCGGTTTATACACAGTTGCTATTAGCACTTTGACTGGAGCCTCAATTTTCACGACAACAAACTCCAAATCAGTGACCTGTTGCATGTACCTGCGAGGCTCTGCTTGAACATTGTCTCTACAGTACACTGCAACTCCACCTCCATCTTTTTTGGCCATGTTCACACGTAGCAGACAGCTGTCTTATAACAGCTGTGTGGTGGTGTACCCCTCCAATTGAAAAATTTCGCCTACAGAAGACCCCGACAAATGTGTCTCTGTGAGGCAAAGCACATCTGCTCGTTGGAGCTCGTGATGTGCTCTCAGGTCCACCATGTGACATGGCAGACCCTGTGTGTTGTGGTGGACAATTGTCAGAACTTTTGGAGTTTGTTGTACATATTGAAAAAACTTAACAATGGTCTACAGCTCTGGAAAGAGGCTTGATCCATACTTTCCAGAGCTGTCTTGATCTCAGGGTCAGCGTAAATTTTTTTCTCATCAAAGTCAAGGATGGAGAGACCTTGAAGTGAGGTTGTGCGGCTGAGTGCGACGTACGCCATACCAGGTTCGAAAACGCGCTTCAGACACACAACCGCCGACGGCATGGTCATACCTTGAACTTTGTGGGCCGTACAGGCAAAAGCCAATTTCATGGGGAACTGCCGCCGAATAACCCCTTTCTTGTTACTTAGGTTCTCCTCAGATCTTTCGATGTACACTGAATTATCTGAGGGACCTAAGAGTTTTTGGCGGCATCTCTGTCCTGCTGTAGGATTGTCCAGCAGGAGTCCAATCATCTTTACGCCTTCTGGTTCTCGAATTACAATGTTAGAAATGGTTCCAAATGTACCGTTCACAAGCCCATCTTCCACATCTAAATTTCGGATCAACATAACGCGCACTCCGAGAGCAGCCATTATGTTGTCGGGCAAATCTCGCTTGTGTCCTTTAATTTCCCCAGACACAAACGTCATGCAGCCAGTTGTGGGGTTTTTTCTAAAATCTCTAGCTGCAATGTCAATCGCATCCTTGTGGAAGGCAGTTATGATGTCGGCGTTGTGACGGTCTACTTCTTTGTTTGTGGCGTAGATGTGTAGACTCAGTGCTGGGCAATGCTCAGTATCAGCCACTGCCTGTGTAAGTAAGACTCTGTCTTCATCTAACAAAGGATCTTGCTTTTGTTTCACCCTGAGACGGTTCAGGAGTTCGGCAAAAGCTCGATCGTCTTTCTGTCGCATGATCTCTGTCAGGATGACCATTTTGAAGTGATCCTTCCAGAGATCAAACTCAGTCTCCTCGTACACACACAGTGGCTTGGCTTTACCTAGGGGCGGCAGTTGATAAAAATCACCCACAGCGAGGACAGACATGCCTCCAAACGGCTTTCGATTACCCCTGATCTGCTGAAATCGCCAATGCACGTAGGCAAATAGCTCTTTAGAGACCATGGATATCTCATCGATGATGAGAATCTCAGCGTTTGACAGTGCTGCTCTGACTTCGTCGAGTGCATTGCCAAGACCTTGATAAGGTGGCTTCAAGGACCTTGGTAATTTTAGAATGGAGTGCAACGTGTTGCCAGATATGTTAAATGCTGCTGTACCTGTGAACGCGGGTCAGCAGCACTGCGGTTGGGACATGTCTGCGTGGTCCCGAAATCTCGGGAGCTCACGCAGAATCTCGTTGCCTCCTGGTGAATGCACTTGATCACGTGTGATTTGCCACATCCAGCCCCTCCCGACAGGAAGTAATGAAATGGTTCTGGATCGTGGCCCCAGACTAGTTCAAAGCACCACTGTCGAACACTGTAGAAAACGGAAGCCTGAGTTTCGTTCAGACTTTGGTACATTTTCCTAACAAAGTCTGGACTCAACTCTGGAGCGTCTATTCTAGGCACAGCGCTCCCCCTATCCTTTTTAGAGCCAAATTCTGGGACATCGTCATTGTTTTGGTCCTGATCTACAGGTTCACACTCAGCCAGGCACTCCAGCCGGTCCACTTCAATTTCGGGCGCAAAAGAGTTCCACGCATTCACGAGAGGCCCGCACACCTGAAGCTGTTGTAACGCAGCGTCTATGTTTTTACCTTGGCCCTCGTAAATTTTTTTGTTGCGCCCCACTATTTCCTCTACTCTCACACCCCACTTCTCGCTACACTTATAAAACTGTTCATAAGTGGGGTGAGCTTTATCTCTCAGATCGGCGTCGGATCGATGCGGGAGATAAAGTTTCAGCAATCTTCTATAAAACTTCTCTGGTGTTTTCTTCTCAGAGAAGCGAGTAAATCTAATGATTGCTGGTTTTCCTACGGTTCTCTTTTGAATAAAACCATGATTGTTTAACAATGAAATGGCTCTTTGGCTTTCCGTTTGCTGGCCATAAAGCACCCTGTACTCTGATGCAAACTCGGCCAGACACATACGTTCAAACTCTCGCGTGAGAGGTCTATTGAGGTATTTTTCAGGCAACCCCGACATCCACACGTCTTCTGATCCGGGTTCCATTCTTTCCAGTCTACCCATGGGGTGACTCATTTTCAGACCGTCCTCGTCGGTCTGAATAAACACCACGGATCTGGAGCACTTTTTGAGGCGCAAGCTGCAGGTACGGGCTACGGCCTCTTGAGCGCTGACCTCTCTGTGTTTAGAGTAGGCCTGCATAATTTGTTTCATTTCGTCGCGCTCGTTAACGTTAGACGTCTTTACATTTTTGATGACGTTCTTAAGGAATTCTGTCATCTCGTGCTTCGGTTTCGCTACATACGACATCATGTACATGATGCAGCTGTAGTCGTCTATGACGTACTGGATGTCCATGTTTGCGTTCCACGCTCTAATCAAATCAGGATTGTAGGCATTAACCCAACAATCATTTGGATGGCGCCTCAGCATCACGACATGGTTGTTTGCCAGGCAGTGCACGGCGGAGAAATATTAAGTCATAAGTTAAGTTGCACTGGCAAAGCAAGTCTGTCAAACTGCTGAACAGGCGCCTGGATCCATAAGCAGATCTCTAAGTGGTTGGAGCTTTTGTTTAGCCAATTTTTGTTTTTTAGCGAGGGCCTTTTTCTGCTCCGCTATTTGCGCGTCGAAGTCTGCATCATCTTGATCTTCTCTTTGGCAGTAATTAATAACGGGGGGCCTGGTGATTAATGTTTTATCAATTGGTAATTTTGGAAAGCCGAACCTGCAGGCAACATTTCCCTTCTTACAGGACTTTGAATGTTTCCTGCTGTGCACCTGAACCTCTGACACTATTTTGTGGAGTTCCGGATCTGTGTCAGGGTCGGGCATTTTGCAACTAATATATCGATCTATAAATTCAGCAACTTGCTCATCAAGGGCGTCTTCAAATTTAGGTGAATTTTTATCCAAATTAGCATGTGAATGTGCGGGCTTCCCCTGGCTTGGAACTCAACACGATAAAAATAATCTTCTACTTCACCGATCGGTTGTGAAGGAGAGAGAATCAGGTTCGTCATGAGAGCATCGACTCTCTTTTCAAACATGCGCATTACTGTGATGGGGTTACTTCTCAGAATGTCGCATTTTGTTTTCCAATCTAAATCAGAAAAGAGCCCTTGTTCGCCCTGCTGAGCTTTGATGACCTCTATGACCTCAGGCCATCTCATCTCAGCAGCGGAGAACGTGGCAAAAAATGTTGGTTTGCCAATTTGACGAACCATCGCGGGACATCTTTAAGTGTTTTATTCCAATACGCTGGAGTGCCTCTAAGGGGCTGCATGAACCTGGTGGCATCTTGGCTCATAATGAGCCGTTCTACCTCATTCCTATCCTGGAGCATGAGATTGTTAATGCTACGGCCGTCTCTGGTTTTCAACTTTCCTTTGCGCATTTGTATAGACATGCTGTTCACTGCCAGGTGAGTCTCTGTAACAAACTGCGCAAAGAAAAGATAAGTCTGGTCACTTGCAAAACGCGGATCTGCAGCAAAGAGCCTCGAATTAAAATAGAGGCTCGGGGACAGGGAGACGCTTCTAGTTTCATCTAATGTGTTCTCTCCTGTCGGAAATTGCACAGGAAAAGCCATGGCCTCTAACCTAGGTATGGTAAAAAAAACCAACCGGTTTGTTGCCTTGCGCGGGTGCAACACTAAATACTCCGTCGCCATATGAAAGGATTTCCTGTGCAATGTCGGGGGGCTGCATGCAAGTCCAGGGAGAGGCCTGGTCTCAGCTCCTCCTGTTCTTCCTCAGCAACCTTTGGCTGCTCAGGAAGAACCTCTGACGGTCCCGGCTCATTTTGGCTTTTAAAAATTTCTTCCAAATCTATGTTTCTATCTTCCTCAGGCATGCTGGACTGTTCATGCCTGGGCTCCTCTTCCTCGAGCAGACAGTCAAAAGTGGCAGTCTCATCAATAAACACGTCCTTATATTCCAAATGTATTTCTTTTAATTTAGTAAGGCCAGCTAGCACGTTTCTCATATTAACATTGTAAAAGTGCTGGTAACCTTTGTATTTGATGTGCCTTTTAATTTTACTTGAAGCAGCTGCGCTTCAGCTCTGGGCCTTGGGAGACTGTTGACTGTCGCTTCCACCTCTGATGGAACGCACACAACAGCTCCGTGGACTGCTCTCTGTTGGCCTTTTGGCAGAGCGACAATTTTTGCAAATGGCAGGATTTTTGCAATCAGCTGCCTCTCAAGCACATTAAGTACGGCCAATTCTGGGGGGATGGGCGCTAACTCCAAATTGTTTAAGACTGCGATGGGTGGCATGCGTCCTCTGCTAAGGTGGCTGTCGCAGGTGTAGCATATCCACTCATGCAGTCTCTCTTGTGGCACAGAGCAGGGGGTAGAGCAGTCATTGTCACAAAAGTGAACATAGTTTCCTGTCAAGCATGCTGCTGCCATTTTTATGTTTTTACTATATTTTTGTCTCTTGCATGCTTTGACCTGATTAGGAAACATGGCTCTGTTACAAACTGTACAAATGTATGTGGGTCCATGTCTAATGGACTCACGAAAGGCAGCTATGGCTGCTTCCATCACTGGATCAATCAGGGGCTGGGGGCGGGGGGGCACAATTTGTCTGTACTTTCTCCTGATTCTAAGCGCTCTCTGCATCTTGTAAAATATGCTAAAGGCAGCATTTGTGGCCAATTTGGTTCCTCTCCGCTGGCTACGACGTTGGTTACAACGACGTCTATAGTCCGGATCGTTGTGATATCTAATATTAGGAATCTCTTTTGCTTTTTGCCTGTAGCTTTGATCCGTGTTGTACTTCTGAGACATGCCCTTTTTCTGTCTGCTCCTAAACACTGGATCTAAACTGTATTTATCTGTTAAATATTTTTTTTGTCTGCTTCTAAACTCTAGATCTAAACTGTATCTATCTGTTAAGTATTTTTTTTGTTTACTTCTAAACTCTAGATCGAAACTATCTTTCACTTAAATATTTCTTTTGTCTGCTCCGAATGTGGCATCTTCCTGGTATTTTCTTCTAAAGTCTTCCTTCTTTTTACTTTGAACTTTTATAATATTTTTTTTGCATGTTAATAATCGTTTCTTACTTTTACATTGTGCATATCTTTTTTTCTCTGATTGAAGTTTTTTTCTCCTAAATTCCGGACTGCAGACATACCTAATTTTTTCCGATTGGCTTTTATTTGTTTTTGCTTCACCAGATGTTGATGCATGCTGGTCTTTATGGGCCTTCCGCATTGTTTTGTGTCGCCGTTGCTTAGGCAGCTTTACGAAATTTTCATTTGCTGCCTGCTCCAGAGCCGTCTTAAGGACGTGCTCTGCTGCTGCTGCAGGAGCCGTCTTAGGGACGTGCTCTGCTGCTGCTGCAGGAGCCGTCTTAGGGACGTGCTCTGCTGCTGGGGATACAGTTGCCGTCTTAAGGACGTGCTCTGCTGCTGGTGGGACAGCTGTCCTGGATACATTGTCTGCCAGTGATGCCTGAGGGTGTTCTCTGGAAACAATGGCTTCAAATGACACCAGCACAAACTCATACGTTGCAGAAGGTCCGCGATTTGCGAAGAGTTTGTGCAGGTGTTCAGCCAAGTCACTGATTTCAGAGAAAGTCCTCATAATTGCAGTTCCATGGGGGTGAGGTAAGCCCACCGCGTTTCTTGAGTGTGAATCAAACACACCGTACCTGCCTGATTGGTCACGGAAAACTGCAATGCATTCTGGACTTACAATGACTAAACTCAGATTAACATCAGCTGACAGACACTCTAACTGTGTGGCCAGGGGCAGATACCAATCCTGGCTGCCACTGGCTTCCACTAGTCCACACCTGATTTCAGGCATGTGGACGTTATACATACCTGTGTCTGTCACGACCTGTTATTGATTATTACTATTATTAATAGTTAATTAGTTAATTTCAGCTCCAGAGGATCATAAATTTCACATGTGAAAATTTCAGTTCAAAGTAAACCACACTCTCCCTCATTCAAGCACTTTATTAAACCCACGATAAACCCAAATGTAAATGTCCTGACCTCTTTAGCAGATGAACTGGAGGTGGAGAGTCCATCGTCGATGATCCACGGCCAGGAAGTCGACGAGGGAAATGGTGTCTGGGCGATCTGTTATAAATCATAACACTAATTAATATTTAGACATGAGGAAACACAAAGCATTAAGTTGATATAAAAAAAAGTTTTCCAAATTTATTTCAATTACTCACTGACATTTGTGAACTGCAGAGAAAGATAATTCTATCAGAGATGTTAAATGAACCAGTTTAATGTAATTACAGCTGATTTTACAGTAAACAGCCTGTGTGTGTCAATTGTGGAGTAAATACCTTAGCTGGGCGAGGAGAGTGACGGGCCACAGCTTTAATGGTCCGGGATGGTCCAGCCGGGGAAGGGGTCTTCAGCCTGGCCAACTGAGAACAAATAATAACAACAATTCAGTAAAACGAAGACTTTAAGGACATTATTAACTTTATTCAATAGGAATAATATTTACCTTCGCAACCGGTGAACAGCAGGGTGTCTCCGGATCACCCAAACTGCAGGACAACCTGACTGGCGGGGAGTCAACCAGCTGTTGACACATGAGAACAAACATGTTAAACTTCACACGTCTCAGTGAACACACTGTTCGTTCTGTGTGAGATTGTGTCTGTTGTGACAGAGAGTAACATACGTTGGTCACTGAAGTTTGGGTGCAGGGGGGTGGTCCATCCGTGGTCCTGGACCGGGGAACCGGGCTGGGGGGGGCGTCGTCCTCCAGTCTCTGTGACAGCCTGGCTGGAGGGGATCCAACCAGCTGTTGACACATAAGAACAAATATATCAAAATTCAGACAGTCTAGTTATGTCTCCATGAAAACATTGTGTCAACTGTAAACACTGACTGTGTGTCAGTTGTGTAACATACGTTGTTCACAGGAGACTGGCGGCGGGGGGGGGCGTCTCTCCGTGGTCCTACGACGCCTGGCTGCCGCTGGGGAGGCCACCTGCACCGACAAATAAAACATAGCACCAGTAACTGTAGGGACCAAGAAGAAACTTTGTAATACAGCCGAAAAGAGACGTTAGACAATTTACCTTCTTGCGTGCAGGAGGAGACTTGCAGTCCACCACGCCAGACAGCTGAGAAGGAGACACCTCCTCCATAGCACGAAGGATCGTGCCACTGAACCACACTGGGTTCAGAGGGAGGAAGGACTCCTTCTCCTGTGAAAGACAAAAAAACAAAGAGACACGTGAATATTTGTCTGGTCAAATACACAAACTTTAAATACTAACCAGTTAACTTATTGTTAAAAAATTAAAAGTAACTCACCTGCTGCTGAGCCACGCTGGCCTGATCAGGATCCTGCGACTGGGAGAGTTTACATCACATATTTCATTAAATAGGTACTTTTTAATTACGACTGTGAACCCGTTCACCAAAATGTACAGAAACACATGTAAACACACATAATAATATAATAAAAAAAAAACTTTACTAACCTTGCTGCTCTGACCAACGACCTTCCACTGGAAGGGGTCAGGAGACAGAGGAGCACGTACCTCTCCCTTCACAACCAGCTTAGGAGAAACCTTCCTAAGCGGCTGTGAAGGAGTAGGAGACACCGGGGGAGGTGGAGGTGGTGGTGTCTCCAGGAACTGCTCCGTGGCCGTCCACAGCAGCTGGGTGAGGATGCCCATCCCCTCACGGTCGCTCAGGTGAACCTGCAGACATGACAATACAAATCCATTTACAGACAAAGTTCATCTATAAAAAAGAAACTCGTGTTGACTGTTTCATATCAGCACAAGAAATTGTAGAAAATTAGACTTTTTCAGTCACACATAGATATTCTACTTACGCCTGCCTCTGCTCCACAGGTCCAAGCGCGTAAGGGGGAAGTGCTCCGCAACAGAGAAGTACCTCACACCTAAAAAGATAAAAAAGAAAAGAATAAGTCATTACAACATCCACATGACTCCATTATGACTTGTACATTACTATATCTTTACAGACATTTTTAAGTACATTTCTTTTTCTTGTTTTTATTGACATGATATTTTTTTTACACCCATACGAGCCGTCACGCGGTGGTACTCTTGGCGCAGGAGGACCTGGTACGCCTCATCCTCCTGCAGACGGGGGGGGAAGTCCAGCACAAACACCTGTAGAAAACAAACATGTTTGTTAAAAATTGACATTTTCATTCATAGTCACACGTTACGATACATACACATTATTTTCAAGAGCTCATACGTTTAATCTTATTAGAGAAGTCAAAGTACTTCTAGTGTTGTTAAACTACTACAAATACAAGACAAGCGAGACATCAAAATAAAACGCATACCTCCGCCAGCGGCTCCTCACAGCAGTGAGGAAACTAGCGTAATCCACGGCTGCCTCCTCGATGGTCCTGCTGGCCGTCAGGTTGTTGCTAGGGGCAAGAACACAAACAGCATCAGGGGAGCGAGGAACATTGGCATGTAGGACCTCAGTCCGCAGCTGAGCGGCGTGGGCCCCGGGGTCGACATGACACACCAAAAGAAAACTTCCTTTCTGGCATCACGGCGAAAACCGTCCGCGATGGACCGGAGGTGGGAGTCCCCGACAATCAGAACGAACTGCAACAACAAAGAAAATTTCTTTAGCATGAAAATCATTAATCCCTCTTAAGATCAATTACTTTCTTCATAAATTGGACAATAATGGCACCTTCTTGTCAGGAGACTCCGGTGGGATGACCAACTTGTGGCTCCGGCCCAGTGAGCTTCGAAGTTGGCCACCGCAGCACCCGATGGCGGAACCCGGTTCCATGCCTGTTTAGTAAAAAACAAAACAAATAATGATATTATTTGATTAAAAAAACAAACCAGGAAAAGTCAACAATTTCTTGTTTGTATGAGTAAAACAGTACAGAAAAGAAAACCACTTTAAAAAAGCTTAATATTGATGATCGAATTAGTTTATTGATCATTTAGAGATAAAACAGGTGGATACTCACGTTACGAACTTCAGCGCGCACATCACCCGGCTCCAGAAAGGCTTGGCTGGGGGAAAGATCCAACCACCTGTTGACACATAAAATAATAATAACATGCATAAGCATAAGATAAAGACAGACAAGTTTAAACAAAATATAATAAAAATTTTAAGACGGAATACAAACATTACAAATACATTAAACCTCAGAGACAATGTCTCATTATGTGTGTGTGTGTGTGTGTGTGTGTCAGGTAGAACATACGTTGCTGACTGGAGCTCTCGGGAGCAGGGGGGTGGGTCTCCCTGGTCCTTGACCCCTCATGGAAGGCTCCTCTCCAGCCGGGGGGGAAACCGTCTGATGAAACATTAACACCAAAGACATGGCAGACATAATGAACTCAGCAGTTAAAAAGAAAGCAATTGATGTGACATTTCTACAGCTATTTTCATGCAGACAGTTGTGACACAGAAGCTTATCTACTGTGTAAATACCTTCAGGGGGAAAGTGACTGGCGTCGGCTCCTCCAGGTTGAGCTTCCTCCATCGGAGCCTCGCTGCCTCGGACCTCTTTCCTCTCCGCGGCATCCTGCTGGACAGAAGACAAAAAAAACACCTCTTCCAAAATGAATTGGTTAACTAACCTACACCTAATCTAACTACTTAAAGTAAATTAATCTAATCTAAAATAACCTAATGTAATATTATATATAAAAAGTGAGAAAAGCTATGATGACAGAAAAGAAGATAAAAGATTTAGAGTGGAAGATAGAGTGATGTGGTGATGGTGTGTATGTGTGTGTGTGTGTAAACAAACTGCTCCGGGAGTCTTGAGGGTGATGACTTGAGGGCGATGAATCTCAAAGATGATGATCAAAACCTTCAATCACAATCAAAGAGAACCTGCAATAACAATAAAAATGTCTCTCTGTTATTTTGAGTCAGTGTAAGCAACAAGCCAACACCATAACAGACATGTTAAACATGTTTACTTTTTGTAAAGTGTGTTTGTGAGCAGAGCAGAGCCTGCTGACTTTTACTGATAAACTTTTTTTTACTCCTCGACAAAGAATCACATTAACACTATAAATATACCACAAGTAAAGTAATACTACTAAACGTTCAAGATTTTATCAGCAAAACATACATTAAATGTACATTAATTACTAAGTCAAAGACTTTTATATATTACATTTAGTTAGAATATCTCCATACAGACATTTAATCAGTTTATCGCAAACAATCAAACAAACAAACACAAGATGTAATGTGGTTTTCTCTCCAGACAGAAGGAGAATATAATACTGTAATTTGAAAAGATAGATAAATATAGAGCTTTCAGCTTTAATCTTGTTTAGAAACACACCAACAGTTAAAAAAATTCTACCCTAAAATCATGAGTCATGTCTGTCTTCCATCGTCTGAATTTGGATTAAGATTTCAGTACAGTTCAGGCTGTGAGCGTTCGTCTAAAAGCAGTTAACGTCGTTAGTTTTTCATGACCAAAATGGCGGCGGTTCGCGCCGTTAGCCTAGCTCCGTCTAAAGGCAGTTAGCATCATTGGCTTTTCATGACCAAAATGGCGGCGGTTCGCGCCGTTAGCTTAGCTCCGTCTAAAGGCAGTTAGCATCATTGGCTTTTCATGACCACAATGGCGGTTCGCGCCCGTTAGCTTAGCTCCGTCTAAAGGCAGTTAGCATCATTGGCTTTTCATGACCAAATGGCGGCGGTTCGCGCCGTTAGCTTAGCTCCGGCTAAAGGCAGTTAGCATCATTGGCTTTTCATGACCAAATGGCGGCGGTTCGCGCCGTTAGCTTAGCTCCGTCTAAAGGCAGTTAGCATCATTGGCTTTTCATGACCACAATGGCGGCGGTTCGCGCCGTTAGCTTAGCTCTAAAGGCAGTTAGCATCATTGGCTTTTCATGACCAAAATAAAGCGCAGTTAGCATCGTTAAAAGGCAGTTAGCATCATTGGCTTTTCATGACCAAAATGGCGGCGGTTCGCGCCGTTAGCTTAGCTTAACTCCGTCTAAAGGCAGTTAGCATCATTGGCTTTTCATGACCACAATGGCGGCGTTCGCGCCGTTAGCTTAGCTCCGTCTAAAAGCAATTAGCATCGTTAGCTTTTTAGCTCGTTTTAATGTTCTGTATAGAAACAAACAAACTGTAAAATCACCGGAGAGTAATATCTAGCTTCAATAATCTAACTTTTGTTAAGGATGTATTCATATTACCACAGTTAGCGCTGTTACCTTTTGACTTGGCTCAATGTTTTTATATAGAAATAGCAGAGTCACTGTGTTAGCTTTGACCGCGGAATATAGAAATATTCTTTTATATAAACACACCAACCATAAATAATTAAACATATTTCCGGAATAACGACAGTACAATATCTAGTTTCAATTATTTCACTTTTCTTTTAAAATTTACAATTTCAGCATGCTAATATCTGTTAGCTAAATAGAAATAAAACGTACTCTTACCTATGATGGGATCAAAGGGGAGGAGCAGACACAGACGAGGGTCTTTAAATCCACGCAAGGAGACGCACACACAAATGTCCAATCAGAGTCCTCCTGTAAATGTGTCATCTGTATCCAAGGCTATTGTCAAATCAAACGGCTGATTAATTCGCGGGCTACATGATCACGTGAGAGACACACAGGCACACAGATAAGCACGTGCACAATCTAACAATCTCTCTCTCTCTCTCTCAGACAGACACAGGTTAGAGCTCTATGCTTATCTCTACTGCAGTGATCACAGAACAAAAGTTTTATTATTATTATATTATTTTCATCATTATTATTCATCATCATTATTTTCATCTCATCATTTATACACATGTACATATATACATGTAAAAACATGTATATGTGTACACACACACACATATTTTATATAAAATTATGAAATAATGATGATGATGAAAAAGTAAAATTTCTGTTCTATGATGATACTATGATCATAGAACGGGGAAATGATAAGATATGATAGGATTTATTCGCAATTAGCGTTGCGATTAATTACTTTTTCATCTCATGTTAGTGAAAGGAAGGAAAGATGATTGGTGACGCTAGTCACCAATCATCAGATGAGATGAAAAAGGAAGGACTGGCATCATGAATAATTCCTCCTTATTCACAGACTATGTCATGAAAAATTTGGTTTTGGATAAGAAAGTAATAGACTGGCCAAGACGGACGTTTTGATATATCATTTGTCTATGTGTGATCAACTGTCATGAAGTTATTAATGTTCAAAGTAGCTGCTGAAGCAGCTGCTTCACAACGACAAACGCACAAACACACACGCGCACGCGCACCTGCTGCCTAACTACCACTGGTTGCCTTGGAGACAGTGCTTCACAGGTGCTTGAGAGACAGCAAAAGATCAGAAAAGACAATGAAAACAGCACCTGAATGATTGGCGACCTTCCTATGATTGGTGAAATGACTGATGGTGAAATGATTGGCGACTATAGTCGCCAATCATTTCACCAATTATCATATGAGAAAAGGAAGGAGGAAAGGAAGGAGGGAAATGATTGCCGACTATCGTCGCCAATCATTTCATTACACTAAGAAAGGGAGGAAAGTAAGGAAAGGAAGGATGATTGGTGAAATGCCTGATGGTGCATTTCACCAATCATCATATGATGATTGGCGACTATAAATGCCCAATCATTTCATTATACTAAGAAAAGAAAGAAAGTAATCAAGGAAGGATGATTGGTGAAATGATCAGATGAGATCAGAAAAAAAAAAGCAATTATTTGCAACTAGCGTCGCGAATATTTCCTCCTCATTCGCAAATTATGTCATGAAAAATTTGAGTTTGGATAAAAAAAAAAAGTAAGTCTCGCCAAGACACACGTTTTGATATATCATTTGTCTATGAGTGATCAACTGTCATGAAGTTATTCATGTTCAAAGTGAAGCAGCTACTTCACTAAGGACACACATAGAAACTCACACGCACTTGCTCCCTAACTGACACCGGTTACCGTGGTGACGGTGCTTCACAGGTGCCTGAGAGGCGGCAAACGATCAGAGAAAACGCTCAAATCAACACCTCGAACTACTGCGATTTTTTCAAAAAGTAACGCAGATATCCAAAAAAAATTTTCAGATTTGCAGCTACAAGGCTTTCGTGAACACGTAGATGTGTTTTTTTTTTCGTCCTAGTGTCAAAAATGTGGACATTAGAGCGAGTTTAACACAGCTCACATTTCTGATTTTCTGCTTGAAAGCTTGGCTGGATTTACATGAGATCCAATGGAGCCCTTGGTCCAACCACTTTTCACTTCTAGGCTTCCCATTCATAAACTGTAAAAGTTATCGTTTCGGTAGACACATTGTGGGAATCAGGACGAGTGTGACTACAATTTTGGAGAATATTATATGTGTAGAGTGAAATTTGAGGCCTTGAGCACAGTTTTAGTGAGAAATTTAGTGAATATTTTTTCACCCTCTGTCCACTCTAGGTCCAGTGTCTGCCACTCTAGTGCGAACATTCCGACCACATACACACCCATTGTAAAGTCTGAATTTTCTTCAAAATTGATCATAGTGAACAATCTTTGACTGATCAATAAGTATTCAACCTAGCAAAAAGTTGAATACAACATCCACACACGAGGCTTTTGTCTACATTTGACAGTTGGAATGAGGTCTGTAGGTCAAAGTAGGCCAGAGCTATAGATGTTTGAAAAACGCTGAAAAATTGCGATTTTTTTCACCTCTTCTCATCCGCTTACATGGGGAAGTTCGATTTTCGATATTCTGTAGAAAAAAGTAATAGCACACCGAGTCCGATCGAGCCGCAAGTTTTGATGTATTACTCGTTTGTGTGCGATGAGCGGTTCGGGCCGCATTAACGTACAAAAATCGGCGGAAGAGGAATAATAATAGTGAACACAGAGATGTGTTTTTTTTTCTTCCTAGTGTCAAAAATGTGGACATTAGAGCGAGTTTAACACAGCTCACATTTCTGATTTTCTGCTTGAAAGCTTGGCTGAATTTACATGGGAGTGAATGGAGCCCTTGGACCGACATCTTGTCGCTTCTAGGCTTCCCATTCAAAAACTGTAAAAGGTATCGTTTAGGTAAACACATTGTGGGAATCAGGACGAGTGTGACTACAATTTTGGAGAATATTATATGTGTAGAGTGAAATTTGAGGCCGTGAGCACAGTTTTAGTGAGAAATTTAGTGAATATTTTTTCACCCTCTGTCCACTCTAGGTCCAGTGTCTGCCACTCTAGTGCGAACATTCCGACCACATACACACCCATTGTAAAGTCTAAATTTTACCAAAATCGATCATGGTGAACAATCTTTGACTGATCAATAAGTATTCGACCTAGCAAAAAGTTGAATACAACATCCACACACGAGGCTTTTGTCTACATTTGACAGGTGGAATGAGGTCTCTAGGTCAAAGTATGCTAGAGCTATAGATGTTTGAATGAGCGTTGAAAAATTGCGATTTTTCTGACTTTTCCCATTCATTCTCTATGGGAAAATTTCAGTGAATTTTTCGCGACTACGTCGCGAAAAATTAATATTCTGTAGAGAAAAGTAATAGCACACCGAGTCCGATCGAGCCGCACGTTTTGATGTATTACTCATTTGTGTGCGATGAGCGGTTCGGGCCGCATTAATTCACAAAAATCGGCGGAAGAGGAATAATAAAAACGGACGCGAGCAATAACAATAGTGGGCTATGCGAAGCACAGCCCCACTAATTAAAAAGAGACGCGAGCAATAACAATAGTGGGCTATGCGAAGCACAGCCCCACTAATTAAAAAGAGACACGAGCAATAACAATAGTGGGCTGTGCTTTGCACAGCCCACTACTGACTCCATAGCTTTGCTATGGGGTCAGTAGTGGGCTATGCGAAGCACAGCCCCACTAATAAACACAAAAAGAGCTCCAAGTTTATGCTCGAAAGTTAACACACATTTGCATATAAAGTCAGGCATAGTTCAAAACTCCAAATTTACCAGGTCGCCCGTTGATACAGGGATTATTTCCAATGTTTCTCTGAAGCCTTGGATGATCTCGTAGAATTTCTGGTTTGGTCGAGAAGCCTCTCCAAACTTCAATGAAGAAAAGAAAGAAAAACAATATAAATGAAATGTGTGAAACGACTTGCGTCCAAAATTCACATTATTAGTAGAATTGGTAAATGAAATAAAAATCCTCACCCTCCCCTTCTTAGTCTGCATTTCAGGTGGCTTTATAACACAAGGCAGCCTTTTGTTGCCTTTGGTTAATTCTTGAGGAGCCACAGATTTTCTCCCTGAAGTGCAAAAGATCTTAATCACTTTTTAATTCTTAATGAACTTACATCTCATTGACAGCATTGTAATTTCTAACAAATTTAATTGCAGTTGTGATCCACTGGATGCACAATTGTTTTTTTTTTTATTATTCATTTATTTATTTTTTTACATCTGTCACTGACCTTTGATTGCGGACGGAGGAGGCATCCTCTCAGGTTCATCATTTTCTTTTGTGGCCTCACGGGCAAGAGACAGCGACGGTGCTGGTTTGCTCTCATTCTTTCTGTGTTGCCGGTAGGAATCACTAAATAATAAAATAAGGCAGAAGAATGCGCTCAGTTTTATACAGTGATAAATGTTACCACAGTTATAGTTACCACAGTTAAAGTTGCTATGTGACTGATAACAGCAATACCTAAATTTAGCATATAAATATGTGGCTTATATTTTCCAAAGGAAAGGTCTAAATTATAAATGTATTCTTTTTGGCAGAAATAACCAACCAGAATCCATAAGGGCTGATGATGAGAGAAGACCAGGACGGTCCATCTCTGGGCTTCCCTTTGAAGACTCAATAGTTGGAACGAGTGCTGAAACATCAGTTGGGACCTGGAACAAACACGTCGGTCTGGCCTGAGACAGACTACTGGAAACTCAAAAGACGACAAAGCATCTAAGTAAAACGGGTGCAATGTGAGCATCATTATAAAGCAAGTGCCATTAACTTGGGCACAAAACCTAAACCCCCACACAACAGAAAGATTAACTGTGTGTAGTTGTAGGCTGTCAAATCACAAGAACCAAGATTCTTTACTCTTGTGACAGAGAAGTGAGCTAGGAGTGAGAGAAACAGCAACAGACAAGTGGAAGCTGAGTGTCAGTGAAATGATGAAAGCTTCTAATGAGAGCACATTTGAGCATTAAAATGTTACTAAGGGCACTGTAATAGTGATACTGTAAGCCAATTTTATAAAATAAAAAAGCTGTAAAATCCTGTAAAAATGCTATATCCTTACTTATCCAGTGATAATATATGCCAGTGTGTGCTCCCTTTAAATTCTCTTTGTCCAATGTTTCTTTCTCTTCTCACCCAGAGCTCAGAAAAGAGTGAACAAGGACACATGGTTCTATGAGCCCAGAATTAGTCAATTTGTGCCATTTATTATTAAAATGAACAAATTTAGACAAAAATCCTCTTCCAGGATGACGAGTTTGGCACATACAACCTGATCACTTTTAGATAATGATTTGTTTGCTTAAGAAGAGAGAAGTCCTCAGCCTCGATGAGAGCTGCGGCAGAGGCTTTTTGAAAAGAAACAAGCCATTAAGTGACAATACTGAATGTGGTAATCGGAGAGACAAATCAGTTCAATTCATTTACTATGAGGTTTTTTCACGTTTTTGACGACATACTATACAATGACTTTTTGACCACTTTTTGACAACATACTATGACGTTTTTGACAGCATACTGTACTATGATGTTTTTTTTCACATTTTTGACAACATACTATACAATGACTCCACCATGTGGTCAACGCTCAAATTACAATTCTAAGCTGCCTTCACCTGTGACTTTAGAAATTTTTCTTGGCCTACCACATCTTTCTTTCACAAGGACTGTTCCTGTGGCCTTCCATTTCCTGACTATATTTGTGACTGGAGAAGATGTAGAAAAACTCAGAAATATAGAAAAAGAGAAAACAAACGATGCACATGGCGTGATTGGCTACTCACGGTTCATACTAAGTTGTACGTTCTAGTTGTACTGTTTATAAACCAGAGACAGGGTATGAAGATAAAACTGTTCTCAAAAAACAGAATCTCTCAAAATGGAAAAGTTAAACATTACAGAAATAAGAGGAAAGCTGAGCATATAAATACAGTACATGAAATAGTCGCAATAAATAATCAAAGTCTTATTGTCAGTTACAACTTACATCTGATCAGATGATGGACACTGTTCTTTACGGTTGACGATAGCACCCTTTGACCTGTCACTCTTGACAAACACACAGCTGGGTTCTGGTTCTTCCACTTTCCTCCTGAAAGACACAGATTATAATCTGCCTTGTGACCAGAACAAACCAGTTTCACTGCTGTTTTGTTCTGAACTATAAGATAAGTGTGTTTTCTTGAAGAAACAACATGTTTCATTAAGTTCAGAGTGGATCAATGTGAAAACAACACAAGATAATAAAACCATCAGAGCTGCTTTATGTGTGTGTAGACTCTCAGCAGTGACATGATACGATGAAAAAAAACTTGTAAGTGAGGAAGATTAATGTTGTAAATAAACTCATTTAATAAACACGTGGATAAACAGCTGTATAAATAACTGTCAGTAACATAACGTTTGTGACACGTTAACTCTTTGTAGCACAGGAGTGTTGATTTACTAAAAATATTGGGGTGATCACATGTATACACATAACTGAATCCGGGTCCAGGTCCTGGCCCTTGTCCAGGTTCATCCATGTTGCTGAATGAACCTTCACCTGTAGAGGAAACACAAATCATTAATATGCACATCAGCTGAAATCTTCCTTTACATCATTTCTGCTGTACAAATATCAGCTGTGATTGTCTCTTCTTCTCCGTTTCCTGTCAGTGTCAGTTAAATACAATCACACAGTATGCAGCAGAGAAAGCTGCCATCAGCTGCTGTGCTTCTATCAGTCCACTAGATGGCAGTGTCTCTGCAGTGTCTCACTTTACTTGATGAAACAAGCTGCAGTTGATTCTTTCACTCACAACACCTGGGCCCGAATTTATTTCACCTCAAAGCTCCAGTGACATCCAGTCATTTCACTGCCACGGAAAATCATCTGAACACATTCTGTCTGCAACACCTGCGCTCTCATGATGATAAACCATGAAAATGTATTATCAACTGGCTGAAAGAAATAGGTCTATACTGATATTACCTTTCAATCTTTTTCTTTATCTGCCTTTCATCTGCATCTAGCCAGCGTTACTGCTGTGGTGGAAGGTGTCCACGTTAGCCTCAATATACCTTGAGAGCCAGGAGGCTGCCATTGATCTCCACCAAAGTGCTGAGGTCGTTGCCAGCCAAATCAACCAATGAAAATTGGCCGTGTAGCGAGGCAGCGCGATTATTGCATCACAGAACAATTTGGAGGATTGTGTAAGAGCGGGACAAGTTGGTGTTTGCTGAGGTTTGGCCTGATGTTTTGGAAAAACACAAGAGAAGGAAAGACACATTTATGTTACACATATGTGTTTGAAATGAAACAATAGTAGTTTAAAGTTTTCATTTTTAACTGCCATGTTAAAAGACTTCAACTAACTTTTACTTTTAGTGCTCCTTTACTCAACAGTTCGACAAAGTCTCTGCTGTGAAATTGCAACACACAAACACGTTCCTGTCACAATGGTACCTGAGTGCACTGCCCATGTGTATCGTATTGATGACTTCCTCTGGACCGTGAACACGTGGACCTCCTCAAGGCCGACTACCTGCACCTGCAGCCGGTCATTCTCCAGAGCACGGAGCTTGGCCTTTTTGTTCAGCAGGTCATACACCTGTCCAAAAAGTAGTTTTCATGTCAAGAATAATGTAAAAAACGCAAATTTGTCAGATAAATATTCTAAACAAACATGTCCATAGAGTTAACAGAGGAAGGTTTTTATTACCCTCCCATTGTAAATCTCAAAGAAGCTGACGTAAGCAGAGAGATCCAGGCTACTATACCTCCTGTGGTCGAGTTAGGCCAAAACATCCTGGGCTGAAAGAGAGATTCAAACCAATACCAACGGTGTGAAATTTTCATTTCCCTCTTGAGGGAGGAAGAATTACACAAACACCATCAATTAATGTATCCCTGGAATTGATCGATTTCTTTTTTTTAAGACTATAATCCTTTCAGTGAACGTTGAGGTAGTATTAGAAACTTAAACACAGCACCCATCCAGGGTTTGTAAAACCATTCATTATTGCTTAACATTAAAACACACCAGATAGCAGATTTAAATCTCTTGTGTACTGTGAAATACAGTTATCTGCCACTGATTTGGTGAAGGCTTAAATGTATTGGACACATATTCAAGTCTCACACTCTAGTTTCAAGTTCTCATGTAAAGGCCACCTTTAACAAAATCCTGAATATTACGAAGCTTATAAAAAAATAAACATGCAAGACAAATACCGTAAATTCCGGGCTATAAGCCACTACTTTTTTTTTTTTTTTTTAATTAGTAAGGGTAGACACAAATTTAGGAATTAATGACTTATGAAAAGAAATTACCTGCTGCATAATCAAGGCAGCTGGATTAACAATACCAAAATCTAAGCCCAAAAAAGTGAATAGAATAGTCCCATGATGGACAAATGAATGTAAGAGAGTTGTAAAAGAAAGAAATGGAGCATTTCGAATTTTGAAAAGAACAAATGATTTTCAAAATCTGATTGAGTATAAGAAATCCCAAGCCATTGTGAGAAAAACTGTCAAGAGAGCAAAAAAGGAGTATTGGAGAAAGTTTTGTAACTCGGTTGGCAGAACAACCCCAGTGGAAAGAGTATGGGGAATGATCAAGAAAATGAAGGGGAATGGAAAGGAATATGGATCCCCAGTGCTGATTGATGACCAGAATATAATAACTAGTAGTAGAGAGAAAGCAGAAGTCATTGCAAAAACTCAAAAGTAAAGTACTAAAGTACATAGTATAGACAATCTAAACCAAGAAGAAAGGGCAAGTAGAGAAGAAACTATGAGAAATTATCAATTTGAACTGGGAAACGATGAGGAGGTAGATAGTGTAATAAATATGAAATTTTCAATGTCGGAGCTCCGTAGTGTCCTGAGGAAATTAAGTAAAATGACACCAGGAAAAGATGAAATATGCTACACTATGTTGGAAAAGTTAACTGATAGAGGGAAATAAGTGGTATTAAGATTATATAATAAAATATGGGAGGCAGGGGTAATTCCAGATGAGTGGAAAAAAGCCATTATTATTTCAATCAAAAAGCCTAGTGTGGACCCTAAACAACCAATTAATTATCGTCCAATTTCCCTGACGTCACATATGGGGAAAACTGTGGAGAAAATGATAAATGACAGATTGACATACTGGGTTGAAAGTAGAGGAAAACTAGAGACTTATCAAAGTGGATTCAGAAGAGGCAGAGGAACGATGGACCCAGTTATATGTTTAGAAGACGACATCAGAAAAACGCAAGTTAATAGAGAGTCAGTGGTAGCTATATTCCTGGACACTGAAAAAGCATATGATATGCTGTGGAAGGATGGCCTTCTAATTAAATTGAATCAGTTGGGGATTAAGGGTCAAATGTTCCAGTGGGTGAAAGCATTCCTATCTGAAAGATCAATAGTGGTAAAGATTAATGGGACTTTGAGTGAAAGTTATCGGGTAGATAATGGAACCCCTCAAGGGAGTATCATTAGTCCATTATTATTCTCCATTATGATTAATGATATATTCAAAGACATTCAGAACTATGCAGGAGTGGCTTTATTTGCAGATGACGGAGCAATCTGGAAAAGGGGGAGGAACACAGAATACATAATGATTAAAATACAAGAAGCAATAAATACAATACAAGAGTGGGCGCTGAAATGGGGATTTAGAATATCAGAAGGAAAAACAAAAACAGTAATATTTACTAAGAAAAGAATAAAGCTGGACCAAAAACTAAACTTGGCTGGTAAAGAATTAGAAGAGGTGGCATCGTTTAAGCACTTGGGAATATGGTTTGATAAGACATTAATGTGGAACATGCATATAAAAAAGATGGTAGATAAATGTAAGAAGGTATTGAATGTTATGAGATGTTTGTGCGGAGTAGAATGGGGAGCCAACAGACAGGCTCTTAAAGCTATATATACAGGGCTGATAAGATCAGTGTTAGACTGTGGGAGCATAGTGTATGGGTCAGCAGCTAAGTCATCATTGAAACAGCTTGATGCAATACAGAACCAAGCCCTTAGTATATGCTGTGGAGCAAGAAAAACCACACCAGTGGCAGCCATCCAGGTAGAGATGGGAGAGAGGCCCTTCCACCTGAGAAGAAAACAATTAGCACTTGTTTATTGGGCAAACTTAAAGGGACATGAGGACAGTCATATGACCCAGTCAGTACTGCAACAAAGTCAAGAGAGAGAGAATGCGAACATCAAAAGCTTTGGGTGGATAATAAATGATAAAGTCAATGAGCTGGAATTAGATACAGTCAAAATCACCCCTACAGTTATGTCCCTAGTTACAGCACCATGGTTGATGTTAGATCTGTCGGTTGACTTGTATCTACTAGAAGGAAAACAAGAAAATGAGGTAACCAAGACCAGAGTTCTGGAATTTATAAATGGTAAATACCACAAAGCAACTATAGTGTATACAGACGCATCCAAAAACGCAGATGGAAGAGTGGAAGTGGCATATGTAATACCAAGAATAAAAATTGCGGTAGCAAAAAGAATAAATGACAACCTGGCAGTATATACAGCAGAACTGGAAGTAATAAGGCAAGCACTACACTGGGTGGCAAATAAAAAACTAAGGGAAACAGTTATAGCATCAGATTCAAGTGCAGCCCTAATAAGCCTTAAGCATACACAGTCTGAATCAAGAAAAGACCTAGTATTTGAAATCAAACAAATGACAAATAACATCATTAAGTCAGGAGCAACTGTAACATTCATATGGGTCCCAGCGCATATAGGAGTAAGAGGGAATGAACTGGCAGATAAGTGTGCAAAACAAGCAACAGCTAAAATATCAATAGACATAGATATTAAGTTCAGCAAACAAGAAATAAAGAAAGTGGCAAAACCTATGGGTAATGGGAAACACGGGACGACACTTTTATAGTGTACAGAATAAGGTTGGAAAGGCAAGAAACACAAGTCGAAGCAAAAAGAAAGAAGACGTGTTCTCAAGAATGCGATTTGGACACACATCACTAAACGGATCACTGTTTAAGGTCAAAAGACATATTGACGGAATTTGTGAATGTAGGGAAAATCAAGAAACAGTAGAACATGTTATTATGCAATGTCCAAAATATCACCAAGAGAGGAAAATACTATTCAATCAATTACATAGAAAACAGGTAGAAGTCAATATACAGAACATACTAAAAGTAGAAACAAAAGAGATCTGCTTCAAATATCTGAGTAATTATCTGATAAATACAGGATTAATAAACAGACTATAGGTTATTTAAGTTAAGGGCACAGCTATTGAAGAAATAACCTTTCTTCTAGGTTAAATATCAGTTAATCCACTAATCGATTCTGAACCACACTCCAGTCCAGATGGTGGCGGTAATGCTCCAAAAAACCGGTTGCCAACCGCCATTAAACAAGAAGAAGAAGAAGAAGAAGAAGCGAAAAAGGAAGAAGAAGAAGAAGAAGAAGGAGAGGAAGCAGCAGCAGCAGTAGCAGCAGTAGCAGTCCGTCAGGGCACGTTGTAGTTTAAAACAGAAGAAAACACACATCCCGGAGGAGAAACTTCACCAAACGAGAAAGTAATTGTTTCCGTTGTGCCAGCTCTCTGATGTTAGTCAGAATATCAGAATATAGTTGTCGCAAATATCTGTGGTTTTCGCGGTTAGGAGCAAATTTTTACACTGAAAATGGAGTTTGGTTCTGGGTGCTAGCCGATGTTAGCGTGGTTTGTGTGAGGTTGACGGGCCGTCAAAGTTCAGCAGTTCGCCTTTGGATAACATTTGATTTTAAAAAGCTAGTTTTTCTAGCACTAGGTATCGACACTCGCCTGTTTTTACCCGATGGCTCGCTAGATGCTAACTCACCTTGCCCAACTCCATAAAATGCATGTTATGAAACAGTGACGATATAGCTTCACAGTAATGTCTCTAATATGTAGCTCAGGTATTTCAAAGTTAGCATAAGTCGTTTTATTGAATTTACTTTAAGTATTACTGTGAGCTTTCTTGGGCAGTATGGTGATTCTGTGAAGAGCATTTCACATGGAAGATCTCACTTGACATTAATTAAAACGATGAAAGTAGTGTGTGACACGAGTGATATACTTACGTAACTTGTTCTGAGATAAATCTTAAACCAGGTCAAATTAGCAATTCTCTGTATAGTTATTGTCTTATCAGGAAAATACCTAATAATTTTAACAGTCTCTTCTTGGCAAAGGTAAATTTTCTCACTGCATAACTGAAGTATAATGTGAATAATCTGATGGATTTGGACCATTTGTTTGAATAGTAGGTGTTTGGTCAAGTTTGGCATCAAAATGCCCATATTGTAAAGCTTTCTGGGTCAATGTTGCTTAAAGATCAATGATTTCCATTCTCTCTGACTTGCAGACAGGGTTCATGGCCTCCTACACGTGCATCAGCTGCAGAGTGGCTTTTACAGATGGTGAGGTGCAGCGAATGCATTATAAAACTGACTGGCACCGCTACAACCTGAAGCGCAAGGTGGCAAACATGCCACCTGTCACTGCTGAAAACTTTCAGGAACGTGTCCTGGCACAACAGATGGCTGCTGAACAGCACCTGAGAAATGAGTCACTCACTGAGGGCTGTTTCGTTTGCAACAAGAAGTTTTCCAGTGCCAATGCGTATCAGAACCACCTGCAGTCCCACAAACACCAGCATGTTGAGAAGCAAGCCCTGCTTGCAGCCCAGAGGAAGGTGGGAAAGATGAACGAGAAGAACCTTGAAAAGGGGCTTGGGGAAGAGAAGGTGGATTGTGACTCCAGGAACAAGGCCTTACAGCAAGCCCTGAGGGAGCAGGAAAGGTTGAGCATGGTCAAACAACACATGGCCCAGATTTCGCAGGGAGTGATGATGCAGAGGACAGAGAAGACAGACAAACCTCCTCGTATGACGTGGCTGGAGGTACAAGCCAAAAGGCGAGAGAAGGAAGAAGGAGCCATTGCTGAAGAAGGTAGGAAAGGAGGAGATATGTAACCATTGTTGACAAAATGTGCATTATATAGTACAATACAGTGTGAAAACATTGTGTAATCAAATATAATGGAAAACTGCAACTAGATAAGGAAACGATTATCATAATTTCAGATATTAGGTTTATAGGCTAATGACCAGGCGATAATAACGTTGTGTGTCCAATGTTTGGTAACAGATGGTAGATAGCACAATGATAGTCACATACCACCCTGCTATTTGCTCTTAAAAAGTCGCAGGATTCTTTTATTTAACAAAGTTGGAAATGATAGCTCTGTTCTAACATACAGGGAAATATAGCCTACATGTTGTTGGGGGGCCATTTCCACTGGCAGATTTAGAGAAGTTTCATGGATGTTTTTAAATTATCTTTGAAACATCCATTCTGCCGAACTCTTTTGTTTTCCAAATAGCTGATGAGTCAGCCTAACTCTTAACAGTGAGTAGGGAAATTTGATATATGTTTAGCTTTTGTGATGTCAGTATTTTGCATGATGACTATATAATGGTTCAGCTGTTAAAATACAGAATATTTTCAGAGTGGTAAAAATCTAACAACCCATTTGAATAATTGCTCCTCTCTGCTAGTAACTTAAGTAATTAAGGTGAAATCCAAGTCTTTAAGACAAACTCCTGTGAGCTTATTTTACATGTCTTCATTAGTTTGTGTTTATTAAAATGTTCTTGCACAATGTTTCAGAAGAGTGGCAGGACATTGATGATGAGGACGATGATGAGATGGAGGAGGATGAAGTTGAGGAGGAGGCAGTGTACCAGGAGGAAGGGGACTCTGCAGCCCAGTCTAAACCCCACCCAGGTGTGCTGCCCGGTTCCATCCCTGTCACTGACTGCCTGTTCTGCCCCCATCACTCCAAGTCACTGGTGAAGAACATCACCCACATGACCAAAGTTCACAGCTTCTTCATCCCAGACGTGGAGTTCCTCGTTGACCTCAGGGGCCTTATCCGATACCTTGGTGAGTCTGTAGTAGGGATGTAACTACGATGTACAGTGCAATAATATCACATTACGGAGCTCAAAATACAATCTTTATCACGATATTTGCTGAAGAACAATGACTTAAAATGTTTTTTTTTACTCTTTTACTACATAAAAACTCAACCTACAGCATGTACATTACAGCAACAATGTGTACAGCATTTTTGTTGTATTACTTTACCCTTTTAAACTGAAAGTGCTTCTGCTTTTCTTGTTAAATGAAATAAAAGAAAAGTAGCCAGTCAAAAAAATGTCTTTGGTAATGAATTATTTATAACTATATAGTTGAAAAACAAAAAAAATGCTGCAGTCAGTAGCAAGCATTTTATAAAATAAATTGATAAAATAATATATTATTTCAGCAGCTGGGTCCTACAAATTCATCCCTCACATTGGAAGATCAGTATTTTGTACCCCCTGTACAGCTACCTACCTAATGGGCATGGCAGGCAACACTCAGGTCACCGGCTGGAACAGGAACATCCAGTGTTTAAGAACCAATGTAGAAATAGTAAACCACCAAGAAATAAAATAATCAGACCCTGCAAGATAATAAGTGAAGTTCAAATTTCACTTTTTCTTAGAACAACAACAAATAGTGTAAATTAAAAAAAACTAGTTTTAGCTGATGCTTATTCCTCCAGGTGTGTTTTTGTAGCTTTTCTGGGTGATGATATGCTAAATGGCTTCTCACGTTAGCTGTGTTTCCTGTGATGTAGCTTAGAGTTGTTCTCCAATGCTTATATATTGTTTTGTTTTGTTTCCTTTTTGCAATTTGCTTTTTTTGAAAGTGGAAAACCAAAATACTGCCACCCATCAGCTCTAAAAGTCAATGGACCATCCACACATTCACTTACTTACCCATACATGTACACATCCCCCTACTGCTTTTTCTCTCTCTTGTTTTTTTTTTTTAATTTTATTTTTATAGACACCTACTGCTGTTTTCAATGTGCAGAAAAAAACTTCAGTCTCAGCAAGTACAACACCCTATACAGATGATTTATCTACCATTGATTTCATATTGTTATATCCTTAGTCTGTAGTCTAAATGTAAGAAAACAGCATGTGCATCCAGGCTGCAGGCATCCAAGCAAGTAATTGCTGCACAGCATGCAGGAACAGGTTTTCAAATCAATAATGCTCAATCATTGAAAAGTGGAGTATGGCCCTGTCCCATTTCATCTACTTCCACTTTAATTTGGCACTAACACTAGGTTTTGCGTGTTCAGGTGTAAGGGTTTCCCATTTCTTTTAAGAGGAAGGGGAAGTGCTTTTCAACCCTTAAAAACACCCCTACGATCAAAGGGAGAACAGATGCACATTCATTTTAGAAATTTTGAAAATGTAATTTAACCCAGTGAACTCAGTGAGCCCAGAAGAAAAATGGTGGCCAGCTCAGCAAAAGAACAGCACAAATATAAATATATCTTTGCAAATAAGAATGCAAATTTTTCAAAATCTATTGGGATATCTTTGTTTAATGCCCAAGCTAAGGAATTCTGTATCATTGAATTAAAATATGAATGTTACCAAATGCAGATAAAGAGAGCTTCAGGAGGCTACTAAATGCTTTTACTGGGTAGTTTTTGCTGTAATTAGGATGCGAATCTCCCACTGTGGTCATAAAAGGATGGACATGGTCAGCAACAATACTCAGGTAGGCTGTGGCGTTGCCACGATGCTCAATTGGTACTAAGGGGCCCAAAGAGTGCCAAGAAAATATCCCCCACACCATTACACCACCACCAGCCTGAACCATTGATACGAGGCAGGATGGATCCATGCTTTCATGTTGTTGACGCCAAATTCTGACCCTACCATCCGAATGTTGCAGAAGAAATCGAGACTCATCAGACCAGGCAACATTTTTCCAATCTTTTATTGTCCAATTTCGGTGAGCCTGTGTGAATTGTAGCCTCAGTTTCCTGTTTTTAGCTGACAGGCTTGGCACCCGGTGTGGTCTTCTGCTGCTGTAGCCCATTTGCCTCAAGGTTTGATGTATTGTGCGTTCAGAGATGCTCTTCTGCATACGTTGGTTGTAACGAGTGGATATTTGAGTTACTGTTGCCTTTCTATCAGCTTGAACCAGTCTGGCCATTCTGCTCTGACCTCTGACATCAACAAGGCAATTTCGCCCACAGAACTGCCGCTCACTGGATATTTTCTCTTTTTCGAACCATTCTCTGTAAACCCTAGAGATGGTTGTGTGTGAAAATCCCAGTAGATCAGCAGTTTCTGAAATACTCAGACCAGCCCGTCTGGCACCAACAACCACACACATACATACATACATACATACATACATATATATATATATATATATATATATATATATATATATTTTATTTTATTTTTTTCAGCCTAATAACACTTTTTTTTTCTTCTTACAGGAGAAAAGGTTGGTGCTGGAAATGTATGTTTATGGTGCAATGAGAAGGGACGTTCGTTTTACTCAACAGAAGCAGTACAGAGTCACATGACTGACAAAAGCCACTGCAAACTCTTCACGGATGGCAATGCTGCTCTGGAATTTGCAGACTTCTACGACTTCAGGTATTAAAGTTGTTTTTAAAAATGATCTGTAATTATTTAATCCAGGTAGTGACAAGCGGGGATGAAATGTATCTCCTCTTGCAGGGATTATTTTTATTTTTATTTTTTTTTTATTTTATTTTATTTATATAGCGCCAGGTCATAAAAACATTTCTCAAGGCACTTTACATAGAGAAACCCAACATTTCCACAATGAGCAAGCGCTTGGCAACAATGGAGAGGAAAAACTCCCTTTTAACAGGAAGAAACCTCCAGCAGAACCAGACTCAGAGTGGACGGTCATCTGCCTCGACCGGTTGGAGTGAAATGAAAACAGGGAAAAGAGAAGAGACAGAGGAAAGAGAGGGAGGAGGACGGGGAAGGGGGGAGGAAGAAAAGTGGGAGACCAGAAAGAGACAGTAGAGAGTAGATGGTTACAAGTAGTTGTTAAAGTAAAATTATCATTACAATTAATATTACAATAATAATAATGATGAAGATGAAAATGATGATGTCGTCAAAGAATTCCCAGTCCAACAGCTCTGGAGTCAAAACTTCCTGTAAAAGAGAAAGGGGTAGGGGGAGACACAACTGCGAGAGAGAGCAGATGATGTTAAAAATATGTAATATTTAAATATAAATATCATATCTAATCCTATAGCAGCTTAACTAAAGGATGGTTCAGGCAGGCCCGTGTCCTGCCTGGACCATCCTTAACTATAGGCTTTATCATAAAGTAAAGTTTTTAGTCTAACCTTAAAGGTAGAAACGGTGTCTGCCTCCCGGACCCAAACTGGGAGCTGGTTCCATAAGAGAGGAGCCTGATAACTGAAGGCTCTACCTGCCATTCTGGTCTTAGAGACTCTAGGAACCACAAGTAAACCAGCAGTTTGTGATCGAAGTGATCTATTAGGATAATAAGGAACTATGAGTTCCTTAAGATATGATGGAGCCTGATCATTAAGGGTTTTATAGGCAAGCAGGAGGATTTTGAATTCTATTCTAGATTTTACCGGAAGCCAATGAAGAGCAGCCAAGTCGCCCCCAGTACACATAAAGGAGTGTTGTGTTTTGTTTTGAGAGGTGTGAGTGTGAAGCGGTGTGGGCCTCCGAAATGTTGGGAGGCGGTTTGCAGTGAGGTGTGTGTTTATTTTTATTTTATTTTCCCTTTTTTTTTTCTTAGCCTCTTATAGCCTCTTTGTTTATTTGCCAACAGGAGCAGCTACCCTGACAGAAAGGAAGGGGAGGATTCAGAGATAAATGATGAAGAGGAGCTGTCTGATGACAACAACCTGGAGTATAATGATGAAATGCTAGAGCTAAAGCTGCCATCAGGTAACTGAATTAGTTTTTAGTAGGGATGTACTGAATCCTGAGTTTTGGGGTTCTGCTGAACACCAAATCCACTGTTTAAGATGAAGCTGAAATGGAATACAGAATCTTACTGCCATCATCAGTCTGTGATTGTCCCTCTTGTGTGGTAATTAGGGCCTGAGCACCTCGGTGCAAGGACCCTATTGCTTCTGCTCAGATTCTTATTTGGGCCCGAGCACCTCGGTGCGAGGACCCTATTGCTTCTGCTCAGATTCTTCTTATTATTATTACGGCCCAAGCACCTCGGTTCGAGGACCCTATTGCTTCTGCTCAGATTCTTCTTATTATTATTACGGCCCAAGCACCTCCGGTGCGAGGACCCTATTGCTTCTGCTCAGATTCTTCTTCTTATTATTATTATTATTAGGGCCTGAAGAACCTCCGGTGCGAGGACCCTATTGTTTTTGCTCAGATTCTTATTAGGGTCCCTGGATTTGGCATATCCCTAGTTTTTAGAAACAGCAAAGATCAGGTGGAATGCTGCTGATCAAAGTGTAGTCACCTTCACGCTCATTCGCTCGTTCTGTCCATTTACATTTTAACCACAATATGCTCCTCTTGATTTCTTTAGGTGCTAAGCTCGGCCACCGCTCTCTCATGAGGTACTACAAACAGAGATTTGGAGTTCAGCGAGCTGTGGCTCTGATGCATAACAAGAACGCAGTCAGCAGGGTCCTCAGGCAGTACAAAGCCCTGGGCTGGGGTGGAGATGCAGGTGAGTTTCAACACAACTTTAGCACAGTTTGTTATTATGTACAACAGTTGACTGGGTGAGCTTGGTTATCACTTTGGTTGATTTCCCAGTTATAACAAAGTTATATTTAGTGCATGTAGTGGAGATTGGTTCTGGTGAATGTGGCAGTAATGAGTTAACATGGGTCTAATGCTTTTTTTTTCGTTTTTATTTGGGGGTGAGAGGGGCGGCAATTCTTCTTTCTGTCTTTTATATGAATACAAATGTCACAGTTTCTCATTTGACACTGAATAAGCTATTCATTAACTCACCCTTATGGGGGAAATTTGGATGACATAACAGCCCATCAGTAGGGTAGATATAGAGGACAGATAAACTATCTATCTGTCTGTCTGAAAATGAGACTCGCTTCCTTTCTCTATTTTTTTTTTTGGATGAAGGATGAAGCTGTGGAAATGTGGATATGACTTATTCTTTTCTGTAATGTGCCCATAAGATGACCTTGAAATTAGAACGTTAAAGGTATACTATACAAGTCTGGTCACTAG
Source organism: Polydactylus sextarius (assembly GCA_016801845.1). Classification (NCBI taxonomy): domain Eukaryota; kingdom Metazoa; phylum Chordata; class Actinopteri; family Polynemidae; genus Polydactylus; species Polydactylus sextarius. Next base: position 21,592,952 of record CM028916.1, on the reverse strand, counting down.
AGCTAACAACAATTTGAATAATTCAATTTTTCCCATATCGATGTGCTGTTTAATTCGCTGTGTTTATTTTTTTTGTCCAATTCGCTTGTTTCACATGGACTATTAATGGTGACGCACTGCTTGTGTTAAATGGAGTAATACCACTGAAAATCACAAATGCGACCAGTGAGTGGAACAAGGAAGAAAACAACAGAAATTTTTGACCACATGCTGCGATGTATTTAACAGCCACTCGAACCACTGCCGTCTACTGCGCTACTTTTTTAAAATCACTTTGCTAGAATATGCGCAGTGATCTTCACCGTCACCACGTTTGTCAGTATTTGAAATTTACGTAGGAGCTCAGAACTCTGCACCCAGCTCTGCCCTCTAGTGGATGTGTTGTTAACAACCATGCCAAGATGACGACAACAAGTTTAAAAAAAAAACAAAAAAAACTGCAAAAGTTGAGTTTATTTTTATTTGTCTAAGGACTAATTTTTAAATTACAATACATTTTTTTACATTTTGATTGTTTTTTGTAAGAAGCATTCAGGAATAAAAGCTAATGGTTCCGTTCTCTCTCGAAAACACACACCACAAATGCTGCAGTGTTAGTTGCTTTATAGACTGGGGTGTATAGTCTATAACCCAACTAAGTGATTGCAGAGAAGACTGTCGTCGAAGTTCACAAACGTAAGCATCTTGGGCTTTTGACTCAGATAGCTCAGTTTCTTATGCCTTCTTTGCTCTGATTTGGGAATTTTAGTGCAAACCTTTCATCACATGCATGTCCATGTATTTGACATTTAGCAGTAAGGATTGCCCTGCTGTGCACAACAGATTATTTTATGTGAAGTGTCAGCACTTGCCCATTGTGTGCTGCTGCTGCTATATATTGATATGAGCACAAATGCTGCCAGCTGCTCCTCTCAGGCAAATCAGTAAGTTGCTAAAGTTAGTCTATGTATTTTTTTTCAACGTACCACACCCAAATTGAATATATATATATATATATATATATATATATATATATATATATTTTCAAAAAGTCTTGGAGTTGGTAATGTTTGAATCACATTGTCTTACTGCCGCTACAAACTACAAGCAGATCAGATCAGTCACAACAATGAGAAAACAAGCTTTTTAAGAGCTAATTTGATGTCAGTGTTGTCACAGATAATGTATGTATAATAGTTTCATTTAGCTAAATCCAGGGTTGAGAGAGCTCCACCTTGTGTTTGCTGTTTGTCACTCCCGCAGTGATACTGTGTGTACATGCATACTCCTCTTTTTTTGTTCTCAGGAGGCAGCACCTTTCATCAGAACCAGAGGGACATGCATTATGTACAGATGATGAAGTCCAAATGGATGCTGAAGATGGGCATGAGCCACAACGCCACCAAGCAGAAGCACTTCAGAGCCCAAGTCATTTTCTGAGCTTGGTCTAGAGGGTATCAGATGTGGTGCATGATAAACACAGTGTGGAGTGGTTGCATCATTTGAGGAAAAAAAATAGCGGCTGCTATCGATCTCCTCATGTCAATGATTCTCTGTTGTGTTTAAAGGAAATACAACCATGCTGATTTGAAGGTTTAAAAATAAATCTTGACAGGCAGAAAATATGGTGAAATATGTCTTCTTGAATACTTTCTTGAATGATAAAATGCAAGTCCAAACCGAGTAGGCACATATTTCAGTACAGCTGACAAAGTGTCATTTTAGAGGAATCCAGTGAACTGCAGTGTTGCAGTATAATCACCTCAGATTTAGCATAGTATTGTCATGCCATTATATTTCTTTTTGTACCCTATTCTGCAATGATTCAGCCTTTTCTCCTTCTTCCTTTGTTTTCCTCTCATCCTTTGACATTTTGAAAGTACAGCTTGTTCCATAGTTTGACATTACATATTTTCACCCACTAGTGAAACTGAATTCTTTTCCATTTCACTGAGAACCATTTCTGTTTCTTCTGTGCTTCTTCACTGTTTCAAATTAAAAAGCCACATTTCCCTGAAATTGTTGGGTTGAGTTCATACTCATCTCTGTTCTTTCCTGATACATCACACTTATCAGTGGCTGTAGGCCTAATGCAGATGATGTCATGGAAAACTGATTGGGCTTCAGCAGGATGCTGACCCGCACTAAAGCCCAGCCCTGTAATGAGCTCAGCTGCTCTCAATTTGTTTGTGGTCCTCCACTCTACTCCAGCAGGCCCGCACTTCCTTTTTCAGGCCAGGCGAGTTTGCGGTGCAATGGTTTGAGTGTAGGGCACTCCAGCCATGCTGACAGGAAAAACAAGAGTGTGGGTGGGGCTTAGCAGATAGGCTGACTGCAAGGAGACAACTTGATCAGGACAGCTTGGTGAGAGGAATGGGGAATATGGCTGAGAGGCACTAAAACTTTGGAGGGAGGAGATTCCGGATAGGTTGACAACACATGTTTCTGCAGAGCAACACAGCATGTTGATTTGTCCTGTCAGATCTTCCACATTTCAAGTTTCTGTTCCTGCAACAAAATGAACAACAAAAGACTGAATAATCACAAGGTTTAAAGGGCTGAGAGCAGCAGCTCCCGTGACACTGCAAGGAGAGAAGTTTTTTTTGTTTCAGCTGCTAAAAGTTACATTTAATCAAAGCTGATTAAATGACTCATTAAAGCTGTAAATACATGTTATAAGATGATAGCTGCAATTCCACTGCAGGAACCTTTGGGTTATATTACAGGAACTCTGCCATTGTCTCCACAAGTGGAAAAGTTCCCATGGTAGGTATCGGCGTAGGTACTCCATTTGGCCCCAAAAAGTTCTTGGGCAGGGCTTAAGGTTTATTTTGGTGGAGATTGGTTGTAACTCATGACAGTCAACAAAGCATCTCAATAAGTAGTGTCTATAAATTGTATCGATGAAGTGAATAAAACAATACTTGAAATCTGCGCAAAATGGTTGCAGGGTTTCTTCGGCCCCTAAACTACTTGTTGGAAACACATCTATTTATAAGGACAGCAACTTCTAGGTTGTGAAGTGTTTTGCTGCATATCCAGCCTTACGATGACTCTTTCTAACTCTTTAAATGTGTCAAATGGTACCTTTTGCATTGCTACATAGCTAAAATTAGCACAAACAAAAGTAATCCTCACAAATCAGATAGAACTGTTGCAAGTTCAGCAAGCTGTGAACTGTGCAGCAGTGGAAAACACTGCCAATATTTTGTGACACTACTGAAATTAACATGCCAACTATTTAACTTCAGCCCACATCCTTTTTGTAGCGTTTGTTATTCCCTGCAGCAATTGCCCTCCACATAGGGCATATTATATCCTCTTTCTTTGTAAACTCCAGGCAACAGTTGAAACTCTTGACAAATGATTGTCATCACCACCACCTGAGGCCTGTACTACGAAGCAGCTTATTGCGGTAACTTCAGGTTTAACTCTGGGTTTTCCGTCCAACGAAAGTGGTTCACTTCTTACCGGGGTACGTCTCCATGGTAACTTATGCTGAACGGCTAACCCGCTTGTGGCAGGTTATGTTGCAGATCAGAGATCGGCGCCTATAAAATCCCCGCCCTCCGACCAATCAATGCTCCTGAAAATGTCTCGTCCTTTTATTGCAGGTCTGTGGAGCTCGGTGCCGGATTGAGAGAGGGTCTATGAAGAGGACGAGGGTTTTTAGAGACCGGCAAGATTATTTATTGGAGCGCGTCACTTATATATCTATGATCTCAAACCGCACGTTGTCACAGCGCAGTCGAGCGCCGACTGTCCCTCAGACAGTAGCACTGCGCTGCGTTATTGACTCCTACAATAATTAACTAGGATGTTAAAGAACTGTATTTTATTAATGACACATTGTACAAATGCTCCTGTTTGGAGCTGCCAGGGTACGACACATCCCTGTCACCTTCATTAACTGTGCTTGTCGTCCTAAATCAGAGACTGACTGACGCACTGAAACTGTAATTGGACTTATAAGATATAAAAGTACGCCTACTGACCACTTAGAATTATATTATTATATTTCGTTTTTATTGTTTTGTGCCGCTACGGGTGCAGCTGAACACGAATATTAAAACTGTATCAGCCTATTCACCTTAAGAACAGTCTAGATTTCAGCAGTTCATTGATTTAATTTTGATTTAATTAGTCTAATCTACTCGTGCTCTGTGGGGCTGTGAACTTGCGTGTTTACACAATCGGCGAACTTTTACCAGCTTTTTTTTTTTTCAGTTTTTTTTTTTTTTTTTTTTTGCTTGGATTATCGGCTGGTATTCGTCATATTTTTGTAAAATGATTGTCTGCTCTTCAGCTGTGAAGTCGCCGCTCTGCCGGTACTCGTTTCCATGTTTGTGATTGGACATCTGCTGCAAACGCTGCCTCTTTTATTTGAACGCGCTCACATCTAGATTGGAAAAACCTGGGTTGACTAATCCAGTTGATAACCAGCTTCGTAGTACCACTTAGCCAGACTGCGATTGTTAGGATTAGTGAAGCCAGATAACTGAAAGAGATCCTGGGTAAGTTGAACTTGCTTCGTAGTACAGGCCTCTGGTCCTGCCAAAAATACACAGCAGTGAAAATGTAGATACCTCACCTTGGATTGCATGTTTTACCTCTATATCAACAGCCAATGCTCGTCTTTTGGTCCAGAAATAATCTTGGAGATCCTTAACCAACCTTAGAGGTTGAGAATCAATGATTTCAGCAAAAACTTGGATTGATTTTTCATGTAACTTTAATTTAGAAGTAGGGACTTTTTGGCTGGTTAAAAAGTTAGAAACTCAACTTATGTCAGTTAAAATTTTATGAGTTTTGAGTTAAAGACAAAAAAAAAAAAGAAAAAAAAGGATTTTGAAAAAGTGATATTTCAGAATTTCTTATTAAAGGCTCATAATTACAAAAAAAAAAAAATGTTCTTGGCCAAATAAAATTTGGTTTTATTAACTTAAAAGGGCAGTAAGCGACCTTTTGGTGATGTCACTTCTATTGTCATTTGTACCAAAACAAAACAAGAAAGTGCTAGTTGTCCCTCCTACTTTTCCCTGCTTCCAGTGTTTCTCTTGCCATGAACATTGTTCCAGCCAAACACCGACTAACCCGTGTGTGAGTGGCTGGAAGGGCAGCAAGTGATGATGAGGAGTCATGAGGAGATGTTTGCTCAACTTGGCAAAAAGTGTTTTAGATGTAAATTTGCGAAAAACCGCTTACTGCACCTTTAACTATAGTTAGATATGTAGAACTTAACTAAAGTTAATTATATGTACAAAAAGTGTGAAACCTGAATTTCCATAATAGAGATCTCTTAAATATGTATCAGATGGATGGGCGCCACATTGTCAGACAGAGGAAATCCAAAAAGTAAATTGAGATGATCCATCTGAGTCCCATACCCCTGCCTCTGAAAAAAATGTGTTTAGAAGCCATTCCCCCACCCTCCTATGCTCTCAACACGATCCCGGTTTCCCTCTGGGGACCTGGTATTGATCCATGCCTCATAGGTAGTGATTGGACATGAGTGGATAATTTCCTTTACTGCATTAGAGTCCATTAGAGTCCGGAAAGCGATAGACATCATCCAAAAAAAAAAAAAAAAAAAAAAAAAATAGAATCTTCTTGGAAAACAGTCTTCTCCAACCAATGATTTGTCAGCTGAGGCTCCTTGGACTTTATTATCAGGTCCATTTGGAGGTTGATCATAAGATAGTAGATAACAGCAAAACAGGTAATGACAGTTTTGACATTGTGAGCCAGGATCAAAGAGCAGTCGAATTGGTCAAACAACAATTTGAAAATTTACCATTTTGCACACCCATGTCATGTCCTATCGCTGGGTCTTTTGACCTTGATTTTGGCAAAATCAACAAGCTTGTTGGGAAGATATTAATATTCAAGATGTGTACAAATATCTGAAAGATATTTGTAGATTAACTAATCTACCCCCTCCCTGAAGGATACACAGAGTCATAACATATTTTTATACTGTCCTTTTTTCATTATGTGGCTGCTGTGATGCAGTAATTTCCCTGATTGGATAAATGAAGTATGCAACAAGAAAAAAAATGTCAAAATCAATTAAATAATATTTTAAGATTATTTAACTTCATGCTCATGTTGTTAGTTTGTTTTTTACCAGTGCCCATGCTGCTGTTGGCTAAGAGGAGCCTCTGACTTACAGACTGCTTCAGAGATACACTTCAGGGGAAAAAACCTTTACATCACCTCGTGGACATTGGGATGTCCTTCATCACCTGAACATTCTCTGTTTCGTTAAAATGTCTTTTTCTTTTATTAACGAGAAACACTGTGCGCCCCAGGACCTTTATGATCTTTCAACAACAAAGAAGCCAATAACTGTCTCAGCTGCCGCTGCTGTGGATGTGATATTTAGTTGGTGTCTTTCCGCAGCAGTGGAGTATGTGCATGGCTCTGGAAGCATATCTCCTCTATCATGTTAATGGGTAAATAATGTGATTAATTGGTCATCTCCCCGGGGGAATTGTCGTTTGAACTTCCTGAGAGTGCAGGACTCATCAGAGAACTGGAAGCTGAGTTGACTTGAGGGATTATTTCCCTAAAGCCTCCTAGCAGGGTTGACTACTAGCGCACGCGGGGTGGGGGCCTTCTCCCCCGTTCGTTCGGTCCAGAAGACTCTTACATTCTGTTGCCTGCTGCAGCTTCCCTGGCGTGGAGTGAAATGGCGGAGGCGGAGAGGCGCTTCAGGAAGAACGAATGAGTCCCAGTGCGATACATGGAGGCGGTTTGGAAATGTTCCTTGAGTCCTCGGAGTGCATGAGACGGTTTAAGACGAGCGACGGAGGGCAGCGCCGGGGGGATTCTGGTGCCGAGCCGCAGCTCTGCCAACCAGCCACAGTGTAGGCTGTTCGAGCTACAAAGGCCCGGCACAGCTCGGTATATTTTCCGTTATCTGGCAGCCATAAAGGGCTGTATCACATCCCTGCGTCGCAGCGCCGGTGAATACACTGCTTGCTCGCCCGGACGGGATCTATGCAATTTTATTTCGACTTTTGTTTTTATTATGAGCACAGAGGAGGGGGGGGCAAGGGGAGGCACTGCCATCACCCATCGGCAGAGCTGGGAGGAAGGCGAAACACGCGGCTCCCAAGGACGTCTGCATGCCGACGATGAGGAAGAGACACAGCAGGGAGAGGGTGGGGGGGAGAAGGAAGGTGAGGACAGCAGTGAGGGCCGGAGCTGCGAAGGAAACAGCAGAGGCAATATTTCAAGCGAGGATGGGGCGGTTGGTAGCACATCGAGCAAGACGCAGGCAATGCATTCAAACTGTAGCAGCGAGACTTGCATCCCTACTCCCAGCTGCAGGATCTGCTTCCAGGGCGCAGAACAGGTAAATAACCTACTAAAGTATTAATTGGCCTGAGATTTATCGTATCTGACATAAGATCGGAACCCTTTGCTTTGTGAATGACGACAGTTGGATTTCATTGGGATGAATGTGAACGCCCATGGAGCAGGAGCCCGGATTGGCTGCCGGCAGTAACACCTTATCTTAGCAAAACAAAACAAAAGTACTGTCTTCACACCTGCTGTAAACTGGCCTGATTGGACCGAGTTCAACAGTTTAGTGACAAGAACTAATCAGAACAAAACCACGACCAGAGGCCTGTACTAAGAAGCAGGATTAGTTCTTATCGCGGTAACTTCAGGTTTAACTCTGGGTTTTCCGTCCAACGAAGGTGGTTCACTTCTTACCGGGGTACGTCTCTATGGTAACTGATGCTGAACGGCTAACCTGCTCTGGAGCAGGTTATGTTCCAGACCAGAGATCGGCGCCTATAAAATCCCCGCCCTCCGACCAATCACTTCTCTTGAAAATGTCTTGTCCTTTATTGCAGATCTGTGGAGCTCGGTGCCGGATTGAGAGAGGGTCTATGAAGAGGATGAGGGTTTTTAGAGACCGGCAAGATTATTTATTGGAGCGCGTCACTTAAATATCTGTGATCTCCTCAAACCGCACGTTGTCAGTGACAGCGCAGTTGAGCGTTGACTGTCCCTCAGACAGTAGCACTGCTGCGTTGACTCCTACAATAATTAACTAGGATATTAAATAACTGTATTTTATTAATGACACATTGTACAAATGCAGCCTGTTTGGAGCTGGGTACGACGACTCCCCACGTCACATTAACTGTGCTTGTCCTAAATCAGAGACTGGTTGACGCACTGAAACTGTAATTGGACTTATAAGATATGAAAGTATGCCTACTGACCACTTAGAATTATATTATTATATTTCGTTTTTATTGTTTTGTGCTGCTACGGGTGCAGCTGAACACGAATGTTAAAATTGTATCAGCCTATTCACCTTAAGAACAGCCTAGATTTCAGCAGTTCAGTGATTTGATTTTAATTTAATTACAGTCACATCTACTCGTCTCTGTGGGGCTGTGAATTTACGCAATCGGCGAACTTTTGCCAGTTGTCTTTTCAGTTTTTAGCAGCTGCCACCGTGTTGTTTTTGCTTGGATTATCGACCGATATTCTTCATATTTTTGTAAAATGATTGTCTAGTCTTCGGCTGTGAAGTCCACTGCTTTGCCGGTACTCGTTTCCATGTTTGTGATTGGACAATTGTTGCAAACGCCGCCTCTTTTATTTGAACTCGCTCACGTAGATTGGAAAAAACCTGGGTTGACTAATCGAATTGATAACCAGCTTCGTGGTACCGCTTAGCCAGACTGAGATTGTTAGGATTAGTGAAGCAAGATAACTGAAAGAGATCCTGGGTAAGTTGAACTTGATTCGTAGTACAGGCCTCAGATGTTAAAACAAAGAAAACAAAAACAACAACAACAACAAAAAGCCTCCATGGTGTGACAGGAAGAAGTTGACTGCTTCAGTGTTTAGCAGCATAAATATCTCATTACTTAACAGTCAGCCATGAGAGGCCAGTGACATGTTAATAAATTATATAATTGCTGAGGGCAAAAACTGGCAGAAAGGACAGAACATTAAATAGTTTGTACATTCATTTGTATGTTCATGTGTAGATTTACACAAACTGTTCAGCTATAAGATAAGGAAATCATTCTGCAACCAAAAAAAAAAAAAAAAAATAAAAAATAGATTTGTTTGAACAAAGTGAACAATTTAATGTCACTTTCACGATGAGTAATGGATCAGTTGAGGAAAAAATAATAGTTTGTTTTCACACATTTAATGCAGAAAAAGCTAAAACAGTGCAAAGAACTAACATAGCAAACTTAAAGGGGACATGGTCTGTAAACAAGCCACTTCCCCATTTGTTAAGTACAATGAAAGGCAGAGGTGGATTTCTGACCCATTTTGCTGGTGAATCCTCAAGGCATCAGCCAAACCCCAAAATTAAATCACTTTTATCAGCCAGAGCTTAAAATATACAACAGGACACTCAACAGGAGCCATGTTGATTGTAGAAATTAATCAACTCCACTTGGGGCAAGACACAAATCACTGATTACCTAAAAAAAAGTTTGAACAGAATAAAAACAAACACAAGTTCAACCTCAGCCATGTTTTTTGTGGCTTTTCAGTCACTTGTAAACAGATGTCAGCTGCTTCAGAAGTAGGTCGCAGTATTATTTGTAGATCAGTGGATAACCTTTTTAGGCAAATGATGATATCTTTTTGCCATCAGCAAAGTTAAGTCTGAGGAAAACTGGATATGTCTGTGACAAAGATCCTTCATTTAGCACAACAGGTTTACAGAGGTACAGAATCAGAGGTCAAAGTGTTGCAGTGATTCTCCATGAAATATTATTAAACCTAAGTCAAACTTAGGTAGAAGAAGAAGAGAAATCACAGAAATACAACTGCAGCTCCCTTTTGTGGGGGGCATGTGTAATGTTTTCTCAATGGTAACAAACATTTTTGTTAATCTTAATTATTTATTCCTGTATAGAGTCCAGATAAGGTTTCTCCTCTATGGACAACTTAATAATAGTGGGCTGCTGTACAATCAAAACACTATGAAATGAACTGTGTCACATCTGTCATACCAGAGGTGGATGACAATTGCTGAATCATAATTTATTTGACAAATATCATCCCTACGTGTTGCATCAGTCTAAATGTATGGACATCTTCCTGGAACTGGACAGACAGATATGAAGTAGCAGGAACAAATGAATGCTCTGTCCAAGCATCTCTGAAAACTGACACTCATAGTCCTGTTCAGTTTGTGACAGAAACTCAATGAGCAATGACTCATCCCTACCAGAACTTAAAAGAAAGATGGAAGTCAGAGCAGTAAATGCCTAAGGGAATATTTTGTCTTCTGAACGTAGGTTATAGCCTATTAGCCCAGCTAATCTAATAGCTTGCCTCCGGGTCCTGACTGATACTTGATTTTCATGTAAGGCTGTAGGCTGTGCAAGTTTACCAATTGTTGAGAAAATTGAAAACTTGACATTTGACTCTTTACATATTCATGTCCAAGTGATTAGAGTAAGAACATAATATTTAACAACAGAAAATACCAAAACAGCATCAGTGGAGTGCTATTTTGAATTTTGCTAAAACATCTTTCAAACCTTGTTCTGTGCTTTTAAAAACTATTTATGTTTGAGTCACAAAACCATTCCCTTGACTTTTCAGGGGCTTTCAGTCACATTACATTTGTGTTGTTGCTTGTCTTTTTTTTGTAATTGTAATTGTTGTGGTTGTTGGTTGTTGGTTGCTGCTGGCTGTGCTACGATTTGCCTTGGGGGTAATAAAGACAACTTTGAGCTGAAAGTCACATTTGAGTGGAAGTTGCAACTCAAGTAAAAGTCTTAAAGTATTTACTGTATTTAAGTACGACAAGTAATCTATGATTAGATGTGCTTAAGTAGTGAGAGTAAAAGTACAAGTACATGTTAATAAAAACAGAAGAAAGTCAGAACTTATAATATTATGAAACATGGAGTCTACAACAATTGTCATAGACAGACATAGATGTCTTTAGCCTGAACAAAAGTACACACACTGAAAAGCTCTTTTGCCCCAAATGTAGCTTGATGTTGATATTTTTTGTGTTTATCCATCCATCCACCCTTTAAGATGGAGCCTACATAAACCCTCAAACATGGTGTTGATAATCTAAACAGTCAGAGGTAGACTTAAGACCCATTTATGCTTTACGTACGCAAGTATGGACATCCGTTCCTAACGTCAGACATTTTATACTCCCCATGCATACTTTATGTTAGAATGGTTGTTAACAATACATCCACTAGAGGACAGTGTCGAGCACAGATTTCTGAACTTTGTCATAAGTTTCAAATAATAACAAACATGGTGACGGTGAAGGAGATCACAGCATAAGAAATCACAGTCTAAGAAAGCCATAAAAAGAGGCAGCACAATAGATGCCGGCGGTTTGTGCGGCCATTAATTAAATCGCGGTGTGTTGGAGATTTCTGTCTTCCTCTTGCTGGTTGCATGTGAGCTATATTACTAAGTACTAACCCTAACCCTAATCCTGTCATAAATTACATTCGGACAGGCCAGAGAAACAAAACGCTGAGTAACCCCACAAATTCTTCTGAGAAGAAGAGAGTCCTCAGTAACCATAAAACCCCTTTTTCCCTTGTCTGATTGAAACCAATTTGGACCAGTTGGTACCACATTCCAAGGTGCAAAGTTAGGATTTACGGGACCTTAGTTAAAACACTTCATGTGCTCATACTGACACCTAAAGACTCCTTGTGTAATAACCCAGACCTCAATTATGTATCAGTGTAATTTTATTTGTCTTTATTCTGTTTATATCACAATTTTTGATTAGTTTTAAAGAACCATTCATCCCTGCATTCATAAATGTCCTACAGTTGTTTGTGTCACATTGCAAATAGCAATTTTTTACAATAAGGTTACAGTCACAATAAGAAGTTGTTGCTAATCACAAATGTCATTAAATGTCATTGTCAAGTACCATGTGGAATATGAAAATGTTGTGGAGATTACACATGTTCAATATTAACTTGTAAAATTACATAATTAGGTCATGGTGAATAAGAAAGAGGATAGAACTGGAGACTATCAATCTCCCAGCTAATACAAATATCGTGAATCAGAAATTTCGCCGAAGCAAAGAAACCTCATCACAGCTAGTGGGTGATGTCACGCTTTTTGTAATTGTGTATTAGTGCACAGGTTTTTGAGAGTTTTTGGAGTTTGTGTTGTTTGGCCAAATGCTCAAATTTTTCATTGACAATCAAGAAACATCTTCATTAACTGGACCTGCTACCTCCTTGACCCACAAAGTTCGAGCAGATCAGAAGCATCTGATCCAATCATTAACTACCATGGTCACTGAATCAACAGCAGTGACCACCAGGAGGCAATGAGTCAGTCCGACTCACACATGCTCAGGATTGAACAACTGTGCCCGTCTCTGAGACACCCACCCGGAGTCCGTCCTGTTGCTGCATCAGTTTCCGAGTTCTGCAGAGCCACTGAACCGCTGGTTGAAATAGACTGAGTTTCACTCTTACTTGCTCGTGGGTTTGAGGTCTGATAGTATAAAATCTAAATTACAGTTCATTTAAATTAGTTATTCCCTAGAGTTCGATATTAGAATTGTGATTCCCGTTCAAACAGATTTTCTTCACCATGACCCAATTTATCATTATCATATCACTAAGTACTTTATTCATTCACTTACTAATTTGTCCACTTGTGCATTTAATTTCATTTTGTTTATTTAGTCTTTACTTACTCATTGGAATCACTCATTTTACCTTATGGTTCGGTCACTGTTTATTGTTTAATATTATTTTATCTTTTGTTCATTAAATTTGTTATTTAAACTGAGTTCTTGTGTGAGCAAGAGATGCTGTCATGGCTTTAATTGAGTGTTAATAGTTATATTAATAGTAATAATCCACAAAAAGGGTGGTTTCCCCTACAAAAGGCTCCATCCGTCTCTGTATGCTTATCCTGCGTAGAGCATAAATGGGCCTTTAAATGAATTGGAATGGTTTCATTTCTTTTCTTTTGATTGTTGCAACAATACTGCACATTGAAAATGCATTTGAGTAAAAGTATGTAATTGAGTAAGGAAATATAGTAAAGTGTAATTTGACAGAATTAAAAAAAACTCATACTCATACTCCCAAAGCATAGTTAAGTACAATGGTGAGGTATTTTTACTTCTTTACTACTTTGTTACTGACATTTGGCAAACAATCCAAAGTTAAGCTCAACTCTTTTCAGGACATTATAATTCCCTGTTTGGGGGCTCTGAACACCCATGCAAACCTGTGATGAGGACCTGAGATATGATGAAAAACTGCTCCAGAACAAAAGCGCATGAGTGCTTTTAATCATGAATAATCGTTTCAATAATCATTTTAACTCAAGTTCTTCTCGATCCTTTGACATATACAATATATAAAAAGGGAAATTATGATTCAGTCAAAAGCTTCAAAATATGACAGTATGGACACCTTCAATTGATGTTGTATTGTTGATTATTTCAGTTCTTTTACACTGACCTTCCACTTACCTCTTGCTAGTCCCCACAGTGATGAAGCTCAATGATCCCCTCTTTCTTCTCAGCTCAGCCCACTGACAGTAGGTTGTGAGTAAGGACACCACCGGCTTATACTATTTTGTCAATCATTTAAGTTTTTGACAAAAATAATGTAGGTGCCCTTGCTAGTCTTTTCAAGAGTGACTAGACTTTGAGTTCAGATATCTTGTCTGTTATTGCACTCTTTTGGACACTGACATTTAACAAACTTGTTTGAGAGCTGCAGACCTTATGCACATTCCATTTGTTGATGAAAACCATGATATATTCCTTAAGACTCTGGAATAAATGAGTTTGTGCCACTCAAACTGAGTATACTCATTTTAAATAAACTTTTATGGAATCACATAGCTCCAGATTATGCCTCCTGTTGTTTTGTGAGCTGAGTAGCTGCTCATTACATTCAAGAAAAAGCCTCTCAGGTACTTTTAAACCCACAAGGTTAACATGAAATGATGTAAAACAAGGTCCCTGACCACTGACCTTAATATACTATTAACATGCCACTCACAGCCCTGCCAGTAGATCAAATCTAATGGCTACTTTAGGAATTCTTGAGGATGAATAAAAATCCTCAGAAGAATATATATCCAGTTGCAATGATGCATCATACTGCATCCTGCCACTTTCATCTGCAAATAAAATTGATAAATAAATAATAATAAAAAAATAATCATTAATGTAAATGATGCAGGCAAACCAATTCAACAAGTCATCCATTTTCTGACAAACTTTTTAGATGATGGGGGAGTTCGCACACAGACCTTGAGAATGAATGTGCAGAAATAGTCCAAAAAAAATAGATAGATTCTCATCAGTCCTGAAAAGATCCTGAGGTTTAATCTCACAAGGAGTGACGGAGTGGACATGAGTTGGTCAGGAGTTTCATTTAATTCATTATTTCTTCTGGGTGATTGTTAAAAAAAATGTCTTCATGCACTGTAAACACAGGCATATGTTATGTGTGTTAGATGGTAGTGTTATTCTTTCTTTTGTTTAGAAATGTTTTGTCATCAGCAAAGGATATTTATCACATGATCAAAAACAGGGTAATAACTGAGTGATAAAAATGTGAAACTGTTGTAAAAATGTTAAGATTGTTGCATCATATTTTAAATGATATTTTCACATTCCAGTGTTTTCCCCTTTTTTGACCATTTTGTTGAATGTCTTTCATTTTGTCTTTGGTTAATTGGTGTTATCTCAACCATTGCCTTTTTCTCCCATTTCCAGGGCGATTTGCTGAACCCTTGTCGGTGTGACGGCTCAGTGCGTTACACCCACCAGCACTGCCTGCTGAAGTGGATCAGTGAGCGAGGCTGCTGGACGTGCGAGCTCTGCTGCTACCGCTTCCATGTCATTGCCATCAACATAAAGAGACCATGGCAGGTAAAAAAAAAAAAAAACACAGGCTTTTCTGTTGTGTCTCTTATAAGTTGGCCCTCTCAAGGACAAAAAAATCCCAGTTCTAGCCAGTTCTAGACCTAGGATTTGTACGTCGGAGTGGTCTGCCGAGGCAAAGCCAAGGTAACAATCCAAGGTAAGGCCTTGTTGGTGAATTGGCAGGTATTTATAACAACTGGGCTGTGATATTGGGCATGCTTCCAGCTTTGCTGCTCCCAGAACTCAAGCCACCCTCTCCAGCTGCAAGACAGCATTAGCACAGGGCTGGTAGAGGTAACAGGTAGGTAGGTAGGACACCACCATAAGCTCCTCCTCCATTTCCAGTCCTTGCCAAGGAGGACAAATTTGGTGACTTAAGCCGCCATATTTAGTTGGGTCATTGTGTATGTCTGTCTGCAAGTGAGATGCTGTGTGGAAGAGGGGACAGAAGCATGCAGAACTCATTCAGACATGCGCAGCACAGCAGTGTCACATGATAACAGCTACTCTATAGATAAAGCAAAGCTATGCTAAGCTACAACTCCCAGGTGAAAACTGAATACTGGTAGGTACTCCCTTCGACCATGAAAAATTCTTGGGCAGGGCTTTAAAGTTGACTTGGTGGTGATTTCTGCTCTCTCTCGCTCTCAAACACACACACACACACACAGGACTGCAGCGTCAGCTTATTAATAATAATGCAATGAAGCGGTCGCAGATAGAGTGGTCAGCAAAATCCCTGTTAGTGATTGAGGGAAGTGAGGGTCTTACCCTCAGTAGAGACACAGGGTACCAGGGATGAGCGAGAGGACATTCCTGAAAAGTTCCCAGCCCCTAAGTGTTACCCAAAACTTACTTGGTGAAAACATGGCTTATGTCTGACATTTGGCAGTTTTTTAAAGTGTCTCAAGAGACAGTTATTGCATACTGCAATACCTCTCTCAAGCAACGTTATGTAAGCTTAAGTTTAGTTTGGCACTTGCTACTGCAGGTAAAGGTAGCTTACTTGTAAACAAACTGTTGTTGAAGTTGTTGACTTTCATACTGTGACCACAAACTGTTAAGTCTTTTACAGTGGCCCTTTCTAAAAGAACCATGTTGTATTTTTCAAATTTACAGTGGTGTTTTTCCAATGTGTATAAAATTGAGACATTATGAGACATTATAGAAAAAATAATTCTACATACATATATATACATATTGGTATTTGCAGTGACTGCAGTTATTATTATGAAAGTTATTATTGATGAAAATTGACAGATACAATGAAATTGACATTGTGATTGACAGATTAGATTAATTTATGATTGGTGGGGGCTGGTGTCTTTTTTTAAGGGTTGGCCATCTTCATAAGCTTTATGTCATTATAGCTGCACAACCTCAACCACAAATATGAAGCTGAATTACAGAAACAAGTTGAGCTATTAAAACAACATTGCTTGGCATTAATGACACAATTCTCAAAGCAATAAGTACTTACCAAATATTTATTTATTTAAAAAAAAAAAACCAAAACAAAACAAAAGATGACTGGCACCCTGTTTTCATTTCACTCCAACCAGTTGAGGCAGATGACCGTCCACTCTGAGTCTGGTTCTGCTGGAGGTTTCCTCTTAAAAGGGAGTTTTTCCTCTCCATTGTCGCCAAGCGCTTGCTCATTGTGGAAATGTTGGGTTTCTCTACGTATAGTGCCTTGAGATAAATGTTTTTATGACCTGGCACTAAATAAATAAAATAAATTGAATTTAATTGACAGATTAACTTATCACGGGGGAGTCAGCTAAGCAACTCCGCAGCTGCAGTGCCCCAGGAGTGGATAAGATCCACTCTGAGTACCTTAAGGCTCTAGATGATGTAGGGATGTCTTGGGTGACACATCTCTGCAGCATTGGGTGAACAACGGGGACAGTGCCTCCGGAATGGCAGACTCGGGTGGTGGTTTCCATCTTTAAGAAGGGGGACCAGAGCATAGACTGGCATAGACTTTCCAGAGGGTGTGTTCCAAGAGGAACACACCCTCTATGCCATGGTACTAGAGAGGAGAGTCCTGCCGTTAGTTAAACCTTGGATTCAGAGGAATAATATGGTTTTTGCCTGGGTTGTGGAACAGTGTACCACCTGTATACACTGAGGAAGGTGCTAGAGTGTGCATGAGAGTTCGCACAACCAGTCCACATGTGCTTTGTGGATCTGGAGAAGGCTTATGACCGTGTCCCCTCTGGGCGTGCTCAAGGTGTATGGGGTGGGTGGCCCTCTGCTGTGGGCCAGCTGGGCAAAATGATTATTTTTTAAACGATGAATCTAGAAATTCTTTTTTTGATGCACCAATTAATGTAATGATTCATTTTTCGATTTGATTCGTTTATCAGTTATTTTATTCATAATGAACTGACTAAAATAGCAATTTATACATGCTACTTTACATATCGTCATATTGTCATTACACATTGAAAGAATACAGTAACCAATGTAAACTTAGGGGCTTGAATACAGAAAAGGCAATACTAAGGAGAGCAAAATTTTTATGGTGGGATCTATGCAGGCCTCCCCCGACTCTGGTCCCCTGTGTATCTGGTGCTGGTCACGGTTGCCTAGATACAGACACCACACACTGGCGCTGTTCACAAAACCTGCGCCTTTTAAAAATGTCTACTACACCTGATACACCACAATGTTGTCAAAAGCGAAAACGCTTGCAAAAGTACCAACGCAAGTGGGAAGAGAAACATTCTAATTCAATAGATACAGAGCGCAATTTGTTACAAATTTTTGACAATGAAGTCAACCGGTGCCGCCATCTTTGTTTTGATTCTGACACATCAGCATGTTTTGCATAAACATATTTTTGGCATCAACATAATCAATGACGTCGATGCATCACCCCAGCCCTACTGAGGGCCATCTGATCTCTGTACTGTCGGAGTCAGAGCTTGGTCTGTATTGCCAGGAGCGAGTTGGACTTGTTCCCTGTTGGTGTCAGACTTCACCATGGCTGCCCTTTGTCACCGGTTCAGTTCATAATCTTTATAGACAGGATTTCTATGGGAAGCCAATGGGCGGAGGGTGTCAGATTCGATGGTTTTTGGCATCACTGAATATAGACATTTAGCGTGTACTCCCCGGTGCACAGAGATTTGCAGCTGTGTGAAATAGCTGGGATGAGAATCAGCACCTCCAAGTCCGAGGCCATAGTTCTTGACCCGAAAAGGGTAGAGAGTCTCATGTGGAGGAGTTCTCTGGGTCTTGTTCCTGAGTGATGGGAAATTGGAGTGGGAGATGGACAAGCGGATTGGGGTGGCGTCTGCAGCAATGCAGGCACTGCTCCGGTCGGTCATGGTGAAGAGGGAGGGAGAGGGAGAGGCTTGTCTTACAGCTGTAAGACAAGGTTCTCAAGTTACCAGTCCAGTCGACCCTCACCCATGGTCATGAGTTATGGGTAGTGACTGAAAGAATGAGATTACAGATACAAGTGACAGAACTGAGCTTCCTCTGTAGGGTGGCAGGGCTCAGCCTTAGGAGTTAGGAGTTAGGGTGAGGAGCTCAGACATCCGGAAGGGGCTTGGAGTAGAGCCACTGCTCCTCCATGTTGAGAGGGGCCAACTGAGGTGGCTTGGGCAACTAATTAGGATGCTCGGAGGAGCCTTCCGGAGGAGGCCCTAGGGGAGACCCAGGACATGCTGGATAGAATAGAATAGATTTTATATGTCCTCCAAGGGGAAATTTATTCAATTTTCAATTTAATTCAATTTATTTTATTTATATAGCGCCAGGTCATAAAAACATTTATCTCAAGGCACTTTACATAGAGAAACCCAACATTTCCACAATGAGCAAGCGCTTGGCAACAATGGAGAGGAAAAACTCCTTTTTAACAGGAAGAAACCTCCAGCAGAACCAGACTCAGAGTGGACGGTCATCTGCCTCGACCGGTTGGAGTGAAATGAAAACAGGGAAAAGAGAAGAGACAGAGGAAAGAGAGGGAGGAGGACGGGGGAGGGGGGAGGAAGAAAAGTGGGAGACCAGAAAGATACAGTAGAGAGTAGATGGTTACAAGTAGTTGTTAAAGTGAAATTATCATTACAATTAATATTACAATAATAATAATAATAATGATGAAGATGAAAGTGATGATGTCGTCAAAGAATTGGAGACCAACATCTCTGGAGTCAAAACTTCCTGTAAAAGAGAAAGGGGTAGGGGGAGACACAACTGCGAGAGAGAGCAGATGATGTTAAAAATATGAAACATTATGGAGAGAAAGAGACGTGAGGAGTGAGGGACAGAGAGGAGCAGTGTATTGTCAGAGTCCCCCAGCAGTCTAATCCTATAGCAGCTTAACTAAAGGATGGTTCAAGCAGGCCCGTGTCCTGCCTGGACCATACTTAACTATAGGCTTTATCATAAAGGAAAGTTTTTAGTCTAACCTTAAAGGTAGAAATGGTGTCTGCCTCCCAGACCCAAACTGGGAGCTGGTTCCATAAGAGAGGAGCCTGATAACTGAAGGCTCTACCTCCCATTTTGGTCTTAGAGACTCTAGGAACCACAAGTAAACCAGCAGTTTGTGATCGAAGTGATCTATTAGGATAATAAAGAACTATGAGTTCCTTAAGATATGATGGAGCCTGATCATTAAGGGTTTTATAGGCAAGCAGGAGGATTTTGAATTCTATTCTAGATTTTACCGGAAGCCAATGAAGAGCAGCCAATACTGGAGAAATATGATCTCTGGTCCTACTTCCTGTCAATACCCGTGCTGCAGCATTCTGGATTAGCTGAAGGGTTTTGATGGAGTTACTGGAACACCCTGATAGTAGAGAGTTACAGTAGTCCAGTCTAGAAGTAACAAATGCATGAATTAACTTTTCAGCATCCTTTCTAGACAGGATGCCTCTGATTTTTGCAATATTACGTAGGTGGAAAAAAGCTGTTCTAGAGACTTGTCTAATATGAAATACAAAGGATATGTCCTGATCAAAGATTACTCCAAAATTCCTCACAGTAGAACTGGGGGCCAAAGTGATGCCATCCAGATTAGCTATGTGATCTGAAAATGATGTTCTTAGGTGTTCAGGGCCAAGTATGATGACTTCGGTTTTGTCTGAGTTTAAAAGTAAGAAATTCTGAGTCATCCAGGTCTTTATGTCTTTAAGACAGTCCTGAAGTTTGATGACCTGGTTAGTTTCATCTGGTTTCATAGATAAGTACAGCTGGGTATCGTCTGCATAACAATGGAAGTTTATATTGTGCTTCCTGATGATGTTTCCTAAGGGAAGCATGTACAAGATAAAGAGGATTGGTCCTAACACAGAACCCTGTGGAACTCCATGACTAACTGCAGTACATGTGGAAGACTTATTGTGTACATGAACAAACTGGAATCTATCTGATAGATATGACTTAAACCAAAAAAGCGCAGTGCCTCTAATCCCAACAACATGTCCTAGTCTATGTAATAGGATGTTATGATCAATTGTGTCAAACGCAGCACTAAGATCCAGCAAGACAAGAATAGAGACAAGTCCATTGTCTGAGGCCATAAGAAGGTCATTGGTAACTTTCACTAATGCTGTTTCTGTGCTATGATGAGCTCTAAACCCTGACTGGAAATCCTCATAAAGACTATTCTCATGTAAGTAATCACATAGTTGAGCAGCAACAACTTTCTCCAGGATTTTGGACATAAAAGGGAGATTTGATATAGGTCTATAATTAGCTAGATCACCTGGATCCAGAGTAGGTTTTTTAAGTAATGGTTTAATTACTGCAGCTTTAAAAGCCTGTGGTACGTAGCCTTTTACTAAAGATAGATTTATCAGATGCAAGATGGACATATCAACTAAAGGTAGGGCGTCTTTAAACAGCCTGGTTGGAACAGGGTCTAAGAGACAAGTCGTTGGTCTGGAAGAAGAAATGGTTGTAGTCAGTTCAGAGAGATCTATGGGAGAAAAACTATCCAGATAAAAGTCAGCTGTTAATGCTGATTCCAAGTCTACTGCACTGGGTGAAATATCAGTGCCAGAAGTGGGAAGGAGGTAACTAATTTTATCTCTGATGACAATAATTTTATTTGTAAAAAAGTTCATAAAGTCATTGCTGCTAAGATTTACTGGAATAGACGGCTCCACAGAGCTATGACTTTCTGTCAGCCTGGCTACAGTACTGAAAAGGAACCTGGGGTTGTTCTTGTTTTCCTCAGTTAAAGAAGAATAGTAAGAGGCTCTGGCTTTTCTGAGGGCTCTCTTATATTCTATGAAACTATTTCTCCAGGCTACATAAAATTCTTCTTGTTTGGTTGAATGCCACTTCCCTTCTAGAATCCGTGACTGTTGCTTTAAAGCCTGTGTTTGTGAGTTAAACCAAGGAACTCTCCTTCTCTGATTCACTACCTTCTTTCTCAGTGGGGCAACAGCATCAAGTGTTGAACGTAGGCAAGATGCAACACTGTCAAAACCATGATCAACCTGAGCAGCAGTAAATTTAAGATAGTCATCCTCTGCTGTATTCATATATGGCACTCGGATAGATAACTGTTCTTTGAATTTAGCCACAACATCGTCGGACAGACACCTACTGTAGTGAAACTGCTTCTCAGAAGTTGTGTAATCTAAGACAGTGAACTCAAACCTTATTAAGAAATGGTCAGAGAGAAGAGGATTATGAGGAAATATTATTAAATTGTTAACATCAACACCATAGGTAAGAACAAGGTCAAGGGTGTGGTTGAAACAGTGAGTAGGTTTGTTTATGTGCTGAGAAAAGCCAATTGAATCTAACAGTATTTTAAACGCAGAACTGAGGCTATCGTTGACAACATCTACATGAATGTTAAAATCACCCACTATAATAACTTTATCTGAGAACTATCTCAGATAAAAACTGTGAAAATTCAGCTATAAATTCAGAATAAGGACCAGGTGGACGATACACAGTAACTACCAGAACTGGTTTTTGCATTTTCCAGTTTGGATGTGAGAGACTAAGAGTGAGACTTGAGTTATATCTAGTCTTCGGTTTAGGATTAATCATTAGATTAGAGTTAAAAATGGCTGCAACTCCTCCTCCTCGGCCTGTGCCTCGAGGAATGTGAGCATTTATGTGAGCATTTATCTGTTTGATATCATAAAAACCATGAAAATATATTAACAGAAAATAAAATTAATAGTTGTAGTCCAGAAATGAGGAGGAAGGCTTGTGGGTGCAACATTTGCAGCTGGGACAGAGTTTACAGGTAGCTGTATCGGTGACAGCGAGTTATCATGATGACTTGCGAGAAATTTTCTGGATTTATGTTATGTTGTTATTTTATGTTTGAAAAATTCCCTTAAAAAGTAGACAACACAATCAAGAGGAGGCAGGCTAAACTTAAAAATAAAAACAGCTTTACTTGCAGCAAGGGGAATCAGTTACAAAGTACAGCGTGAGCCCAAGAAATGAGCTTCTAACACAATCTTATATGCTTGACAGGATGTCTCAAAGTGAGAGAAGAATATGTTGACAGCACTGTTTGGTTGTTTGCAGCTTCCTCTCTCCAATCAGCTTATTGGAATAGCGCATGATCACCACATGTTCAAAAGTCTTAACACTCTACTTCTGCTGTTAATATAGTTTCCTTCTACTGCTTTCTTTTTAACCATCTGCAGAGTCGTCCTAAAACTTACTGAACCAAAAACCAAGTTGCAACTTATGACCCTTATGACCCTTCGTTAACCTGACCCTTCGTTGACCTGTTTCACTAACACAGCATATTTTCTATTTAATGATTAATCAGTGCATAACAATATTAAGTACTGTTACGTTTTCCACACAATGTAGTATGGCCAAACGCTAGCGGCAATCACCTTAATGCCCTGTGAGCTGCGCTGTTCAGTAACACTAATGTGCCTGGTGTTACACTGTCTCTCCTTCCTCTTGCCAGTCTCATTAGCTTCCCTGTTCACTGACAGGTCTCTGCACCTGCTGCTGCTCTCTCGGTAGATACCCTCTCTGTAGGCTGGTCAGCACTGTGAGTTCTTGATTTTATGGGGAGAGATTGTACATTCCCCATAGTTAGAGAATATGTTTCAAGGCTCTGTTTTAATCTGTCTCAATTGGATTTAAAGATGTTACTGTGAATCTAAAATAATGTGCTAACGAGTTTATTTCCTCAAAAAAGAACACATACTATAAAATCACAAAGGCAAAAGTAACACTCAAATTTTTGGCCTCCTCCTCTTTTTCCTTTCTCTTCTCTTTCTCTTTCTGCCATGCCTGTAGCAGGTGTTCAGGGCAGCATTGATCATTTTGTGCTCCTGCCATCTGACATGAGCTGGCCCATTATGGTTCTTGAGACTTCAACCAGTCTTCCCAGCCAGTCTCCTCTCTGGGAGACTGGCCATTGCCTACAAGGCAATAGAAAGGATAGGTTTTCAGTGGTAGCAGAAAACACTATTTTATCAGTTTCAGTGAACTAAAGCCATAATATGGGCAGTAATGCTGCATTCCAGAGGACACAGGAGTTGAGAATTTCTCAGTTGAAATACAGATATCTGTTTTTTCAGTGTTAATAAACAACATGGCTGACTGGTGTTTTGTGGCTGGAATTTTACAGTTGATATGATTATATGTTACAGTGTACACCTCCATTGTTTAAGGGTGCCCAATGTCTCAGCACTGGAGCCCCTTCTCTTTGCAATGTGAAAATCTCATAATCTCATAGTGGATTTTGGCTTGTCTCGCAGCCATGGATGTACAAATGTCTCCAGCTAAATCACAATCGATAAATAGGAATTGGACGGAGTCAATGAGATCACCTGCTTGTCATCTGCTCTGGCCTCTGCTCAGGCCCTCAATGCATTCTCCCATAGAGAATACACTGGGGGCCTGTTTTTTGAAAAAAAAAAATCGATGTTACATTACAGTCAATGGGAGAGTTGTCGTGCCAATTTCAACCTGGCTGAAAACGCACAAAAGGGGGTGGGATTTGAAGCACGATTGAAGCAAAATCCATCCGTTTCCCAGTTTGGCAGTGCGTTGCACAAATCACCCCTGTGAGCAAAGCACCCATGTTCATGATATAAGATGTGTTATGGAACAAACATAATTAAGCGTCAGACAGCACAAGTTACCATAGCAACACAGATGCTAAAGAGTGCAATATTGTAACATTGTTGTAACTGTTCATACAAGATTGACATTAAATGTGCTACACAAATAATTGGCCATTGGTTTGTTCTTTGAAATGTATAAACAGGTCAGTTTTTGAATTGTTTATAAAACTGGAGGAAACAAAACTTAAGTCAGTGTTTACGGCGCAGTGGTGGCCTGGTGGCTAAGGAAACGGAATCCACCAGCTACTGGGTCCCACTGAGGTGCCCTGAGCAAGGTACCATCGCCACACATGCTCCCTGTACGCTGTCCAGGCTGCCCCCTTCTCACTTAGGTGATGGGTTAAATGCAGAGGTTAATTTCATTGTGTGCATGGTGTAGCTGTGTGCTCAATGACGTAATAGTAATCACTTTCACTTTACACTTGAAATGTATGGTGAGCCAACAGCAAAATGTCCTGAATGTTCTGAATGAAATTATCCAACAGCAGAGATGACTGATCTATGACGGTGTATTACGGCCATGTATAAATATTTTTTTTCCAGAGGGGGAGTAATATTCCAAGAAAAAAGTCCCATGGCCTTAATACACCGTTGTATTGATCAGACCAAATTGCTACTTTCATGCAAGTTTTTCTCGGCACAGGTTTAACCCAAGGTTTTGTCCACTGTACTCAGTTTGGTTTGAGTCCACTCCTGTATTAATCTTCACCTACAACTGCACTCCCAGCCACAACGCTGGCACTATATTAAAATCTGCCAATGTTTAGTCTGGCTGACAAACAACAATGAACCATTAATGTGAATAGAAAGACACAGAAATGAACAGATAATTAATTCTTGTAAAATTAGGATATATTAGCAATGCTCCAAATTAAAAGCCAAATTGAAAAGAGAACTCTGTAATTTCTCTCACAGAGCTCATCTGATACCCAGAGACAGTGTCTTCCACAGTTTAGGGGAGTAAAAGTAAAAATCCATTTCACCAGGACTTTTATGAGACTTGTAAGGAACATTTAGAAGATGAGCCACACTTAAAGTGACAGAAAACCCTGATGCAGGGTTTAAAGCTTTATAAGTGAGTAATATAATTTTGAAGTACAGATAGATAGTATAGAACCGCACACAGTGAGGTCTGGCACTGTGTCAATGAGAGGTTAACATTGGCAATCTTTTTCTTGCTGCTAAAAGGACATCAGTTTTCTATATATTGATGTATTGTAATCAAATTAATCTAGTAAAGAATAAAAAAACTTTCTTTCTTCAATTTTCTCCAGATTCATCCATTTGATCAACTTCAACTTTGGGCCTGAGGGTATTTAGCAATTGTGACCATGGACTTTTTTAACATTAGCAGTTCTTATGAAAATTAAAAACAGACACAGTCCAGTCCAGAAAATAAATAAAAGACTTGCATGTTTTTGTCTTCACAGTGGCAGTCCATCACCATCACACTGGTGGAAAAGGTGCAAATCATTGCTGTGTTCCTAGGCTCGCTATTCCTGGTGGCCAGCATCTCTTGGCTGCTGTGGTCTGCTCTCAGCCCACAGGCTGTTTGGCAGCGCCGTGACATCCTGTTCCAAATCTGCTATGGCATGTATGGCTTCATGGACCTGGTCTGCATAGGTGAGAATGGTCTGATGCAGCTGTCAGCAGAACAACTATCATGAAAGAATCTTCATGTTTACAATAGAGTTTTTGGCTTTTTTCCATTTTCTTTTTTTCTGTAAAATTTACACACATCAAAAGCTGTAGCACAGATGGAGAATGCTAGTTCAGGAAGAGGTCACAAGTTGCCAGCTGCTCCATCCTAACTTACAGTGTCACTTAAGTTGCCTAGGATACATTGAGTTACTGTGGGAGCTGTAACTGAAACCCTGGGTTTCTCTAGCCTACATTTGTTTAAATATTTGAAAAAACTGGCACCATTAAACTATGCTGAATTAGTCTTTAGCACTTTTTGATTTCAGTGTGTTCAATAATGTACAGACAGGTATTTCTGGTTTCACCTGAATCTGTGAACCATGTGCCAAGTCCAGCCAAGGTCTAAATGTTGCTTAATATTTACATTTTTTTTGCTACAGGCTTGATTGTTCATGAGGGGACAGCTGTGTACAATGTCTTCATGCGCTGGCGGGCTGTAAACCTTCACTGGGATGTTCAGAGCTACAACAAGGCCAAGGACATGGAGGAGACAAGCACCAGCCACTCCTCGTTGGCTCCCAGGACACTTTGGTTACCCCTGGCCACCTTTGGGCACAATGGGCCTTTACATCCCACTCAGCTTAGTTCCCAGCCATGGAACTGTCCTTGTTTGGCCCCATTCTGTGCGAGCCTGGTAACCCGAAACAACCTTAGCCAGGACAGTGACTCAGGAGAGGTGGTCATTCGTGTAACATCAGTGTAACACCAGGCAGTATTTATGCAGGAAAAAATCTTCTGATGGCACCCGGTGGTAAAAATTTTAGCTTTGCTAGGATTATCCACAATCTGTTGGGTTTTTTGCAGATTTTTCTGTTCATGTGATTTTCTAAAGAAATAGAACTGTCTCTCTGCTGTGAGGCTGGTCCTCAAAACAATAACGTAGGTTAATTAAGACAAAAGTGCTGTGCTGTTGTTGCCCTTATGTTTAATTCTTAGAAATAACACAGACATTAACCATTTCAGCATTCATTTCTTGGAACAGAATAGAATTGGAATAGATTGAGATGGAAAATTGATTTAAAACTTGCAAGCAATGCAGGCACATTTCATAATGGTTTAGGATCGCAGCATTGGCTGTTCATTTTGTTGACACTTCATTTTGTTGTTGTTGTTTTTACCAAGATCAAAAAAATGCCAGCTCAAGGGCCTTATTTATAAAACTGTGCATAGGGTTCACATCAAAAGGTGGTGTATAGATAAAACACAGAAAGTGCATATGCAAAATAGTATTGATTTATAAAACTGTTGTATGATTGTCCCATGTCAATTTCCCTTTATAAATCACAATCAACTCCAATTGTGGCAACACGCGCATAGGTCACACCCACAATTGCCTATAAATTAAATTAAATGAAGTGAAACTACCATAAACAGTGTTGGGCATAACGCGTTACAAAACTAACACGGTTATAGTAATGTATTACTTCTTGGTGTAACGCAGTAATGTAAGGCATTACAAATATATTTTCAGTAATATTATATTCATTACATTTCTTAGTAACGTGCATTGCAACACACTTTTAACCTGAAATGTAGTGGTGTTTTGTTGTAAAACACCAAAGCTGCATGAAAAAATGTCCGCACCTGCCACATGTCCCACCTGCTCACCTACCCTTTTCCTGCAGTGGGTACTGATTGGAGCGTCCTCAGTCCTGGGGTGAGTTCAGTCTGCAGGAAATGTAGAAAGTGATTTGGTGTGACATTAAATAAGCCCAGTTCATGCACATAAGCGTAAACAATTCCTTGCTTTCTTATCGAACTGCATCAACAACATCCTTCACTGAGGCGAAGAGAAAGCTGCACATGAATTTATTCATTGGATGTATAATGAGCTGGAGTCAACATTTTGGCATTTGAGAAGCCAGGTTCTGCTTCAGAAGTTATTTTGGTAAATGTTACTCTAAGAGCTAGTTACTCAGGAACTAATAATCTATAATGGATTACATTTTGCAAGTAACTTGCCCAACACTGCCCTTAATCAATATTCACTTATAGAGACACGAGCTTGGCACAAGTGGAGAGAAAAGCCAAGAAAACGAATTTCACAGAGTGTGAAATTGAAGTGCTTGTCGGAGAAGTGTCTGAGAGAAAGAAAAGTTTGTTTGGTGGCCAAAGTGTCGGCAACATGAATGATAAAAAGGCTGCAGAGTATATGTGGTAGGTCTAGTAAGCCGGACTGTGGCCAAAAACAAAAAGCGGTGTAAAGGTAGACACCAAAAACCATATCTCTTCACATCTGACTGGAGAAGGACAGGCACAACTCAGTCCACTCATGGTTCTGTTGCTAAAGCTAAAGCATACAATATCAATATCAAGGACTTGGTGGTCAGGGGAGGCATCATCCATCTGCCTGAAATATATAAATATTTCAGGCAGATGGATGATGCCTCTCCTGCCTGAAATATTTATATATCATTATATATTATATTTATAAATATTTATATATTTCAGGCAAATTATGTCTTCATGTGATATGCAATGTTATATTTTTATTCACTTTCCATCACTGAATCAATTTCGGCTCCCCTTTTTTGTGCATATACATGGGTCAGAGCTTTTTCCAGACTAGTTCACTTTTTATAAATCCCAAAGTGACGTATGCCTTCTTTTGTGTATATGCAACGTTTATCAGTGAGGAACCAGATATGTGGCAAATCAGAGTTTCCTAATATTATGACTGAGATTGACGTTAACAAATTGGTGATTACAGCATTTACTACAACATGAATGGTAAAGCATACAAGGTGCTATAGGCAACTTTTATAACTGCTGCAACAATTGCTGCTAATGTTAGAATTAATATTTGTTTACTTACCAGTTTAGAAAACACAGTATGAGTTCAGAATCATGTCTTATTTGCCATGAGCGTTCTATAGCAGTAGGAAGCAACACTAGCTGCTTATGCTTGTTAGCATTAGCAGGACTTCTAGTACTTTTTGAAGCCAAATAAATGGCTTATGATTGGCCAGTCAGAGGACACATAGTGAAGAAATATGGCAACAAAAATCAGAACTGTTAGCATATTTCTGATTATCATCAAAAATCATGCTAATTTGCTAATTTTGCTAATTAGAAATATACTAATCATAGTTAACTGATCCTAGAAAATGCTGACTATTGCTGGTTTTTGTTCTCATGAAAACACAACCTAGTATCACAGTAACCTAGCGGTTCATGTACAGGGTTACAAAAAACACTGAAAATTTGTGCCACTCTACACCCTAGACACACTATAAATTAAATTTCATGAGTATGTCACAAATGCAGTGAGGCTATTGGAAAATGACAATGGTGGATGCCAGTTGGTCATAAACCACAGAAAAGAGACCCAACTATGCTGCTTACAATGTTGTTCCAAAACAGTATTTTTACTTGTTACTGTAGCTACAAATGGAAGAAATTAGGTTTTCTTACTTGCAGAATAGACTCTGTAGTTTGAACGGTTGAACTATACAGAGATCTGTGTCTTTATCACTGCATTTGCCTGGGATAAACAATAAAAAAAGCTTTGTTTTGCACATAGGAGTCTTAAATAAAGGAATCTTTAGAAGAACATATTTCCCAGCAAGCTACTGATGAATGAGGATGCAGGATTGAACAATTTAGACATTACAAATGAGCACAAAAATAGTGATGTCAGAAAAATATAAATGTTTTGCTCACACTGATGCAAGCAGAAAATATGGACAGCACTGAATGTGATTTTAACTTAGTAGCTTATACTTCTCACTATCTACATGCGTTGGCATATCAATACCAATTAAGTGTCAGAAAATGAGCTGCGCTGCCACACAGAATTGATCCTCAGATGATTTCTGTTGGTGTAAATAGAGCTGTATTGTGAGTTTTATTTGTCTGTATGCCTGTTGAGCTTCCAGTAGCCTCTGGGTGTTTGGGTTGTTGGATTTCTAGGGGGTTAGAGGGACTCTTGACTTTTGTCACTTGGGTAATTAAATTTTTTTTGGTGCCTTAAGAGGCTGGATGACAACGTTGCAATGTGCAACAAAGAAATTACTTGAATATGACTTTTGCTGTTGGCTGTTTCTATTTCTTTTGAATATAACATGGATGTAATGTATAAAGAATATTTATATACACAGTGTGCAGTGTGGGTTAATTGTTTGATATTAAATTGACTCTAGGTGCGTTTGGCTTTAATGCTGCCCAAAAGTCAACAGCTGTTGTGGGATCACCCAGGCTGATGGCAGTAGCCTCTTGACATCAAGTTTTTTTTTTTTTTTTTTTTTTTACATATGAATTACATTACATTACCCAACTGACTTTGGGTGAGAAGTGGGATACACCCTGGATAAGTCTTGGGTTTATCTGACACACAAAGACAGACAACCATTCACACTTAAACCTATGAGTAATTTAGAGTGATCAATTAACCTTTCCCCAATGCATGTTTTTGGAATGTGGGAACCGGAGCACTGATGCAGACTAGAGGAAAACATGCAAAGTCCTCATAGAAAGATCCTGGGCTAGACCCTGGGCTGAACACCAAATCTCCGTGCCACCCTGATGATGTTATATTCCAGTCGGAGTGCAATATTCGACTCCAACACTCCCACATTCCAGGAATTTACTAATGACAATAGGATAATGGGGTATCATCATCCTTTCTGATGTCAGGATGCAACAATCCACAATGTTACTGATGGCACAATTGATAGAATATTGCTATCATTTATAATGTCAGAGTGTGACATCATGCAGGTGGTGATGTCACATACTATGAAACTGACATCATCATCATACATCATGATAGCGAGGATGTCACAGTTATTGGGATGGTGTCATTCTTTATCATGTCACTACATCAAGGATAAACCAACAGTAGACACACACACTAGGCAGTGCAACATTCCCAGTGTTACCAATGATGTCACATTGAATGTGGCACTTCATAGAAATTCCTCCATGTCCCGCAGATGCAGGAGGGTCGCTTGCTGCAGACACTAAATATTCATGAAGACCGCTCAGCAACCTTCTTGTTTGTTTCCTGTAGTTGCCACACTCAATGCCAGCTTTATGCTCCTGCACGTTTAGTGAAACATCAAGCAGAAACAGTCTTTCCTTCTTGTGTTTTTTATAACAGACAGAATTAGACAGGATAAAAAGATCTTTGGATTTATAGATCTGGGAGGCAAAAATACTCTTAGGTGAGGTCAATAATTGTGTCATTTGAATCGTGACTTCATCAGTGACATAACACCTCACTGAGGAAAGGCTTTAAATAAGATCCAGTACATCAAGGCTGTTATATTCTTTGATAATGCCACGCAGATGCAGACAGATGCTCGCCACAGTCGCCAACAAGGCACAATATCCAAGCTACATTGATGGCTAAAGGTACTAAATGTACAGGCACTTTAGACGCAACTCACGTACACCCTGTCAGTCCTCATTGACAGATGTGGATGTGTAGAGTTTTGGAATGGAACCAGTTAAAAAAAAAAATAAAAAAAAAACAAAAAAAACAAAATCCTTGTTGAGCTAGTTTCAGCATTTGCAGATGGCCCCATCTGCGTCTACTCTCCTAAGGCCCAAAGTTAAAAGTTCAAGCTTCACCAGGCACTACACTGGCTGCCATGGCTGCTGATGGACTGGC
The DNA here is from genome assembly GCA_016801845.1 of Polydactylus sextarius. NCBI lineage: Eukaryota > Metazoa > Chordata > Actinopteri > Polynemidae > Polydactylus > Polydactylus sextarius. Next base: position 21,561,661 of record CM028916.1, on the reverse strand, counting down.
AGTTGCTGTAGCGCTTTTTGACAATCATGCTGATGTAGGCCTTCATCAGCTTGGCAATGTCCATGACCTGCAGAAGTGAAAAGAAGCAATTATACATATTCTCAATGTTTGGAGATGATGTAATTAATTACATTATCTTCATGCTCTGTTCAATGCTAGAATTTATGATTTCAGACTGTAGATTTGCTCAGTAATGTTTTGCAAATTGACACTTTCTTTAAATAAATACAGTTTATTTATTTGTCTACACACCAGCAGCTTTGAAGGAGCATATGTTGAAATTCGTACAAACCATTTGGGTTTCGAAGACCAGCTCTCGGCCCTCCACGGTAATCTTGTAGGCATTGGGCAGTGGGGCACCAAAGGAGAGAATCTGCTCATATGGAAAAACCTCCAAGGGCCATGGCTCCCCTCGTTTGTACACAGATATGGCCTTGCAGCTTATGCCCAACCACAGCTCACTGGGGAATGATCCGTCACGACACTGAAATGATAAACATTGGAGCTCTGAAGGCAATAGACCCACACCTGAAGCCACAATTTACTAGAACTCTAATTACAACACCTAACATGATTTAACATGACTATTGTCAGGACAATATGAGAATACTAAATAAGAAGTTCAGTAATCATTTTGTCATTTTTAATGACTGTATAATGAAAGAAAACTTTGCAGAGATAAGCTGACATTACATCAGTACTGGATTGTGGAAGAACATATAATTTGAAAAATTTAATATCTTGTAATAAAATAATAGGCTCTCATTTTTAACATAAATTCTCTAACCCAATTTTGAAAGAAAAACACACAACATTTATGTGCTGTTTTAGAATAGCTATGGATTGGAACTTATAACACTTACAAAAATTATTAATAAATTGTTAATTAAGTCCTGATGTGCCTAACTAATGAGTCCAATTAATTCAAAAACATTCATCTTGTCTCAGTTTTGCAGAATATTCGACCAAACATATTTTCATAAACTACCCAATTTCTCCACATTAGTTTGTACTGAGGCTTGAAATGTCTCCTATTCAATATTCAATTCAAAAGAATTAGAAATGATGTCTATTGCTCACATCAACGTTGAACAGTGTGGATCCATATCCCTGCCACTCCTTCACCAGTTTCATGTATTTGACCATGGCCTGCTCCTGCTTCATGCCCTGCAGCTTCTTCCACTTGTCCATGACACTGGCTCTCACCGCTGCCACTTCATCCCTCATCCAGGCTTCTAGACTGTTCTCCTCCAGCTTCTGTCGACCCATCGATCCACTCCTGAAGCTTCGCCTCAGCGTCCCCTCCAGGAAGCTTGAGCGTTTTCTCTCCGATGTCCCTGAGTGGTCGGCCACCAGGCCAGTTCCAGGGGTGAACGTCCTGGCTGAGTTCTGTACCCGGGCCCGCAATCGCGCCACGGGTAACATCTGGGATATTTCAGGTATGTTGGCCTGGGAACTGTAATCGCCCAGAAGGTACTGAAGTCTCAGAGCAGCCAGGAACTGAAGGGTCTCTTCAGGGGCAGGGTACCTACCAGAAATGACAGCTTCATGGGCCTGTGGACAACAGAAGAAAATATAAGATACAAATGGGTACAGAAATCGCATACGGAAACAACTGATCCACAGAGGATATCAAATCTTCACTGCCCTCACCCACTTAGAGAGCAAAGACTCTTATGTCTGCCTGCTCTTTGTGGATTTTACTTCTGCCTTCAACATCATCATCCCACAGACTCTGATACACAAACTTAATACACTTGGATTGAGCTCCACCATTTGCAACTGGGTCCTGGACTTCCTGGCAGACAGGCAGCAGTCAATGAGGATCCACCTACCCCCTCCTACCCCCATCGCCCTCAGCACTGGCTCCTCCCAGGGCTGTCTGCTGAGTCTCTCCCCATTCATCCTATTCACACACGACTGCTCAGCATAACCTGAGCTGTCTCATTGTGGAGTTTGTGGATGATACAGCTGTGGCTGGACGTATCGTCAATAACGATGAGTCTGACTACAGGCAGGCGGTGGAAGAGGTAAAGGGTTGGCGCAAGAAGAACAACCTCTGTATCAACGTGAAAAAGACCAAGGAGATGATTGTGGACTTCAGAAGGGGTGGACATCTCCCCCTTGCTCCCCTGCACATCACACGGACAGTGGTGGAAGTGGTAAACAGCTTCAGGTACCCACATAATGGACAACCTCACCTGGAGCAGCAACACTTCCTGCCTGATCAGGAAGGCACACCAGCGCCTCTATTTTCTCAGAAGGCTGAGGACTGTGCCGGACTGGGAAGCTCAGTCCTGACATCTTTTTACATAAAAAAAAGAAGGCTCTGCAGAGGGTGGAGAAAGCTGCACAGAGAACGCTGGGACACAGTCTATCCACCACCATGGACATCTACACCTCCAGATGCAGGAAAAGAACCTCCTGCATCATGTTCCTTCATGATGCAGGAGGTTCTTTTCCTGCATCTGGAGAGTGGCCCCTTCAGAGTGGGCACCCATCTACCTTGACTGGTTAGCTTAAAAGATAGAGAACAGAGAGAGAAAGAAGGAAACTGGTTTGGTTTAAACTTCTCTTACCTGTTCAAACAAGAAGGCAAACTCCACGCTGTCTTTGGGAACATTGTCAGTGTCCAGGAAGCAGTAGAGCTTGAAGTAGAACCTCCAGCCAGTATTACATTCATCTGGGCTTGCTGAAAGCCTGACGGACCAGAGGGGCGAGTTAATAACAAACGGTTAAAAATGTTTGTTTTTGTGCTTACTTTGCTTACTTTTCAAACTTGGCGAGCACGTCAGCCACCACTGTGCGACTCTCGATGGCTTTCTCCGTGGTGTCGTTGTGTTCAAACAGAGCAAACATGTTCCTGCTGTCCTCCATGGCCAGGCCACGAATCAGCTTCTCCACCACCTGAGAGACAAATGTGTGCGCGCACGCACACACACACACACACAGATACAGATACAGATACACATAGATACATAAAGACTCTTTAGTATGAGTATCTTCAGGTAAGCGTAAATATGAAGGGAGCCTCACTGTGACCCACCTCTCCAGCTGTTGTGTGTGAGTTGATAGTGATCTTACAGGATCCTCCTCCATGGCAGTAAATGGTGGTGCTCATGTCCTGTCGAGCCACAATGGATCGAATCTCCTCATGTGATGGGACATGCTCCCTAGTTCGAGTCTTCCTCAGGGAGTCGAGGGCAAACACTGCATAATGATCCATCTCTGTGCTTGGAAAGAGCTCTCGTGTCCTGTGGGGATCAACCAGTGTTAATCAAAACAAATTAAGAAGAATATTTCCATATTCTTTAAAAACACAAACTGTCCTCAACCATCTGGAAAAATTATGGTACCTCCTCAGGTGGAACTTGAGGTATCTCAGGATGCTCCTACTTGGGACAAAGGTGCAGGACATGCAGGCCAGGATCTTCCAGCCAACCAGGTTCCCAGAGCTTCCCGGTTGTGGTGGTCTTGTCGTCTGCTTGATCAGCTGGCAGTACAGCTCATCCCGCAGTGGTTTGAGCTCTTGGCCAGTCTGCAGAATGCCCTGGATGATAGGCACCGGATCAGCCACACCCTCCAAGTGCTGCAGAGAGCTGAATACCTTTAGGGCTTCGTCCTGGAGAGTTGTGTAGCTTCTGTGTCTCTGAGCTGAATGGTTCAGAGAGGAACAACATTAGAATTAGTCTGTCATCAGTGTACAGTGCATATGTTGCATGTACACATGCATGTACGCATGTATCTATCATTTCTTGTCTTGGTACATGTGTGACTGATGATATGGATGTCCCCATAAGGCAGTGGCAGCAGAGGCGAGTGCAGCGGGTGATAGCTGTAACGAAGGATGGGGTTCCTCTTGTAGATCTGCTCCACTACCTCTGAGTTCAGGCAGTTCTCCTGCAAAGAGAGCAGATGAAACAAACTACTCAAGTTTTGCTAATTAATAAAGTAATGGTAGTAGTGACCTTTCATGACTTAAGTTTGAATGTCAGCTGCATGAGGAGCAGGTAGATAAAGTCTGAATCAAATGTGACTTGAATTTTGGAGTTATGAAGACTGAATCAGACTATCTTTAATTACCGTATTGACCAAAAAATAAGACGACCCTGAATATAAGACAACCCTTCTTTTTCAAGACCCATTTTTGGAAAATACTTACTTAGATAAAATTTAGACAAAAAAAAGACAAAATTATTATTATTTAATTTTTTAAATCATGTTTGTTTTCAGTATCACATAACATGTAAGAAAGTAAATTACAATAAAACTGTTCCCTCATTACACTAAATGAATAATAATAACTAAAAAAAAAAATTGGAAAAATTTTATCTATTTTATAAGTTTTCAACTGGTCTGGTATATGTACCACAGTGTTTTCATTCAACTTTTGCATCCTCAAGTAAATAAGGACATTTCTGAGAAGAAGCTTTGACTCGCTTGAGGAGAAGATATTTGCCGTCACCTGTTAGTTTGTATATACAGACCCCCAGGTCTCTGGACACAAATATAAGACGTAAATGTTGTCCTATATTCGGGTCAATATGATAATCTCTGTCTTGTATTGCCCTCTTTTAGCTCCTGAACTACAGCTACTCAGTGTCCATCAGATGTTGTCATACCTTAATGTCCTGGATTAGCAGCTGCGTTGGCGTGTCAATCGGAGTTTTGGTTTCAATAACATTCTGGATAGAGCTGGCCCAACGCATGGCTTCGTTCAGCAGCTTGCAGTAGAGACGATACGAGTGTTTGCGGCCATACACTATCACATTCCAGTAGCCTGAAGTAAGTGACGAACAAGAGAGAGAGTTGATTAATATCTGAAATGTGTCAAATTACTGATGGAAGACACCAATATGTGGTCAAAATGAATAAACTCCAGTGTTTCAGTTTCTTACCAGTCTCTTTAAAGATATTTTCATCAGGCTGAACCACGGAACAGAGACTATTCAGCACGAGTGTTCCCAGCTTCAGGGCATTACGCTCCGAGCTCTTATAGTAGTCCAGAGAGTTGTGGGTAAGTAAGAACCAGCGCTTCTTCAGTTTCAGTGAGGCTTTGGTACTGTTCTTCATCTCTTTTTGCAACCATCCTAGTGGAATAAAATTGCTAGTACATGTCATGTGAAAAAATTAGGACACCCTTTGAAAGCCTGTGTGTCATTCTTGAACATATGGATATTTAATCTCCATTTTAACAATACTGGGAGATTAAAGATCTTTTCAAGATCTTCTGTAAAAGTAATTCTATGAAAATACATATTCGAACTAAGGGAAAAAGTTAGGACACCCTACCCCCTAATAGCTAGTGTTACCCCCTGAAAAAATTGCAGTGAGACACTTCTTGTAGCCATCTACCAGTCTCTGACATCGGCCTGAGGAAAGTTTGCCCCACTCCTCAATGCAGAATTCTTGCAGTTGGAGTAATCTTTGATCAGGACATATCCTTTGTATCTCATATTAGACAAGTCTCTAGAACAGCTTTTTTCCACCTATGTAATATTGCAAAAATCAGAGGCATCCTGTCTAGAAAGGATGCTGAAAAGTTAATTCATGCATTTGTTACTTCTAGACTGGACTACTGTAACTCTCTACTATCAGGGTGTTCCAGTAACTCCATCAAAACCCTTCAGCTAATCCAGAATGCTGCAGCACGGGTATTGACAGGAAGTAGGACCAGAGATCATATTTCTCCTGTATTGGCTGCTCTTCATTGGCTTCCTGTAAAATCTAGAATAGAATTCAAAATCCTTCTGCTTGCCTATAAAACCCCTAATGATCAGGCTCCATCATATCTTAAGGAATTTATAGTTCCTTACTATCCTAATAGATCACTTCGATCACAAACTGCTGGTTTACTTGTGGTTCCTAGAGTCTCTAAGACCAGAATGGGAGGTAGAGCCTTCAGTTATCAGGCTCCTCTCTTATGGAACCAGCTCCCAGCCTGGGTCCAGGAAGCAGACACCCTTTCTACATTTAAGGTTAGACTAAAAACTTTCCTTTATGATAAAGCCTATAGTTAAGGATGGTCCAGGCAGGACACGGGCCTGCCTGAACCATCCTTTAGTTAAGCTGCTATAGGATTAGACTGCTGGGGGACTCTGACAATACATTGCTCCTCTCTGTCCCTCACTCCTCACGTCTCTGTCTCTCCCTTACACTTTATGTCCCGATATTAATATTAATATATTACATATTATTGACATCATCTGCTTTCTCTCGCAGTTGTGTCTCCCCCTACCTCTCTCTCTTTTTCAGGAAGTTTTGACTCCAGAGCTGTTGGATTCCAATTCTTTGACGACATCATCATTTTCATCTTCATCATCATCATTATTATTATTATTTTTGTAATATTAATTGTAATGATAATTTTACTTTAACAACTACTTGTAAACATCTAGTCTCTACTGTCTCTTCCTGGTCTCCCTCTTTGCTTCCTCCCCCGTCCTCCTCCCTCTCTTTCCTCTGTCTCTTCTCTTTTCCCTGTTTTCATTTCACTCCAACTGGTCGAGGCAGATGACCGTCCACTCTGTGTCTGGTTCTGCTGGAAGTTTCTTCCTGTTAAAAGGGAGTTTTTCCTCTCCATTGTTGCCAAGCGCTTGCTCATTGTGGAAATGTTGGGTTTCTCTATGTAAAGTGCCTTGAGATAAATGTTTTTATGACCTGGCGCTATATAAATAAAATAAATTGAATTGCAGTTGTGAGATGTTTCAGGGATGCAAACAGCCCATTTCAAGTCACCCCACAGCATCTCAATGGGATTAAGATCTGGGCTTTGGCTCAGCTAGTTTTTAGTCTTAGTTTTTAGCCAGTCCTTGGTGGCTTTACTCGTATGTTTTGGATCACTGTCATGCTGCAGGGTTCAGGTCTGCTTTAGCTTTAATTTTCTTACAAATGGTCTCGTGTGTTCCTCTAGCGCCCTCTAATACACAGTAGAATTATAGTGAATTCCACGATTGTGAGCTGGCCAGGTCCTGCTGCAGCAAAGCAGCTCCAAACCATGACATTTCCACCTCCATGTCTCACAGTTGGTACGAGGTTCTTTTCCTGGAATGCTGTATTTGGTTTACACCAAACATGTTGTCTGTTCTGATATCCAAATAATTCAATTTTAGACTCATTAGTCCAAAGAACATTATTCCAGAAGTCCTGGTCTTTGTCTAAATTCTGCTCGGCAAACTTGAGTCTGGCCTTGATGTTTCACTTCGAGAGCAAAGCTTTCCTCCTCGCACACCTCCCATGCAAGTTAAAGTTGTGCAGTCTCTTTCTGATTGTAGAGGAATGCATTATCAAATCAACAGTGGCCAAAGCCTGCTGTAGACCCTGTGATGACATTCTAGGGTTTTTGAAGACTTATTTTAGCATCTTGCGGTCTACTCTCAGGGTGAAATGGCTTGGACAACCAGACCTGAGCATGTTAACAGTTGTTTTAAAAAGTCCTCCACTTGTAGACTATTACCCGGACAGTGGAATGGTTTATTTCTTAATTGGTTGAGATCTTTTTAAATCCCTTACCAGACTCATAAGCTGCTACAATTTTCTTTCAAAAGGTCTTAGACAGCTCTTATGCTCTCACCATGGTCACTCTCACTTCAACAGTTAGGAGCACATCAAACTAAATGTCTGAGGTTTAAGTGCTTCAAAATGCTGAGTAACAATCTTCTAAACATGTGTACCTGGTGTAACACACCTGCTTGTGATTTGAGCCATTTTAAGTGGGAATAAATGTGGGGGTGCCTTAACTTTTTGCTCAGTTAGAATATGCATTTTTGTAAAATTACTTTTACAAAAGATCTTGAAAAGTCTTATCTTCTGTTTTACTTGTTTAGTGATATTACTTTAATCTCTCAGTATTGTTAAAATTGAGATTAAATATCCATATATCCAAAAATGTTACAAAATCTGAAAACAAACAGCAAAACTGAAAAAACCTCTCTCAAAGCCTCTACCCACCCATGCAACAGCCAAAATATGTCAGCCATCTGTTTTTCAATAGTAGGCTTATACAGGAGCCACCAGCGGTGTTTCAGGGAAGACTTCAGTCCATCTGGATTCACTGAGCACTGTCAGAGAGCCAAGGTTCAGCACCTCTGAATAGCTAAGGTACAGCTGTGTTTTTCCATAGGAGATGGACTTGCCCAAGACCAGGGTCTTCATGGAGAGAAGAAAGCCACTCTTCTCTTTCTACTATCCTATAGCAAGTCTGATGTAAGTGACGGAAACAAATGTTCTAAGCCTTCGCTCTTCTGGTCAACCAAGGCCCAGTCCAGGATAAAGGCCCTCAGTGGAAAAAACAAGGCCAACAACACTTCACTGTGTGATGTCACAACACTGACAGCCTTCCCTATCAGTCCGGAGGACCTGATGTTTAATACCCCAGCCACATTCCCGGCCTGGGGTCAGGAGGTCAGATGACTCCCAGAGTCCTTCAAGCAACCATCACTGACCTATTGAAACGTGTCAGTTCAAAAGGGCCACAGTGGGAATCCAGCAAAAACAGGTGTTTATCCAGGCCAAGACGTCCAGCCTTCCCAAGGATGAGCTGGGTTGGAGCTAGCCAACAAGAGAGAGCAGCTATACAGCAGCTTCTGAGCAGCCTGTAGTCTAAGGGCTGGTATTCTGCCCCTGATACCTATAAGGCCCTGCCCTCCACAGTCTCTGCTTCCACAAGACCTAGTGGTGGAATGACTGTGCCACAATGCAAAGGCAACCAGGTTGTTGATGATCAGCATTCTTCCCCCTGTAGGACTGCTGGGGGTGCACCCATATTTACTTTTACAACTTGGCTTCGACCTTTTTCAGCACTTAATCCCAGTTCTTTCTTTACATTACTCACACCTATGCTTCTGCGGGGGGCATAAACCATGGAGAGCATACATCTAACCGGAAATATATCTGATGAAATCATTATGGTGCTTTCAGAACGAAAGTGACCAGAGCAACCACAGTGCCGGAAGTCATTATTTCTCTCTTTGCTCTAGCCAATAAATGTTATGTAGTATTAAGTGGGAGTGCATTTTATTTGCTCATTATTATATTTTTCAGAATTCAGTGTTTTTAGGGGTGTTATTCTCTTTTTATTGACCAAACATGTAACTTTCTGTAGGAATCAGGCGCTTTTATTACGTTATTACAGGCGCAATTTCTTACATTACCCTATTATTATATTATTATTATTTACTATTATTGTCAGCATTATTTTTCCATTAGTATCTATTTTTATCTATTAGTTCCATTAGTATCAATACTTCTTATGTATGATATGAAATTTCTGTAATTCAATTTTTTTATAATGAAGAATTTTTGTTTATCTCAGTCAGCCTATCTCCTAATCCAATCGGCTTTCTATATGAATAGAAAAAAATGAAATGATGATGTAATTTGATCTGATGAAATTTTGTGTAAAATTTCCTTTTACACCTCATTTTATCCTTTTTCCATAATGAATTTTTCGCAAATAGCTTCGTGAAAAATTTGTTTAGTCTAGTAGCATAAATTTTCAATAGGCAGTTTTTTGCTAATTATGTTTCGGAAAATTCGTCTTTGGAGAAAAAATAATAACAATCTGGCCAAGTCGCACGTTTTTATGTATAATTTGTCTCAGTGTGATCAACAGTCATGTCGTTATTAATGTTCATATTTTTGGAAAGGAGAATTTTGGCCATTTTTCCTTCATTGATAGGTAAATGAAGACAGGAAAGTGGGAAGAAGAGCAAGCGAATTACATGAAAAAAAACGATCAGCACAGCCAGGATCCAAATAAGTATTGTGAATTAACCATGGCTGACTGCAAGTGAAAACCTGATGCTGGGAAATCTCCAAGTGTCAAACAAATGACATTTGCCTATTGTGTCTTGCTTAAAACATTGTTGCTGTTAGAAAGTCATGAAGCTAGAAGTGCAGACCTAGGTTTTGAGCAGGTTGGAATGTCAATTTTATTTTCTAAGCAAGATGCCTTTATAGCTGTCACACTCTTTCTGATTAACATATACATACATGTGTGCACACACTGCCAGATTTACCACTATTTTGCGGGTGTGTGTAGTGTCTCCATTAATTGAAGAACAAATAAAAAAACAAACAAATGACTCGTTTTCTTTGTCATTTCAATTGTGTTTCATTCTGTAACATTCTGCCAATTCATTATTCTACAGATTCTACAAGCTAGTCAGAGGCATTAGTTATTGTAAGTTATTGTAAGTTAAAAGTTGAAAAGAAAAAAGTTGAAAGAAAATATACTTTTAATTCTTAAGTATTTTTAAAGGCAAATACTTCAGCACTTTAACTAACCGTAAATTCTGGACTATAAGCCCCTACTTTTTTTCCGGCTAAAAAGCGATCACTTTGGTGCTTGAAGAAGGAAATTGAGCTGGGACTTTGTGGCACAGGACTCTACTGAAGACCCTACTACTTTGAGCTACCAAAACATCACTACCAAAACATTTAATAGTACATGAGGTATCAAATGGGCAGTGTGGCGGCACAGGGGTTAGAGCTGTCCTGGGTCCTGGGTTCGTCTCCCGGGTCGTGTACAGGGAGTTTCTGTATGGAGTTTGCATGTTCTCCCCTTCGTAGGTTTCCTCCCACCGCCAAAAACTTTGGGGATAGGGGGATAATTGAGCATACTAAATTGCCCGTAGGTGTGGATGAGAGTGCGAATGGCTGTTTGTCTTTAAGTGTTGCTCGTCTATATGTGGCCTTGCGACAAGCTGGCGGCCATCCAGTCTCCTCTCCAATCATCCAGTTTCACATAGAAGCCCACAATGAATGGAGGGAAATTTGACAGTTTGATCTATGTAGCAGGCAGCAGCAGCAATGGTTCATACATGTAATTCCTGTCTCCACCAGCCTGTTTGGCTGCTCCACCTTTTCCACAAACAAAACTACCACACTGTTCATCTGAGTGGCTGATCCATGCCCAATCAGCTCACCTACAGCTAGGGCCACCTCGCCTTGTTTTTGTGACAGCCTAGAGAAATCGCCACTGTTTGTCATGGTGTACAAGACACAGAGTGGCTTGATATGCTCTAAAAATGCCCCTAACACCACACCAAACACCTGAAACAACTATATCAACTAAAAAATAAAATAAAGACAACAAAGACAGACTACTCTCATGCTCGTTTTCACATGTCCACTCAAGAAGGAGAAAAGGAAAAAGAATGTTAGTGTTATTTGTGTTTTTATTTTCCTATGCACTATTCTTTTTAAACAATTGTGTGTATGGATTGTACTCTGTATGGATTAAACATACTTTATAGTATGTTACGTATAGTATATACTTATTTTTTCTCACACCACACTGACACCACATAACATTTTCATTATATTACTTTTTTCATGTTACTGACAGTTTTAGGATTGAAATCTAGTCAATTTGAGCTGACCTCAAAAAGAGGAGAATGAAGAGTAAAAGGTACATTAAGTGATCAAATTGTCACCTCGGATAATGAACTCCTGTCCATCGACACGGGTATCTCCCTTGGACCGCTGCAGCAGGGTGATCCAGTGGTGCATCTCCTCAGGCGTGTCAGCATTGCAGTGCAGTACACGGTTTGCCGTGATTATGACAAATGAGTTTGGTCTGCAAGAGTTTGGAAATTCAATCGGGGAGAGTAAGATGATGATGAATAATTAAAAAACTGTAGGTCTGGTAGGGAGTAAGTTGAAACGAAACAGGCAGTAAGCCTCAATGATCTCTTCTCTTTCTCTAAGTGTGGAAATGCTGTGCGTGACACAGTGTGTCAAGAGACACAGTGTTTAATGCAGGTCTTCACCTTTCTGGATTATCTGACGCACAAACAGAATCGATCATCCCCACATCCAATGTTCCCTGAGGAGACAGAGTGGAAAGTTCAGTAACTGTGCTGAGGGTGTGGATAAACTGACCTTCCTCTGCCCCACGAAAAACCGATGATCTCATGCACACATGCGCACACACGTGCACACACATGCACACACACACATGCATGCATGCACGCACTCTAGATATTCTATTTTTATTCTATTTATTTATTTATTTCAAGATATTTTTTGGCTTTTTTGCCTTTATTGATAGGTAAGTGAAGGTAGAGAGGAAGGTGAGGAGAAGAGTGGGGGAATGACACACAGCAAATGATCGTTGTAGCCGGGATTTGAACTGGTGATTGACTAATGAGCGCTTGCACTCTGATCCGTCAGCAGATCTAACACATTTCCGTTCTAGTCAATGGTTGTGTTCCCACTTGCAGCTACACGGCTGCACAGGGCTGCGCCCCTGACCCCCAATTTACACCGAATCCAGAATGCTTGTTTTGCGTCTGCGATCTGGCAGATCTGATAGGTTTCTATTATAGTCAATGGTTGTGTTTCCACTGGCTGTGGCACTGCTGCACAGGACTGCGTCTCTGATCCAGTGTGCTGAAGCCTGGAGCAGCCGACCTGCAAGCCTTTTTGTCACATGCTAGACCTAGGCGCAGCAATTCGGCACACAGAAGATGGTGCTGGGCAGGAAATCATGTACAAAAACAAAATAAAACATCTGGTTATCTGTTCATGGCAAATCATATTTCACCACGCTACACCTTGAAAACGTCACAATGGGTGGAGGCAGATCTGAGGTCAGACATCATTTCACCCCGTTGACACTACAGAAACTACACCATGCTATATCATCTGATTGTACGTGAATTCCAAAGATCTTGTGATGCCAGCTGCAGGCTGATTGCCAGACCTAAAACGCATCAAGTAGGTATTAATGGATGGTGGAGGGCAGATCAGAGACGCAACACTAATGCTTCTAACCAAGGACAAATTGAGTCATGTATGTGAAGCGGCTGACTCTTATGTAGCTTATGATGTCAGTCAGTTTTTAGCAGCACAGTAAATGTGGGTGGGTCTTCATTTTCCCTGAGGGATCCTCCCAAAGGGATCAATAAAGTCACCTATTGTCTACTTATCTAAATGCAAAAGAATATTTTGTATTTGAAAAATAACCAGCCCCACATACAGTGCCACGACTCTTGTTTGAGTCCCCGCGATACTCACCACAGCATTCTGGGGGTTGGCCTGCTCATCGTGCATCTCTCGGATTTCATGCTCTGTGGAGCTGTGGACCTGACTCAACACACTGAACCACTGGCTGTAAGCATGGACACATCACATCACCATCATCAACAGCAGATGGACAATATTTAATTATTATTTAAGAAATTTAACACATTGGTATGTGGCAAAAAATTAGAATACCAAGGGAAAGTCTGTTTATTTCTTTCTTAAGTCTGTTTATTTCTTAAGTCTTGTTTATTTGTTTCAGTGAGTGAAACTTGTATGTTATATTAGTTCATTACACACAAAGTGAGATATTTCAAGCCTTTATTAGTTTTATGGCTGAAAGATAAAAAAACCAAATCCAGTATTTCACAAAATTAGAATATTTCATGTGATTAATACAAAAAGGATCTTAAACACAGAAATATTGGCCTTATGAAAAGCGTGTTATTGAAATTACGCCCTCAGTACTTTGTTGGGCCTGCTTTTGCACTAATTACAGCATCAAGGCTCCCAGAACATAGGGAGCTTACAAAGTTGAACTTTGTCATGATATCCTAATTTTGTGAAATACTGGATTTTTTTTTTTTCTTTAATCATTAAAATTGAAACAAATAGAAGCTTTGGAATATTTCACTTTGTGTGTAATAAACTAATATAACGTTCAGGTTTCACTTTTTGAAGCAAATTATTGAAATAAATGGACTTTTTCTCGATATTCTAATTTTTTTGGCACATACCCAGTATTCTACTGCAGCTACACTGCACAACATATGTGCTGTACACTCTTAAACAAATAAGTGAACAAACAGAAAATAGATAAAATTTAGGCCTTTTATCTATAGATGCCTTTACTTTTACACAAATTTATATGAATTATCTGAAATTTATATTGTTCTAATGCATTCCTTTTAATTGTGTTTACAGTATGAACAGTGCTGCTTGAAAGTTTGTGAACCCTCCAAACATGGTCATTGTTTTCTAAAAAAAAAAAAGAAAAAACAAAATTAAAATAATCTTATGAAATTAACATCCAAATCACAATTTGTAAAGCAGACCTTCCACATAAAAGAGATATAAAAAATGATATATATTTTCATTACTTCAACCAAAGTAATGCATCTGTCAAAAAAAACTGAAAATCTTCCCTGTGCAAAAATATGTGAAGCCTTTTTGTTAGCTTGTGGCACCTCCTTTTGCTGCCATTCCTTACACCAAATAACTTCTGTAACCTCAATCCAGCGTCTCACATCTGCTTTTAGAGATTCTTGCCCACCCCTCCCTTGGAAGGACCCATTTGGCATGTACCACCTTTTAAGGTCCAGACTTTGACTGGGTAAATCCAGAGTGTTAATCTTTGTGTTGACTTTTCTCCAAACATGGTGCCTGTGATTGTGGTCAAAAAATTCATGCAATGCAATTTTTGACTCATCTGTCCAGATTTCCAGAAGGCCTCTGATTTGTCCAAGTGCTCTTTGGCATAATTTAAACAGGCAACTTCAATCTTTCTTGAGAGCAGAGACTACCTTCTAGCAACTCTACCATGAATACCATGTCTGTTCATTTTCCCCCTGATTATAGACACATGTACATTTATCCCAGATGAAACTCTCTGGAGGTGATATGTGGGTTGGCATTTATCTGAATTATTATTTTTCTGGTGCTTCTTGGTGAAAGTTTTGATGGTTGTCCACTCCTGGGCAGAGTTATAGTATAGCGGTGATAGTGAGTTCCCTCTATTAGTAAATGATTTTTCTAACAGGGGATGGATGGAGCTGGAATCTTTTGGAAAAGGTCTTGTAGCTTTTTCCAGACTAATGGGCTGTCACCTCTTCTTCCTGATGTCCTCAGATGTCTCTTTTCCTCTTTGCATTGTTGATCTGTGTGCTTTATGCCTTGGCATGACAGTGGTTTGGTTGGCTTTCTCTCTCTTTTATTCAGTGTTGCTCAAAACCTTTTTCTAAGGATATCTCATTTGATTAGTCTGCTTAATTGATTACTTGATCACCCACACAAGTTTCACCTGAGTTTATTAGCTACTTGACTCTACCATTGCAGCTGTGGTTCACTTTTGCACATACTCTGATTCCATGTTTGACAAAGTCTGCTGGCTATTCAGACAGTTCCCTCAAAACAAGTACGTGGAGTTGATGAACATAAACCTGACATTTCTTAAATAAAAACTGGTGATGATAAAATAATAAAATCAAGAAAACAGAAAAATCTGAACTACCCAGAGAGTTCACAAACTTTCAAGCAGCATGTATGTATATCTATAGAAGATATAGAGATATATAGATATATATATAGTTTAGAAAGAATATATATGGGTAGGTCTGTTGACACTGTGTCAGACATGTGGAGCTGATGTTGGCTCACACTGAGATGGAAGCTGGCACTGTAAACCTGCTGCCAACACACACTACACACTATACACATACACACACACACACAGACACATTGATGGTGCAACAAACACACAACTTACCTGGCATCTTCAGCAGATTCTGCAATCAGATGGTAGGTCCTCTCTGGCATCACAATGTTTATTCCATTCTCCTTACCGGTGTTATCTATGATTTCTCTGCATTTTCACAAGAAAACCAATCATGATACAATCAGAAGATCTGACATGTTCCAATTATGTTATTGATATTGATTGTTTATTGATGGTACTCTTGATCCATGCTGTCCTGTTCATAGAAAGCAGTACAGGAAGGTGCTGCAGTATTTAATTAGTACTTTACAAAACCGTCTGACTTTTATTCCCTATCCAGATGTTGTTAGAAGAATTGCAACTGAGTTACTAAAATCATATGGCAATTGCAATAATTCCAGATATCATAATCATAACACCAATTTGCATATCTTATGTAAATGAGCTTATCCAGTACCAAAGTTCACACTGAAATCAGTTTTTGATTTCTCACGGGTTGAGGTAGCCTGATAAATTCTTACTTGGCACTATGCATATCCAGCACACCCTTCATTTTCTCCTCACTATCGTTCTCGAAGTACATGAGCTTGCTCTGACGCAGCACAAACCAGCGGCGTTTCCAATTTCGGCGGGACAATGTGGATGAGCCTCCTCCTTTCTTGTATATCCAGCCCTGCTTCAGAGCCTCCTGTTTGGCCCGAAACCACAGGAAGGTCTCATCCTTCAGGACACACCAGCGCTGCTTCCATGTGTTCATCAGACCACCTGTTGGGGAAAGACAATATGAGGTTTTTTACTCATTTCTTTATACCCTGACTTGGATGTTGATTTTTGACTGGTTAATTTTAATCAGTGCATCCTAATTACAACCTCAAGTGAACATTTGTGCAAAATTTGCTCTTCCCCAAGATATCATATTTCCCATATTTCCAAGAATGCCAAAGACTTGCTGTGAAAGCAAAAGCAAGGATGGAAATAAAAGAAAGTACGAGGACTATTCTTTAAAATATGATTAGAGGATTGGTTTCATGGATACCTATTCAGTTTCTGAAAGAGGTGTTTAGCACTGTAATAAAAAGAGTTACCCTTAATGAAGAGGAAGCTGTGGAAGTACGGGAGTGTGACACAGCTGTAGACAGAGTCCCTCCGATATGATAGTTCATCATCAGTATCAAACCTGTCAAAGTCATCCTCACTGTCTTCAAACTGAAATAAAAGTGATACGAATTAGACACAGCAGCTCACCTTCTTGGGAAAGAAGTCCAAATGATTTGACTTCAGTAACTCCGTGAGTAAAACTTACTGATGATTGAGCCCCCTCTGAACTGAAGCGGTACGGCCCTGAGCTGTTGTATGTACCCAAAGAGTCACGGTAGTCTGGAGACCACTGTCCATTTTGAGGGTTGGAGAATGCCACGCTACCACTCGACACAATGGCAGCCTCGTCGTAATCATCCTGGTCATAGTCAGAATCCTCGTCTGGTGGTATGAGCTCCGCCAGGTCATCACACCGAGCTTCACATGAAGCCTGAGGGTGGCAGTATGCTAAGCCTGCACTGGATGAAGCACTGTGGCAGCTTGTAGGATCAGGTGAT
Organism: Polydactylus sextarius; assembly: GCA_016801845.1. Taxonomy (NCBI): domain Eukaryota; kingdom Metazoa; phylum Chordata; class Actinopteri; family Polynemidae; genus Polydactylus; species Polydactylus sextarius. The sequence goes on along the minus strand of CM028916.1, from coordinate 21,544,603 downwards.
AATGAAAGAGGCTGTTGAAGCAGGGTGGTTGGTGGCAGTGGTGCAATTACACTATCGTTGGCATATGGGTCTTCCTCAGACGAATCGTCACTTGTTCTGATACCACTGGTCCGCTGGCCATCTGAATGGCCATGCTCACTTGGGTTTGGAGAGTCTTTCAAGGCCTCATCATCAGCCCCAAATCCTTCGTCAACCTCCTCTTCATTGTTGCCCCTCCTCCGTCTGCCGTCCTTTTTATCCCCTTCACAGACTCCCAAGGAGCTCTCAATGTGTCTCACACACTCGTCAATCTCATCAAAGTTCAGCGACTCAAGGAACTGCTGTGCTGCCTTGCAGGCTTCATCCTCTAGCCGCTTGAGCTCCTGGTCACGGAGGTGCTGCAGGCTTTTAAGGGATGCCTCAGTCAGGGAGAGCTCCTGACGCTCCTTGTGCCTTTGCAGAGCCTGGATCTCCCGCTCCAATCGTAGGATCTCCTCCACCTGACATGCTTCATGAGACTTCATTGCCTCTGAAGCCTCTGCTAATTCCATCTCCTCTGGATTGTCAGGTAATGCAACTGCCACTGGAGGTTGAGACTGAACCAAAACTAACAAGGTTAACTCCTCAGGATGATGCAGCTCCTGCTGTCTTCTGGCTTCCTCAGCCTAAGGATGAAAGATGGAGAAAAATTGGAAAACAACCAGAGGGAAACTGTGGTTGGAGTGTGGTGTTCTTACTTTCGTGTCATATGCAGGACACCGTTCTCATGTCAAAAGTTGCTTTGGATATCAGTATTTAGGCAGAGTTACTAAAACCTTAATCCAGTCGAAATAAACTGTTTCTTCAGCCCTAAAACCTTATAGATGAGAATAAACGAGAAAGGAGTATATCCTCATCCTTGGTAAGTTAGTTTGCATTATTATGTGACTTTCACTGGTAAAAGACTCATTCAAGATTTTTCACTAAGGTAAAACAACAATCAGTAACACAACAACACACATGTACCAAATAACTGATTAATAACCCATAACTCCAGTATAACTCTTGATTAATCAATTCTTGATTAAGCTTCAATGTACCTCTCTGGCGAGCCTCTCAGCCTCAAGCCTCCATCTCTCCCTGTACAGACATAAATAGACAACCATCAGCTAAGTCAATCTATGAAAGAATATATTATGAGTGCAAAACAACAAAAACATTAAACACCATACTATGTCAACTGAAAACTAAGAGGAATTTAATCATTTAACATTCTACAAGTACACATACATTTAACACCATCATTGTTTTGAGCCAGTCTATGATATTTGAGCAAAAGTTTTAAGTAATAAAAAAAAATGATTAATGGTAATATTTGTAGGATTTGTAACAGGATTTTCTTAAGGACATAAACTGGCTCACAAATGTTAATGGATACTCCTGTAGGGGCTGTTTTTGTCTCATAAATCATGGTAGGTATTGCTTTTCAATCTCATTACAAACTTGTTATGCTAATTCCGGCCAAAGATGTAATAAGGTTTAGTTTAGATTAAAATACTACCAATTGCTTATTTAACTTAGACTAACACACCTTTCCATCTCTTCCTCTGCCTTCCTGTGGCGTTCCTCTTCTTCCTCCCTCCTCCTCCTGTCCTGTAGCAGCTGGCTGTAGGCCCGGCGGGCCAGCTGGCCTCGCAGGTATTTCTGTATGGTGAGCGCTGCCCAGCGGAGGAGCAGGAACTTCTTCCTCCAGTAGAAGGCCCGGTAATTCCTCTGAATGATCACAATGCACTGCAGCACCTTCCTGTACTGCTTTCTGTGAAGAGGACAGCATGGATCAAGAGTACCCTCAATAAACAAATGGTACTGTGTGACTGCTTCAGTGATGGTTTCTGATGTACTTGAATTTAATGAATACTTGAGTTTTACCTTGCCATGTGACCCATGATGTAAGCCTGGATAATCACTGCTGCTTTCAGCACTTCCACCTCCCTCTGTTTCTCCAGGCGATGCTCCAGAGACTCCCGAAGAAAGACCTGCCAGAGGCGGGAGAGAAAATGAAGATAAAAACGGGGAAGTAGTGTTTTTCTCTCTCTGGGTGTCATTTAGATTTAGGTTGATTTTTAAAAGTGTTGTATGTAAGTTTTCTCTGCAGACAAATGTTTTTTGCTGGGAGTGGGTGGTGGATGGGAAAGCACATCAACCATATATTGGATTTACAATACACTCGCTGAACAGTGCCTCTTCCTTATGCCAGACTAGATGCAAGTCAAACTGGGGCTAGCTGGTTACCATGCTAACTTCCTTGAAATAAAAGGAAAACAAGAGTTAAAATTGGCTTCCCACCACTGGAGACACTGGAGGCTCTTATTTGGTGAAATGACAAAAACTCACATACAGCACTTTAAAGTTTTTACACATCATATTGAGTGTCAAACAAATTTTTCAATTCCTACATGAATTAATCTGAATTACTATGTATTTTATAACTGATTGATGAATTGATTAATTTGCATCAGTTTTTCACAACACTTTGACCCAAGAACAATGTCAACTGGGTTCCAAATGAATTTTATAAATACTTTTTTACTACTGTGAAACCAGCCAGGTTTCTTTTCTCAGCTTTTTATATATGTGACTAAAAAGACACAGTGACAAATGGATACATGCTGTTGTAAAAAAATTAAATTACAGAGGAATACATTAAACTTAGGATGGAGTGAGGGACTGATAAGCGTGTTAGGGTTGGGCATAAACCTTGTACCCAAGAAGAAGAAGAAGCTGTCAATTTACCAGTCAGTTTATTTTCTGACACTGAGCTATAGCATAAACTGTGGGTCGTGACTGAAAGAGCAAAATTATGGATGCAAGCAGTTGAAATGAGTTTCGCCTGATGAGGAAATCTGAGTAGAATTATCTCAGCTGGACCCTTCACATCAGAAAAAGATAGTTGAATGAAATGATATAGGCATCTGATCGGGATTCCTCCTGAACGCCTACTGTTTTCTGAACACATCCAACTGGTAAGAGGCCTCAGGGTTAAACATGCTGGACAGATTATATATTTCATCTAGTCCTTCGAAAGCCTCATCATCCCAAGGATGAACTGGAAAAGATTGCTGGGGGCAGGGACACCTGGACTACCTCATTGGCCTTGCTGCCAGTGTGTCCTTAGCCTGAATAATTGACTAAAATACTGAGTGTACCAGCACAGAACACGTGAGAGAAGGCGGAAACCAGTTAACACTAGGAACCAATGGCCTAATGACATAGTGACTAATACTAATTATCGTATTTTTCCCTCTAGCAACCATTAGCTTCATTTTTAATATTGCACCAAGTGCAGCCATATGGATTGACGTTCCTCAGCTTCTCTGTGGTATAAAAATTTAGTCTACATCATATTTCAATATTTGGAAGGAGAATGCGGACCAGCCAGTGTTTAAGTTGGAGGTAAAACGAACTGGGAGAAATAGAGACATTCAAAAGCTTGAGGTTTTGACAGGCCACACTGCAGCAGACTATTTCACTACTGATTGATAAAAATGCTAAGGAAAAAAACATTTCTGCAAAGGATGTTTGTTTCTGGGCAGTTTCTTCAAAAATTTTACTCGTTTCTGCTTAGTACAGAAGGTAAACTTACAGTATATAGTACACTTTTCTTATTATTATAGACCGAATGAAATTGTTCATTGAATACATTCAAATTTTTCTAGTCTTCCCATGACCACTCTACACTACACATTTAACCATTCACACAGTAAACCTCTATCTATGCATTGCATATTGCTTATGGATTCAACAGCAGTTGGAGCAATTTGGGGTTCAGTCTTCTTGCACAAAGGTGGGAATTGAATAACTGAAATTCTCACCCTCTTGATCCAGTGTGCCCTTGTGGCCACCACTTCACGTTTAATTCAACCATGACTAGATGCAACCAAAACATATTTACTTCACCTTGGTTTTTCCTAGCTGCCACTCTGTGCTGCTGCTGCTGAAGCGTTGTAGCAGCTGGATGCAGCACCCCCTGGGGTCATCAGGCATCAATGTGTCCTGCATCAGCATTTTGTACCTGAAGAAGAGGATGAGTAAAAAGAAACAAAAAGGTTTAGATCCAGTGTAATTGTGGTTAAATGGATGTAGGAGCTAATCCTTTTGATGCATCAAATACTCCAATTAAGGAAATTAGAGTGTGGAGAGTTTTGGAGTGATAAATGTGTTGATGTGATGTCTGTGGAAGCAAACCTAGAACAGAAGTCTTGGAAGGGTCTCCGGATGGGGAAGCCAGTGCGTCGAATCTTCACTGTTTCCAACATGCCGGAATATCTAAGCTGGTTCAGAACAACTGTTTGGTCAAAATAGTCTGGCATCTGAAAGCAGAGCCAGAATGGAAATTATTTAGGAAAGAAAATTAGACCTGAAAGTTAAGTTAAGATTAGAAAAATAATCAACACAAAGTTAGTAATTTCAATTAAATTTTAGAATATACACTTAAATAATCCTTTTTGAATTGTCTGAGTTGTTACATTTATTTTGTTGTTGTATTTGTTTATTGATTTGGTTTTGAATTTGTAGGATTACTATGTTATTCTGTTCTACACTTTTTAAAAAAATTTTGGCAGGTTTCACCTGCAAGAAAAAAACTGACATTGATTGCATATTAAAAATGTTAAGACACTCAGCTGGTCTCACAAAACTATTACACAAATATTAACAATACGCTGTACACAATGTGATCTTTTATCAGCACAGCGTGTAAGAGAGAATAACTTTTTTGTCATTGTAAATAAATACAACAGAATTGAAATGCAGTCTTTGGTCCAAAACAATAAAAAGTGCTCTAAATGAAATAATAAATAAATATGAACTAAACAATTCCATTGTAGCATCTTAGCAACATAGTATCTTATCTTCATAGCATCATAGTATCATTGACTGCAACAGCTCCTCAAAGCGACACCAGTACAGCTCCTGCAGTAACAACTGCAACAGTACACTGCATCACTCTTATGATTTCCTGCAGGGGAATTTTCTTGTTATTATAAGTGATGCACTGCCTCGCATTGCAAACTATGGTTCTTCAACTTTATTCTGCATGTTTCTTCTTTTTTTTTCTTCCTTCTCTTTCCTCTTCCTCTCCTTCATTTCAACTCAGATACTGTTCGTCACACACAGACAAATTATACATCAAAACATGCGTCTTTGTCAGACTCAGTGTGCCACCAAAAGTGAAAACGAAAAATTTCTCATTCAAATGAATGGGACAAGGTGAAAAAAAAAATGCAAGGTTGTATATTAGTAACAGATCAATCACCATGATCAATTTTGGAGAAATTCAGACTTTATAATTGTTGTGTATGGGGCGGAATGTTCATGTTAGAGTGTGGCTCAGAGTAGAGACAACTTTCACAAAATGCTCGGATTTTTTTTTTTTTTTTTACATGGTGCTCACAGCCATACATTTCACTCTACACGTATGATTTTCTCCATAGTTGTAATCACACTTGTCATGTTTCACATAACATGACAAGACATGATAAACATCATGTGTTTATCTAAAAGATACAGTTTTTTTTTTTTAATTAGAAGCCTCCAAGTGACAAAATTACTGACCAACTGTCCAATAGGCTCCCATATTAATCCAACAAAGGATTTTTCTGGAAAAAATGAGAACATACTTTTGTTTTTAACTCGCTGTGTCCACATTTTTGACACCAAGAGCAAATAAAATACTACACTGGATTAACTAATGCCTTGAAGCGCTGATGGTGAAAAATTTTGTTGATATCTGTTTTCCTTTTTTGAATAAATAGCAGTAGCTCGAGCTCTGTGTAAAGGCAGACTGTCTATTTGAATGGATGGCAAAATGGCAAAATGATCGCAGGTATAATGATCAAAGTGTGGTGGCCCTCCACAGAATCAACACTGGCTGCTACAAATTCATTAATGTATTTTTTCTAATGCAAACGGACAGTTATCTCGTTTGTAATACTCTTATTAAAAAGTTTGAACGTTAATAACACAAGGATGGTTGATCGCACTGAGACAAATTATACATCAAAACGTGCGTCTTGGCCAGACTTTTTTTCTCATTATTTCGCAAAAAGAAGTTTTTGCGAAATAATTTGCGTAACTGCCAACACACTGCCAACTCATTGCTCGACTAGGTGGTAGAAATGGTGGCAATGTCAGTCGAAATCTGCTCCCTTGCCTAATATCCAGTCCTCTGCTGCGGCCCACATCCCGGTGCACTGGACTCCTCGTCTCGTTGCTAAGTCTTCCCACTCTTATCGTGGAATAAATGTGGTGAGCCTAGTAGTGTCAGGTCCAACCCATCAAAAGGGCCACACAATTGATCTAGTTTTGTTTCTTTTGGCTTTCATATTGCCAACCTGAATATCTCCAACATCACTGTGTCTGATCACCTGTTGATTGAGTTTGAGTCTTGTTGGCTTAGCCTTCCCCCAACCCCTCTCCAACCACACTCCCTCATAAGATCCATCAGTTTTACCACAGCCTCTCACAGCTATCACCTCCCTAATATTTCGGATACTTTACCCACCAGCACAGGCACAGAGGAGCTAGCTTCACTATTTATCTCATCTCACACAGCCCCTTTAACACAGAAATGGGCCATGGCCAACACTGTGTCCCCTTGGCTTAATGTCTCCACTCATGCTCTCCGATGTGCCTGCAGAAGGGCAGTGCACAAGTGGAAAAAAGACAAACTTCAGACCAACTCCCAGACCAACTAAAGCTCTACCAAATTTCTGCAAAAAAGGTCAAAGGTGACTATTATGTCAAGTTAATCAACCATCAGAAGAAAGCCTTATCAAAGAAGCCTTATCAGCCTTGTTAGTTCTTAGTTTTCTTCTGTCCTCTTATTTTATCTTTTCTTAAGTTCTCTTTTTCGTAAATTTACTTTTTTCCTAATTTCGCCACCCAGCATTAATTGTATATTAGTGCGTTGTTTTTTGAAAGGTTTTGGAGTTTTTGTGTCGTTTGGACAAATGTTCAAATTCTTCATCTACGATTGAGAAACGTCTTCATTAATTGGACCCGCTTGTCACACCGCGGTGAGGGTGTCTTGTCTTGTCATTTCCTGTTTTATTTTGAAAGTCTAACTCTCCTGTGCCAGAGTGTTTCATCCAATCACCCCAGCCTAATACACTGCTCCAGCTCATAGCCACAGTCTGTCTGTGCGTAAGCCCTTTTGTGCCTTAAAAGAGTAAAGAGTAATTTTTTTGTTTGTAACTTTTATAGTCTAGGTTTTGTTCCATAGTCTTTAGTTTAGTCCCAGCTGAATTGTTAGCCTCCTTTAGAGTGATTTTTTTGTTCTTAGATTTGTTAGCATAGAGATAGAATTAGTAGAAACTGCATTTTAAATTGCATCTTCTGAACATTATGTAACAAAAAACAGATATAGATATAGGAACAAAACAGAACATTTATACAGTAGTTTTCAGAAATATGAATGAAATAAAACAGATTTTTATGCACTCTTCAAGAACAAAAACAAACATAAGTATGAAATCTCAATGAATATTGGTTTTATCAGATGGTGTGTGTGTTATCAAAGCAAAGCATCCTCACTTCTGTGTTTGTGTTACTTGGGTGTGGTGTGGTGAGGTGTGCTGTGTAACTGTTAGTGAGACACTTGCACTTGTCTGCCACTCTCTGCCACTGAGTTTCTGTAACCTGGGTTGAATAGTGGCAACAGCTGTAATGATACTTCTCTCCAGGTGAAGTCTGTTCCTGTGTTTGGTCTTTATGTGTCAGGGCTGAGAAAGTGACCTCACACAAGTATGTTGACCCAGATAGCTGCAACTGGTAGAGAGCCTCTTTTGCAAGTTCCAGGTACTCCTACTCCACACAGCACCAAAACTGTGTCAGTGATGTCTCTGAAAACTTTAGTCTGAAGCCATTGTCTGAGGACAGATCAGTGAGGCTCTCATGGAGTTGCTCTGGTGCTGTGTCTATGCTGCTGTGCATGAGGGGCCTGCGTATCCAGTCAAGTCTAGTACACATTTCCTTAATGTCTGGGAAGTAGGATTCAAACTCAGCTGTCAGTTTGGCCAGGTGCATTTTTACAGTTTTCAAAATGTTCTGCTTCATGTTCTGTTTCATGTCAGCTATCCAAGAGTTAAGCTGAGGAAAAATTACTGACAACCTCATGAATGCTGAAACTTTATCATACATCTGAAGAACAGTTTTGTCATTATCTGCAAGCTTGTGTTCAACTCATTCAGACAGCCAAAAACATCAGCAAGATAAGCCAGGTAAGCCAACCAGGTCTGGTCTGCAAGGTCAGCAGCCAGAGGATGTCCATGCTCTGAAAGGAAATTGCGCACCTGCTCTCTCAGTTCAAATAGACTTGTGGCGTGCATGTGATTTTGCGCCCCCTTAAATTCGGACAATTTTCGTGTGAAAACGCCAGCAGTCTTGCCCACTGACGACTGGTGCCTGTTGCTCAGATGCCGCTGCATGTGTGCCGGTTTTATGGCATGGTTAGAAAGTACCTCTCCACATAAAAAACATAGAGGCTGCTGAGGGTCCAAATCAGTTGCAGTAAATCCCAACATGACATATTCTTCTTTATACAGACTCTTTTTGCTCTTTGCTTTCTTTTTCTTTTCTGGTGGCCCAGAATCTGCTTCGTCCGAAACAAGTGCTCTTTTTTAAATTTGAGCCATCTCTCCATCTTGTCAAGTTGCCTTCTTCTGTCTGGCGCTAACCTGAACCTTGCAAGCCTATGAGTTTTACCACATCAGCTTCCTGCAAATATTTCACAATAAAAGCATTATTAAGAAATGAATGGTGTATGGCCACTGAAACACTAGGGGGCTCATAATTTGAAAAGGATGCAAATCCTATTAAGTTTGTATCAACAGCATCATGCAGTAACTTTAACAATGCTAACGGGCCCAAGATCTCTTATTAAAATACATGTGAAACAGATGGAATTAGAGAAAAGATAAATGTCATAGGAAGATATTTTATTTTCGCGGACCCCTTGCAATTACACAACGGACCACTAGGGGACCTGGTTGAGAATCACTGGTCTAGACACTTTTTAGGAGAGAATTTTTCTGTTTTTGTATAGAGTTAGGTCTTTACTCTTTAATTACTCATTAGAATCATTCATTTTATCTTATAGTTCAGTCACTGTTTATGGTTTATTATTATTTTATCTTTTGTTCATTAAATTTGTTATATTTAGACTAAGTTGTTTTGGAGATTGGTTCTTTTGTGTGTGAGGACGGATGGATCTATTGAATCAGAAATCATCTACATATTGAGATAAAATCAGTTGAATTAACAGTCCAAATTCATTAAACTTCACTCTAAATTTCTGACGTAAAACATTCCTCTTTGACACCAGCAAGAGGTGGTGCCATGGCTTTAATTGACTGTTAATAATTATATTAATAGTAATAATCCTTGTAAAGTGTGTATTTACCTTACAACTTTCTAAACTTCTTTATCAATAAGATCAATACAGTCAGAGCCAACATCACACCTCCAAACTCTGCCCTTCCTGAATCTCATACTTCAAGATACCATGTCCACCAGTTCTCACCAGTGTCTCCCTCCCAGCTGTCTGAGGTGGTCTCTCTTCTGAAGCCTTCCCAGTGTTCTTATGTTATTCCCTCTTGTCTTTTCAAAGATATTTTTACCCTAATTTGCCCTTTTATTCTTTCCCTAGTGAATAGCCTCTTATACTGGTGTTGTCCCCTCTGGCTTTAAGCATGCTATTGTACAACTCCTGTTAAAGAAGCCCAACCTGGATCCTTCAGATCTAAAAAGATACAGGCCAATCTTTAAACATTTCAGAAAAATGTTTTTTTAACAGCTCTCCTCCTACTTGAAGGGCTTTAACATTTTGGATAAATTCTAGGCAGGTTTTAGAGCCTCGCACAGCACAGAATCTGCACTGTTAAAGGTCCATGATGACATCCTTCTTTGTGATGACTCTGGTTCTTGTGCCATTCTGGTACTTCTAAATCTCAGTGCAGCATTTGATATGATCAATAACAACATCCTATTAAGATGAGGTTGGTTTGCGAGGCCAGAACTTTCTCTGTTGAGTTAGGTAACCACTCGTCCTCTACTGCCCCTATTACCCATGGTGTCCCTTAAGGTTCTATCTTAGGCCCGCTATTATTCTCTTTATACATACTACCATTAGGTTCTATTATTGATGAGTACAACATTCAATATCACTGCTATGCGGGCAACACACAGCTGTAGCTGCAACTCCTGTGCCTTGACTAAGCTACTTAGCTGTCTGGACAAAATCAAATCCTGGATGGCTAGCAATTTCCTCCAGCTCAAGACAGCAAGACCGAAGTGATTTTATTTGGTTCTCCAAGTGCTGTCACTAGCCTGAGTAATACTGTTGGTCCCCTGTCTGTGAATCTACACAGTGTAGTAAGAAAACTTGGTATCATGTTGGATAGATCTCTGAATTTTAATAAACAAACCAGTAATGTGGTCAAAGGCAGTTTTTATCAACTGCGACCCATAGGTAAACTCAAGCCCCTTCTGTCTCATAATAATCTGGAAACACTTATTCATGCCTTCTCCTCCTGATTTGACTACTTTAATTCACTTTACGCTGATATTAGTCAGTCCAACATTGCATGACTATAACTAGTTCAAAATGCAGCTGCTAGATTCTTATCAGGCATGAACAAAAAACAACACATCACTCCTGTTTTAGCCCGACTGCACTGGCTTCCTGTAAAGTACAGAATTGATTTTAAAATCTTACTGTTTGTTTTTAAAGCTCTTAATGCAATGGCTAAATCATACATTATAAAGCTTTTATCGCCATATTCCGTTCATAGGTCTCTCAGGTCATATTCCCAAAATCTTCTTGCAGTCCCTCACTCCCGCCCCAAGACCAGTAGTTTTCTCAGTAGTTGCCCCCAGACTCTGGAATTCTCTCCCACCACATACCAATCATGTCCCACCACATCCCACCATATGAATCACTTTCACTTTCTCTTGCTTGCTCAGTCTGAGGCCCCCCTCTTGGTTATTTTTTATTTGTTGTATGGTTTTAATGCATGTCCTTTTATGACCTGCTTCCCACTTTTGTACAATCTTTTATTATCATTTGCTCTTCTTGTAACCCTGAGCCATGTTAAGCTAAGCTATGTCTCTCTACCAAATATTTATTATCTTTATTTTTGCCCCTCTTGTAAAGCACTTTGGGTCAACTTATGTTGCTTTGTAAATGTGCTATTTAAATAAATTGACTTGACTTGATAGTAACAGATGGTGCAGGGTATTCCCAGGTTTTGATTTTAGTCATCTGTTGGGTGGGATGGTATTCAATCTGGAGGTGAAGTCTACAAACAGCATCCACATGTAGCTCCCAGGCTGCTCAAGGTGGAACAAAGCAAGATGAAGAGCTGTGGCTACTGCAACCTCTGTGGACCTGTTTGGTCTATAGGCAAATTGCTGAGGGTCACACCTGGGTGGAAGATAAAAATTTCATGTTTGCATCTAAGTACATTAAACTTTGTTTTTGTCTTACTAACACTGGAGAAAAATATCTCTGTCTTTTCTGCTATTTGGCACTAGGAAGGTGTGATTACAATTTTACAAAAAGTACAAGGAAAACCAGATCACTTGGATTTAAAATTAATAATCAGCAAATTCATACAGTGATAAAGTCCCTGAAGCATGCAAGTGTGATTGAAGATTGAGGTTTTGTTGTCAAACCTTTTCCCTATAGCAGCTTTATAGAGACTTTGTACCACCCACATTAACAAAAAAGAAAGCCTGTGAGAGACAATGTTGTCTAACCAAAACCACTGACTAGCTATGTCTATAAAAACAAGTGTCTTTAAAATCATCATTGTAAAAAGATACAATTAAAATATCACTTTCTTTGAGCCAGAATTGAACCAGTGTACTAAGAATGACTGCTTTCAGAACCGACAGTCCTCCTGTGGAAGGAACTAGTCCGGCTATCCAGTTTCTCAAACTAGTATATGCTCCTTTTTATCAGCTACTGTCATCCACACACAGGGCAGTCACAGGCCACATTGTCCTTGTTTGTGAATCGTTGAAATTACAACAAACTTCAAGATACCGTCAGAGCACTTACTATGCATGTCTCCACTCCGCCTTTCCCCAAATAACATACTTGGCACTGAGATAGCATTCTTACTTACAGAAGTGCATTCAGTGACAGCCACTTTCCAGGGGACCCCTGTAACGTATAAGGGTGTAGGAGGGGCTCAGAATAAAAGGATGCTTTCATGCCTGCTGTAATTTTATTTGGCACTCATCTTCCTCTGATAGCCTATGCCCCAATTGGTGGCCCATATGAGCTGCTTAGATGGAGGGAGGCCAATTCACCAGTAGATCTCAACTGAGTGTTTGAATGATGCCCTTTTAACTGCCACCAGCCAAAGATATCTCATTAATATGACTTAAATTTGTCTAAGGCTGGACTAAAGAAGCATAAAGCCAAGTGGTTTCAGAAAGCTGCCCTCTTCCTCCTGTGTTTTTCTGCCCCCTGTTTTGTCTATCATTTCCTCTTTTTTGCCTATATCCTGGATGGATCTCAACAACCATTCTGGTTTTGTTTCATTTTTTTCATTTTTTTCTTTCTTTTTTTTTTACAATTTTCAGCATTTCTTACACATTTGCCAGTTGCCTAACCAATATGACTAAAGTCACTATTTGGTATTTAGTTAGATGGGATTGGCTTCAGCTCTCCCACCACCCTCAAAGGATAAGTGATGAAGATAATACAGAGCTGGAACTTTACACGGAATTGTGTCAAAGAATATGACAATACATAACACTATTGCTTCTTGATAAAAGTGTACTTTCCAGCAAAACAATCCCCCTTTGCACAAAGTCACGAAGGAAATGTTTTCCTAGTCTGGTATGTAAGGCCTGTACAGATCAATGACAAAATTCTTGTTGTATATCCATCACAGAAGTAGTTAGACTAAACTTTTTGTGCAAGTGTTTGATGCATTTGCACAAAACAAAAAGACAATCAAATTAATGATGAACTGGTTATCCTTTGTTACCATTTAGAAGATACAGTGAGCTTTAAAGTTCATGATGTAGAATCTTTGATTCATTTGTACATATCACCACAAAGTTTTCATTCAGTCTAGATTTTCTGTATTTATTCTCCATTAGCACAAATAGAGTCAAAATCAGATTTGTCTAACATGAAAGTTTTATCTATCTGATATCTCTAAGCTGATAAAACTGAGTGTTTTGCTTTCAGGTGTTTTGAGTTGCATTGATGCTTTCAACTGGAGAGTTGGAATGTTTGACTTTTATAAATGTCTCTCATTATACATTTATTGTTTAATCCTGTCATTTCCTTTTGCACCTACATTATAGATATTTAGAAGACCTAAATACAATAAAGTCTCATGTTTCTAGAATATTTACAGAATAAAAACTATAAAACTGTTTTTTTTTTTTTTTATATACTTTCCCTCTCTGTAAAGATCAACTAAAGGACTTAAAGTATCTAAAACCAGTATCTAGAAAGACCTCCAAATTCTTATTTGCCTCTGAGCATCCAATTCAGAAAGTGGGAGGTGGCAGGGATTAACTGCTCCACTGAGGTTGTGGGGGGAACTCTTGGGGGCAAAATGTTTTCACTCATAAATTGACACTGATGACACTGCTTCTTACAATTAAGTGATTTCACGAACCACGAGCATGCATCTCTTTTTATCATGCATCAACTTCACAGATAACCTCAACAACTTTTTGACTTTGCCTTATGGTACCTTACGTTTTAAGAATGCAGCATTGCATATTTTACTGTCTAGATTAGTTACATCACGGTTCAACAATCAAGATTGGCAAAGCAGGAAAGCAGGATTTTTCCTTTTTCTACAGCATTAAAACCATCCAGTGGACACTTCAATTCCCTGTGCACCGAGTGCAAAATTAAATGCAAACCTTCCACATTTAAGTACAAACATCAGGTCTCACCGTGCATTGTAACTCCTCTCTCCATGGCAGGCAAACAGGAAAAAAAATCCAAAAGCTGCTGTCTGTGTCTGTCTTCAACACACTCATCAGACATGAACTCTCTCACTCTCACACAGACACACACATCCACCACAGAGTCAAACAAAGGCTTTCAAACCTCAAATCCCTCCCCTTTTTTTCCTTTTTGCGTGGAGGGGGGTGGGCTTTGGTTGCCATGGCATTGTGTCTTCTGCTGAGGCTAATTTGTGCGGGCCACTTGTATGGCCTGATTGTATGTTTGTGTGTGAGAGTGAGAGGGCTGTTTACATTCAAACATGATGGCGTGGTGTCTTTTGTCGTCCGTTAACAGCAGACTGATCTGATAAACTGATGAGTATGGTGCTGCAGAATTGGACTCGTATCATTATCACATATAACAGATTATTTGCTGCTGTCAGAGCAGGCCCAGTCCTGATGACAACAAAAAACAACAATCAATATACTCTGATTAGTAACATTCATAATCAGTTATAAACTGACACACAAACACAAACTAATTGCCTGCAGATTTATGGGTTTGCTAGTGTGATAGGTGATTGTGTTTAATAAGCACAGATGATGAGGGTGACAGCTTTTGTTTGTGTGTACATAAAATAAAACCTAAAGTACCTAAAGCATGGGATAAATGTTATAATTGATATTTTTCCACCTCCCTGCAAATAGAGTGTTAATTTTCCTCTTAGAGGGGGAAAGTTCTCAACCTGTATCGTTTTCCCAGTCAAAATCTTCCATAAAACAATCACATTTCAAGCAGGAGAAAGAAACTCATCACTGACCTATTGGGTAAAGTAATCAAATCACAATATAAGGAGTAAGGAAAATGCACTGATAAAATATTCTTTAGATTTCTTGCCAATTTACTTGAATCTACAACAAAGGATTAATCAGTGCAATCATACCTCCCAAAATTAGATAGTGAAAATGGAGGCCCTGGAAATAGATTTAAACAGTACCGTTGACTTAAAGACCTTGTGAAACACACAAGGTTTGGTTTAGTTTAGATTCAACAATCTGTTCACTCTGCTGTGCATTCTGCCAATATATTGATTTTCCCCCACAGACTCCACCTACCATCTGTACCATCTAGAGTCCACACACTATTACATCAATGCACCCAGAATAGCTCTTAATTAAAATAGTTTAATGGTTAGCAGAGTGAACCACTTTAATAACAGAGATCGTGACGAGAGACAGGAAACGGGAAAGAAGACACGCAGCAAAGCTCAATTTGGTCAGGTTTGGGACCAGTGAACAGCTGCACAGCATATATGCCAACGTGGTACCATTACCACCCAACTTGAATTATAATGGTTTGCATGAGGGAGGTTAATTATATTTGTTAGTTATATTTTGTCTCATTATTCATTATAATTCCTCCAGTGGGGATTAGGAGTCAGATCATCAATCTGTAAATCATTTGTGTACATTTGCCCCTGCATTTTCCATTACTACAGCCTGTTGCTAGGCAATCTGGTGTCAAAAGGCACCATTAGGGTCCAGAGACTTTTTGTCTAAGGGCTGGTTGTCATTAAATGACAAATGATTTCTACACTCTCTGTTACGCTTCTGACCTGCCAGTTTTTGCTAAAGGCATAGCGGTCTGTGTGTGAGTATGTGTTTATAAGTTGCTACTCACTTTGCATGTGTTTGGTTTGATGCAGCGGATAAAATATGGGTTGGAACTGCTGAGTGTTGCCATCAGGGAGTGCAAAGAATTCTGCAAAAAGAGAAACACATACAAAAACTGCAGCTATTATTCTTAAAACTTAATGTTTTTGTTCTCTACTTGTGAAGTGCCACTATGAGTAGCAATTACAGTCGTCCTCAAAATTATTCATACCCTTGCTAAATTGTGTGATTTTTGCATATTGTCATGAAATGAACGCATGTTTTCAAATTTATGCATCAGTTATATGTGACCAACAATTGCAAGAATGACAACAATACAAAATGCAAAAAAATATTTGTGTCTGGGGTATTGTATTGATGCAATCCCAAAAAATGCCATGTTCAAAATTATTCATACCCCTGACAACATTTAAACAAAAATGTGCCAAATGTGGTAATTTTTGTCCAAGATGTCACAGTGGAATAAAACCCTTTATTTAAAATTGTTGACCAAATGTTAAAGCAAAAAAAGACATCTTTCCAGAAGAGTATAAATAGGGGAAAAGTGTTCAGATCATTCTCAATTCCTGGTCATCATGGTCAAGAAGAAAGAGCTCAGCGAAGACCTACGGCAGCGTCTTGTTCATACCCACAGTGAAGGAAAGGGTTACAAGGCCATTTCCAAGCAGTATGATGTCCCTGTTTCAACTGTCCAGAGCATCATCAACAAGCACAAGAGGTTCAACACTGTTAAAAACCTCAGTGGGCGTGGTCGGAAGCGTAAGGTTTCCCCAAACTTGCTAGGAAAATCTGCAGAGAGGTCAACACCAACCCACAGACCACAACCAAGGCTCTAGTTGAAATGCTTGACCAGACAGGGACAAAGGTATCAAGGTCCACCATTGAGCGAGTCTTGCATAGAGGAGGTCTCCATGGACGTACACCTCGGAAAACACCGTTGTTCACGAAGAAACATCTGGTAGCTCGCCTGGCCTTTTGTAGACGCCATCTGAAACAAGATCCCAGCTTTTGGTCCACCATCCTGTGGTCTGATTAGACAAAGTTGGAGTTATTTGGTCATATGGATGCTCAATATGTCTGGAGGAAGAAAGGAGAAGCCTATAGACCAAAGAACACTGTGCCCACTGTCAAGTGTGGTGGTGGAAGCTTAATGCTATGGGGATGTTTCTCCTCCAGTGGCACAGGGAATCTTGTCAAGGTCCAAGGCATCATGAAAAAGGAGGATTACATAAGGATACTTGATGAAAATGTGAAGGAATCTGCTGTGAAACTCCAGCTTGGCCACAACTGGATTTACCAAAACGACAATGATCCTAAACACACTGCCAAGATAGTGAAGAAATGGTTCAAGGACAATGATGTCAATGTCCTGGAATGGCCAAGTCAGAGTCCGGACCTGAACCCCATTGAAAACTTGTGGCATTACTTGAAGACCACGGTGAGGGCGAGGAAACCAACTAACTTGACTCAGCTTGAGGCATTTGCCAAAGAAGAGTGGGCCAACATCCCACAGGAGACATGCAGGAAGCTTGTGGACACATACAAGAATCGTCTGGAAGCAGTCATAAAGAATAATGGCTATGCCATTGACTATTAAATAAAGACAATGGATTAGGGTATGAATAATTTTGAACGTGGCATTTTTTGGGAGTCCAATAATACAATACCCCAGAAATAAATATTTTGTTTGAATTTTGTATTGTTGTCATTCTTTCAATTGTTGGTCACATATAACTGATGCATAAATTTGAAAACATGCGTTCATTTCATGACAATATGCAAAAATCACACAATTTAGCAAGGGTATGAATAATTTTGAGGACGACTGTATACCCTTCTGCTACTGCTAATATTAAGTCATACTGTTAGTTTTACATCAGTTGCAAGAGCTACTATTATGTCAATCACTCTTTGATTTATTGGGCAGTTGTGGCTTGGGGGGTAGAGTGGGTCATCCACTAATCTGAACCAGTTGGTAGTTAGATTCTCATTTTTAATATTTAAGCGTCCTTGAGCAAGATACTGAACCTCTCTTTGCAATGCATAGATGTGCCATGTAATTGTGAACAGTAGTATAAAGCGCATTGAGTGGTCATGAGAAAACTAGAAAAGCACCATAAAATGCAGTCTATTTACTGTCCTACTCACTCCACTTCTATCACTGGTATCCTTAACTCTATATCAATACTGATAGATTCAACTGCTAATGCTGCTATCACCATGACTGCTACTCTGCACCTCTATGCAGCTCTTCCTAATTTTAATGTTGACGCCAGTAATACCAGTGTTGGTATTTTGGCACTAACTTTGTTTGCTGGTGATCTTACCTTAAACTGAGAGCTGACTGAGGGCTGTCTGTGTTTGAAGCTGCTCTTCAGAGTGTCCTGCTTATTTCGGCTGAATACGTGTTCAAACAGATCGTAGACAAAGTCCAACCTGACAAGCATAGGAAAATACATACACACAAACAACAAATAGCCGCTCAAAAGATTCATCATTTGTTGTGAATGTATTTAAATATTTATAGATTTTAGAGCAATGAAAAAAGAAAGAATAAACTGAACAATATAAATAAAAATAGTTCAAGTTTAAATTGAACTATTTTTTCCTATGAAATGCATGAAGAAAATTAATACAAGTTTATTCTTTTCACAAGAGTGTGTATAAATTGGGAATCATTTCTAGCATAATTCCTGTAGACCTTTCTCAGCAACATAAATGTAGATGCGGTAGACATTTATATGAAACTTCTGGTTTTAATTAGAAAAAAAAAAAACAGCTTACCTGCTCTCCCTCAGTAGGTTGAGGATGTCGTCCCTGAAAGTGTCTCTGTTCTTCTCCAGCATCCCCCTCACGTCATACACCACCTGCAGCCACAAGGGGGCATCAGATGACAAAAAAGACTAGGAGCAGGAGCAGGAGCAGCAGGAGCAGCTGGATGTGTCCAGGTTAAATAGACGTGCTCTTTTCTCTTACTTACCTCTCCTGCAAAATGCTTAACTCCAAAGACGTTAACAGCAACACGTGGTTTCACATAGAAAGGGTTTTTCTGCAGAAAGACAAGGAAACCTTTTAGAGAATAATTCCTTTAGTACTGAGTTTAAAGATTAAATAGTTCCAAAGATGGCAGGGCATGTGGTTGCAGCAGCTCTGAGCTTCTGGTTTGACAGCAGCGTTTTTGTGTTTTTATGAGTGTTAAGTTTACTTGGTGAACGATTTAATTATGGACGATCTGAACTACTGAATATTGGACACAAATGACAGGATTACACCCCCAGAACTATGCATTCTATTCCTCCGGAGATTCTACATCCCAAACAGCCCAGCGGAGCAGCAACCCTGATCATCTTGCTTATGCAGGGCCTTGTGGCTCATTGTTGTGGCACAGGGAAGAGAAGCAGAAATAGGGAAAGCAATGCGGTGTGCATGTTAAGCTAAAGGCTAACCTCCAGCTAAAGGCTAACCTCCAGCTAAAGGCTAACACTCGGTCTCTTGTCATCCAAATGGACAAAATACCACCAAGGATTACAAGTTGTGGCATGAACAGCTGTGTGATGGTAATTACAGAGACTTGGCTGGACATAAAAATTCCCAACACGGCTATCAAGCTTGCAAACCGTCCTGTTTACCACAAGGACAGGACCAAGAAGGGATCCGCTATAAGTACGGGCGGTGGAGTGTTTATTTATGCCAACAATGGTAACTGGTGCACAACTATGGACATTGCTCCACAGACACTGACTATCTGGTGCTGAAGTGCAGACCTTCCTACACGCTGAGAGAGTTTCCTATTGTTTTAATTGCAGCTGTTTACACCCCACCACAGGCTAGTGCTAAGCTAGCTCTGGAGGAGTTGCAGGATGTTTTTAACAGCCTGCTGAATACACAACGAGATGGTGTATCCATGATAGCAGGAGACTTCAATCAAGCAGACCTCAAATCTGTAATGCCCAAAATACACAAAAATGTGCACTTCCGCACCAAAGACAATAACATTTTGAACCAGGTCTACCCAAATATTTCTGAACTTTTTAAAGCTACTCCATACTTAGCTGTTGGCGTGTGTCTCCATCAGAGGAACAGTTCCTGAGAGGCAAAACACAGGAACCTTTATGGGCCAAAAAAAAGCTGAAACAGTGTTGCCACCAAGGGAGGAGAGAAATGTTATTGTCTGTGAAGGGTGACTTCTTGGCAATGCCATGAAGTCATCCCTAATGGACAATAAAATTTCTCTTAAGGGGGTGTTTGAGTCAAATCACTTTAATGTTAGAATTCTCAGAATTAGAGTCATGTCAGAATCGTGACTTTTCTTATTTTTCTTTAATCAAAAAATTTTGACTTTTTTGGTAGTTGATTTAGAAAAAAATGTTTTGTAAGCAGTCCTATGTAGGATTTTCTCATGGGGTCCCCCTACAGTTAAGAAACAGTATTATCAGTAACCATAATGTAGTGGTGCGAAACGCACGTAAACGCCGTTTGCACCCCTTCCGAATTTAGGAAATGGCGTTTACAGACCCTTAAATATAGTTTATGTACCTCCAAGCATAGTTTCTGCACTTCTCAATATAGTTTACGCACCTATATGCCTCCTGTTTTATGTAGATATCAATAAAACTTTTTTGTTTTTCAATTGGCTCATTACTTTCATAAAATTGAACCTGCACAAGTTGTGGGGGGCTTTATCAATACTGCGCTTCCAGGTATTGTCTGCACGACCAATTGCCCTCTTGCGGCAGTCAGCAGGAAGCAGCAGGGTGCAAGATTGATTACTGTCACTACTTATGAGTGTGGAGAGAAAATGATATTGCCAAATGGATATTAGCTGATTTCTGAAGCGTTGGAGCAGCGCCCCTCCTGCCGATGCCAGCAAAATGTATCAACAAAGTGAATCCAAAAAGAATGCTAAACTTCATGTGTTTAGAATTAATTCCCTGACGTTTTGGTATGTGTTGGAATCATGCCACTGCCCAAAACACACTGTCAACATGGGCTTTAAGTTACCTTTCTGGTAGAGAGTCACTCTCATACCTTTTGACAATTAAGATCTTGGATGATTTACCCTTTTATTGCTTTGATAAATCAATCGTATTCAACATGATAACAAAAAAAATACTCTTTAGTGTCAAACTGAAAAGTGAATTCTACAAAGTAATTAGAATTAAATAAAAATATGTAATAAAATAAGTGAATGCATAAATATTAACCCCCTTCAAGTCAGTATTTAGTAGATGCACCTTTGGCTGCAGTCAGGGTACAGAATCTGTGTGGATAGGTCTCAATCAGGCTTGCACATTTGGACACTGCAATTTTACTACATTTTTCCTTGCAAAACTGTTCAAGCTCTGTCAGGTTGCGCGGAGATTGGGTGTGAGCAGCCCTTTTCAAGTCGAGCCACAAACTCTCAATCGGATTGATTTCTGGGCTTTGAACATCTTTTTCCGGAACATTTTTTTTACCACTACACCTGGTCAGTAACAACTGTCGTAAAATCTGCATCTCTGTAATGCACGTGCATGCAGTAAAGAGATGCAGATAGATGCAGATACAGTGTAAGAGAGAGAGAGAGAGAGAGACAGAGCACACCCTGCACCACCGGTCACCAACGGTCCGGCATTCTTCCTCCTCTTTCAGCTTATGACAGTGGGCCAATATTCACTTAATTCATGCTCTTACTTTATCATTGTCCTCTCTATCAAAATTTTACCCAACCCCTAGTGTCAGTGCCAGTGATGCAGACACTCTAAGGCCATGACGGAGGTGTTATTTGAACCTATTGTGTGTTGATGTACCATCACAATGATATACCTTGAATGCTCTGAATTGAAAAAATAAAACAAGTCACTTAAAAAACATACTTTCTACAGTAATCTAAAATTCTGCGTTTTAGGGGACTATTCAGAACATTCAGTATTCTTTCAAATAATAGTTTTATCCTGGTAAGAAGCTGATGCTGTGGAAGAGAACAAATGTGTGGGGCCTGAAAGTCTGGGAGAGGTGAGGTGAAAATGTTGTTGCTTCAGAGACATACTGAGTGCTGGCTGTGGAGTTTCTCCAGTAACGTGTCATCTGTGGCTTTGGGGAAGTGACTCTCCTCATTCATCAGTGCCAGGAGGCCCAGTTTCTAAGGAAACAGAAAGAAATCATCATCCTCTTGACTGTTGTCATCATCACATCCAGCTTTACTTTTTTTAGGTCAAACTCAATTGTTCTCTAACAATCATGAAATCAATGTTTTCTTTTCCCTATCAGAGATTATGCCTAAAAAATTGACTACTATTTAACTGTAACTGTGTTCATCATCATCAGTGTCATCATCATCATTAGCACCTTCTCAATCAGATCCAAACATTCTCCATTGTCCATCCAGTTGATGTCAACCCAAACCAGGCCTTCCCTGAAGGAAGCAGCCAAACAAAACAAGAGGGTGTCAAATACAATTTACACCAACATATGACTATATAAACAGATAAAATGAGTTCCAGATTTAGATTGATAAAAGTACTTAGAGTAGAACAGGGTTACCAAACTGGGTAACTTGGTAGAACTAATTCTAAAATTCTTTTCCCTCTGAGTTCTTGGATGGTCTTGCTTCAAATGAATTAGGCTATGCCCATTTATCATTTCTGCAATTTTGAAAAAAAAATGCAAGACAAGTAAAATTAACAACTGCCCATTCATTCAATCCACACCAAAGTAGAGAGAGTCATAGGGAAAAGCAGGGGGGAAAGGCCTGAAAGGTGCCGATTGAGTCCCTGTTACAGAATAGGGCATATTATTTTCAAAACCTGGCTAATTTTTTTTTACATTTTTTTAAAGCCTGCCTTACATGTTAAAATCGTTTCTGTCACTGAGAACAATGATAGGCACTTGAATAATATTTTTTTCCTGCAAGGAGGCTTAACTACCACAGGAGTGTGAGGAGTGGTGTCCTCCTGGGTTTTTTACCATAATGTCCTTTTTTATTCAGATGGTGACAGATAGTGTAATCTGACGCTTTTGTACCCTGTGTCTGCAGATCAACTTCAGTTTGTTTGGAAGCTGATCGAGATTCTTTATCCGTCATTCAGTCCTTTATTGTAATTTTTCATCAATTTTGCTCTTCCATCCATGCCCAGGGAGGTTAGCTACAGTGCCATGGGCTGTAAACTTCTTGATGACATTATGCACAGTAGACACAGGAACATTAAGATCTCTGCAGATGGACTCGTAGCCTTGAGACTGTACATGTTTTTCCACAATTTTAGCTTTCAAATCCACAGACGACTCTTTGCTCTTCTTTCGTTTCTTTGTCCTCATTGGGGTACACAACACAAAGGTTGAGTCAACTTTTCTCCATTTTAACAGGTTGCAATGGTGATTACTATATAACCAGCATGTGTTACTTGCCACATGTGAGTTTAAATACAAATTACAGTAGTATATGTGAGTATCGTGCTTGAAATGTAATAATTTCTTACAATGTTTACAAGGTGCCAATAATTTTTTCCAGGGGATTTTTTTTGTCAAATTTTATCAAGTTTGACAAAAGAAATAAACATGTGAATATGAAAACATTTGCAATTTCAACAGTTTTCTGGCAGAACTGCAGGAGTGCTGATATTTTTGGCCATGATTGTATATTAAGGGGCTTTGATCAGGTTTTACAATAAGATGAGTTTGCCCATGCACTAGGTGAAACCTAAGTTAGGTGGAGTTAGGTGAAACAAAAATGATCTGTTGTAACTGAAAAAATCCTCCACCTACTTATTGTATTCGAGTTGCTCCAGGGAGAAAATGTGCTTATTAAAATATTCCTGAAGTTTCTCATTTGCATAGTTGATGTTGAACTGCTCAAAGCGGTTGACCTGTGAGGACACAATCAGGCAGATATATATCAAAATTATAAACAAACAAACAAACAAACAAACAAACAAACAAAAAAAAAAAACAAAACAGGAAAACAGGGATGACAAAAAAAACAAACAAACAAAAAAAAACAAGGAATCCCCTAAGGGGGGAGAGTTACTGGTTAACGGTTAACAATTAACAAACAGAGCTAATTAGTTTCAGATTTTCCTTGTAACTCAAACCCTCACAAAAATGACTAAAATACATTTAACTGTGGATCTTTTACCTCGAAATTCTCAAATCCAAATATATCCAGGATACTGATGGATTTGAAGTCTTCTTTACCACTGATGCGGTCATTAAGCTTCTGGATGATCCAGTTGAAACATTGGGAATAAAGTGCCATAGCCATGGAGTCTCTGGAGTCCACAGCCTGTGGAGGTACAGAGGGAAGAAAATGTTGATTTTTTTAATCATATTTTTTCCTTAATTCCCTAACTACCTTTCCTTCCTTCCTGAGTTTAATTGGGATAACTCTCAAGGTATTACCAACCTGTTCTACTGTGAGCGGTGTTAAAATCTCCTCACCCCTGAGGATCATGGACCGGTGTGTCAAAACCTCAGCCAGCTGGTCTGCATTTAACCCCAAGAGATCAGCTGTGTGGCTCAGAGCTGCAATAAGATACACGTAAATACAAAACCTGAAAATACTGAAAGCACTAGTGAAAGATAAAAAAGGTTGTAAAGAAGAGACAGTTGTGGATGGTGGGTGGGACACCTTCTGACCTGATTTGGAGGAGACCTGTGCTCCTCCAGCTGTCATGAACTCGATGTTCCCTGTGTGAAGGATCCCAGCCAGGAGGCGCAGGATCTCACTGACATTCTCCTCTGTGAAATGCATTGTTTTCATGGCAATCTAGGAGAGAAAAATGCGAGTACACACAGAGGAAGCTGATAAAATCTATATCTTGGCTTTGTGTTCTCTTACTGCAGTTAGATGGCCTCCAATGGTCTTATGTTGAATGGACATAGGTGGTGTAAACAGTGTTCAGTAGATACTCAAGGAACATTTAACAGCACTTTTGCAGTCTACTTCTGACCACTTACGAAGCCTTCTGAGCCACAGTCAGTACAATACTTACATGGGTATGTATTGTACTGAGCCACAGTACAATACATACCCATGTACCCAATTAGTTGTATGAATAATATACATGTAAATAATGTAAATAACACACACACACACACACACACACACACACACACACACACACACACACACACACACACACACACACACACACACACACACACACACACACACACACACACACACACACACACACACACACACACACACACACACACACACACACACATATATATAATATACAAATCTTTGATAATTGTTTACTTCGTTATCAAATGCTTGTTATGTGTCAGGGCTGAATTTATGTCACGGTGGATCTGAAGATAAAACTAACAAGAGTGCCTCCACTTTGACACTATAAACTTCAGAGGGTCTGGGTCCTTAGATCAGTTGCCTGGCTGTTCCTTATTGATAATTGGAATCTGTTTAGTTGGGCAAAGTTATGGGAATTTGCCATTGTGTCCTTTGTACCAGAACATCCTGAAAAGTGTCACTGTCGTTGATTGTCTTGTCATCATTGCAGGTAGACTGTCTGAGGTAGTGGTAGCTGTCAGGGTGGGTCAATCCAAAAGCCTCTGCAGACATTCAAAAAAAAACAAAAAAAAAAACACACACTGACAATGCAACAGCAGGATGCTTCCTTTCAAGCTTCTTTTATGCTTCTCACTATGTGACATCGTCCCTATGTTCTGCAGCACTGTACATTTACCTTATCTGTATGTATAGTATTAATAATTTTCATATTACTGTGTGCTTAGATGGATGATGTAATGTTAAATGATGTTTTCTTCAGTCACCTCTCTGCTGGTTGTTGGCTCCTGCTAATAAAGCATAAAAAATGTGGTAGCTTCTCTCCCCTGGGTTCTGCCGGACCACACGGTTCTGTAGAGAAAGAGGAGGCAATGCTCAATATGTATATATTAGGGCTGTCTATAGATAAAAAAAATCATTAATCTGGATTATTTGTGATTAAAAATTGGGGGTGGTGGTGCGTGTGTCTTTAGGAGCAGTGTTTAACATGAGCTCCAGCATATCAGCATTAGCATTACAGCTACCAAGTGCAGTAATGTGTGGAAAACAATTATCACCGGTGCAATTTTGAAGTAATGACAGGAGGACCCAGTCAATCTATGAGAAACACTACCTGAAGCCATTTGAATAAGGGAATATGGGTGATGGATTGCTCTCTCCACCTTCAGCTACCATCTATTTGTCTGTCTGCAGACACACACACACACACACACACACACACACACACACACACACACACACACACACACACACACACACACACACACATATATACGCTCGATAGGGTTCATATCAGGGGAGCAAGTAGGTCATGGTGTCTGTCTGGTGCACCCCCTCTGCATAAGGAAAGTCTCTCACTGCTTGCCTATTTGTTCTCGCATTGTCTTCTTGTCGCCTAAAGTTGTTCCCATAGACCCTGTGTGCAGGAGGCAGTGGTTCTCCAGGATGTCCCAGTACACGATAGTATTGACATTTCCATCCAACATTACCAAAGGTGTTTTACCTCCATAACGAATACTGGCCCATATCATCACTGAGACTTGTTTTCCATCCATATGTCCAAGAATATAGTGGCTCTCTTCCATAAAGACAACATGTTGTCAGTGCCCAAGCAGCAATCTTCTGTGCCTCCTAGCCCAGTGAAGTTGAGCAACTCTGTGTTGAACAGTTAGGCGCTGAAGCAATCTTCGATTTACAGTTTGGTGGGAAATGTTGATTCCATGGTGTCTCCTCTATAAAAAACAAGGAAGGCTTGCTGGCATTTTGCGATTTCTACGGCACAGATCAAGCAGTCATCCCATCTGGTAGTTAGTTGTGGTCATCCTGGAGATTTTTGTGGCCTCGCGTGACCCTCCTCTCACTATTGTCTGAGGATTTTGCAGACCGCACTGTGATATTCCAAGGCAAATGTCTTGCCTTTTATAGCACCAAATAATTGTTAAGCATGAATTCGTTTCATCATAGTAACTGGGACTCAGTATGTTATTGCGGTTATTGCCAGCAGCATCTCATTTTTCAAACTTTTTTCCTCTTTTTACCTAAAAAACACTTACAAAACCAAGGCAGAAACCTCTTAAACCACTACTGTAGCTTAAATCTCCGTCTTCATCTTCCTTTCTTTAGGTATTATGCTGCAGAAGTGTTCATATAGCTTCTACTTTTTTTTTTTTTTTTTTTTTACCACTATAATTAGTGGTTATCTTTTGCAATCTTTATCAAGTGTGCAGGAGGTTTGAGGTATGGTTCAAAGGTGTATGGTAGGAGGAAAACACTCACCTTTTCTAATAGGTCTGTAGTCACAAGGTGTCTGTCAAGGCACAAAACAATCAGAGAGGACTGCATAAGTCTACTAACATTCTGTAAAGAATATAAAAACATATGCTCCTAGGACCAACTGAAAAACACATGCTGATGCCTGGATAGTAGAGTGGTTGTGGTGTACCACTTTGGCATATATGCCGTGCAGCTGTTAGCTGGAGTCCATCTTTCCTGTGTGTCTTCCCCACACTCTCTTCCCTCAGATAAGAGTCAGAAAATTTGATTTTTTTTTAATCTGAAATGTATATTAAACCTTCTAGCAAATTATGAAAAAAATGCTGTATCATTTAATTTATCTTATTCATTATTCATCATATATGATCTTTTTAAATATTTTATTATTTTTTTAAGATAGAGGTCTCAGAAACTCAGACTTACTCAGGGTTAAAGGCAAAAATGCCCCCAAAATTATATTTATTTAAAAATACATAAAAACATACACCTGACTTTTCAAGTTTCTAGTGTTTAAACTAAACAAGCTAGCCAGCTATCAATTTGAGGAACTTCAAGATAGTTTCTGCTTTTGTAAGGGGTGTCACCTCAGATGGTACAAATGTGGTGTTCTGTAGAGGAACATTGTTTGCTGGGCTTTTGTACTGGCAACTTCTGAACTCACAAAACCCTCCCATCCATGACACATTAGGAAAATACCAAAATTTTCTGTTTGGAAACAGCTATATAATCTTGTGTAGAAGATAATTTTGGTCCAAGATTCCAGAACCCAGATGTTTAGCCAACATCTCAAAATGACCTGGTCTTTGCTTGGCATAAACACACTATTTCAGAAGATATGGACATAAGTCATGTACACCACAGTAGCTTCTTCAGGATGAAGGAAGCTCTCAAGCCCATCTGCAGAGACGAGTTCTCTAATAAAGGGGCACCTATTTTCTGGCTTACTTTTCTGTATAGCTCGCTATCAGAAGTCACTCTCATTCAGATCTCTCAGAAATCAGTCACACAAGGCTCTCATCCAGATTTGACTGTGTGTTAATTTGTATCAGACTGCTCATTTTCTTGCGAGAAAACCCGATGATTTCCTTCTCCTTGCACACTCGCGAGTAGAAGCTCACTCATCGCAGCTCACTCATTCCTGCTCCATCACTCATTCACTACCCACCAGATACTGCCTCATTCACAACCAATGTTACAATAACAGTAACAATAGGCTGCAACATTGCTGCACCACATACATATGGAAAACGTCTCCATACACACAAAGTAATACCAGTTCGCTTTGCATCAGCGCAACTGAATCTTTGCTATGATGAATCAGATTATATAAATATTTATTGACTTTAACTCCTGGTTGCAGCCAAACATGCCATTCAATCAGGAAATTGTAGCAAAACGTAGCAACTGAGATACCCTTCGTTTGCCCCATAAGGATAAATGAGTCCTTATGGGGCAAATGAAGGGTATCTCAGTATCTCTTAATCACACTGACTGGCTGAAGCTGGTACATTAACCTAAAATACTTAATAAATCCTTCTTCATAATACTCGGAGAAAGGGTACAGAGATGGTTTCCACTCACCGTTTTAACCACACCCATCTCCTTGCACTTTTCTGGTATTTATCTTTAGAATCACTTTTGACAACCTATTCCAGTACTTCATACATTATGTGTAGTTCATTTTAAAGGATACAGTCGATGATTCGGCCTCCCTGGATATTCCCATTCTGGCAGAAATGCAGCTGGACAAACTTCCCAAAGCGACTGGAATTATTGTTGTAGACGGTCTTAGCATTTCCAAAGGCCTCCAAGATGGGACTGACAGAACAAATTACAGGAAAATTGACTGTACTTTCGCTATGTAAAATAATTGCCCCTATAAATAAAAGAATGAATACCTGCTCTCCAGCAGCGCCTCCTCCACATGCGATGTCCTGTCTTGGGACAATATTTCAAGGGAGTGCTGACTCATCGCTGACAAGAACTTCAGGATTAGCTTGGTGCTTTCTGTTTTCCCTGTTCCACTTTCTCCGCTGAAGACAGAAGCACACAGAAAATATTAGACTGCTACATCTTAAGTATTAACACTTGGACAAATGGCAATGGCAGTTATATGAGAGATGGGCATGATCATTATATGATTGAAGCATTTTATGAAATAGATCTCTGCCATCACTTACATTAACAGAAGTACCTAAGAAAATTTAGAACCAGCATCAATCATCTCTCATATTTTAGATATAATTAATGTTTGTGCCCCAGTTTTCATACTCATTGCTGCATCATTTGCTGCATCATCTTCTTTCATCTGGTCTTTAACAGCCTTGAGCATCTTCATATTCACTTTTGATTGGAACAGAGAAAGGGTGAGCTGATGGCTGTTTAATCTGTTAAACAAATGTGGGTGGAGTATGAGAGTGTGTCTTTATTTAAGGTGTGACTGTTTTTGCCCTGCAGGTTTCATTTATTCATATAGAAACAGCATCTGCCTCTCATGTGTGTTTAGATGTTAATTAGGTTTCTGATGAGTAATGCACACAACATGATGATGCTTTAACACATGCAGCTGACATATTTCAGCCACTAGTTGGTGTGCTGGACTTTACTAACTTGGCTGTGCACAGACATCACTGATGTCTACTGCACTGAAAGAATCCAGGAAATAAACACATCACCAGGCCTTTAAGATAACACATGAAGTATGATGGAAAAAAATTATTGGTTATCTAGAAATCTGGCAATTTTATTAGAGCTAAAACATGACAGCCCAGGGCTGAGACCAGTTGCAGTCTTACACGCTTCTCTGTGCTTCAGTTAGAGAAGCCACCCATATAGAAACTGTGTCTGCTCCCCAACCACCCAACTTTATTAAACCAAAAAGAGAAGTTATTCATAAAAACACAACCACTGCAGTAGAATAAAAACATATAGGATAAAATATTTTTTAGAAAAGAATAGAATATTTTTTTATTTGTCCCACAAGGGAAAATCTATCTGTTTGACAGCATAAAAACCATGAGAATAGATTTACAGAAAACAAAAAAAAAGTTAACAGAAAAATAAATTAATAGTTTGCATAAAAAAGAAAAGCAAATCTCGAGAGATGAGGGGGTAGGCTTGTGAGTGCAATGTTTGCAGCTGGGACATGACAGAGTTCACAGGTGGCTGTAGTGTTGGCTGATAGCAAGTTATTACGATGACTTGCACTGCTCAGTAACACTGATGTGCTCCCAGTTACTCCATCTCTTCTTAATAAACATTGCTATCCCCACATCTTATCTCTTGCTGGTCTCATTAGCCCCCCTGTCCAATGACAGGTCTCAGTGAGACACATGATGCTCCTCTGTAGGCTGGTCCATGCTGTGAGTTCTTCATCGTTTGGGGAGAGATCGTACATTCCCAATAGTTACAGGTTATATTGATAGTTTGTACAGTCTTTTCTTCTCATGGCGCTTAACTCCTACTCTGCCCGGGACCTGGGGTTTCTTGTTCAGTCATATCTTTGAGCAGCACAATGCCATCACCTGATCACTAGAGAAACAACAGGGCAACAGCTCTACGGCTTTCTGGTTGTCATAGCCAAAAACAAAAACAGGCAAAAAAAAAAAACATGAGAAAAAAGCTGTCCCAATAAAAAAGGAAAAAAGATTTTAGTTAAAATGTTGAAAAGTTTAGGTAAAAAGAGGAAGAAGGGGAAAAAAGTGTCAAACTGGCTGCCACTCATGCAGTGCCATGGAAACAACAACAAATAATGTAGTCTAATGATTAATCCTAAACCTAAGCCTAGATATAACTTAACATAACATTTGAGAGTCTCTCAAATGTTATGTTAGTCTCACAAATGTTAGTCTCTCATATCCAAACTGGAAAAAGCAAAAAACAGTCCTAATAGTTACTGTATAACATCCACCTTGTTTTCACCTATGGCATTATTGTTGATAATGTAACAATATTTCTCCACAATCCTCTTCTCTCTGACCATTTCTTAATAACATTTGAATTTACAGTATTTGATCACACAGCGCCTGAGAAGCAGTTTTACTACAGTAGGTGTCTGTCTGATGATGCCGTGGCTAAATTTAAAGAGCAGTTATTTACCAAAGTGCCATTTATGAATACAACAGAATATAAGTATCTTAAATTCACTACTCCACAGGTTGATCATTGTTTTCACAGTGTTGCATTTTGCCTACACTCAACATCTGATGCTGTTGCCCCGCTGAGAAAGAAGGCAGTGAATCAGAGAAGGAGAGTTCCTTGGTTAATACACAGGCTTAAAAGCAACAGTTACACTTTTTAGACAGGAAGTGGCGTCCACCAATAAAGAAGAACTTTATGTAGCCTGGAGAGATAGTGTCATAGAATATATGACATAAATATAATAAATATAATAATAGAAAGACTTGGAACTAGCAGTAACAGCTGATTTTTATCTGGATAGTTTTTCTACCGTATATCTCTCTGAATTGACTACAACAGTTTCTTCATCTAGACCAACAACTTGTCTCTTAGACCCTGTTCCAACCAGGCTGTTTAAAGAGGTCCTACTGACACCTCCATCTTGGGTCTGATCAATTTATCTCTAATAAAAGGCAACATACCACAGGCTTTTAAAGCTGCAGTAATCAAACCTATATTTAAAAAGCCTACTCTGTACGCAGGTAGCTAATTTTAGCTAATTACAGACCCATATCAAACCTCCCTTTTGTTTCCAAAATCCTTGAGAAAGTTGTTGCTGCTGACCACTGTGATTATTTACATAGGAATAGTCTGCTTGAACATTTCCAGTCAGGGTATAGAGCTCATCATAGTACAGAAACAGCATTAGTGAAAGTTACCAACAAGCTTCTTATGGCCTCAGACAATGGATTTGTCTCTATAGTTGTTCTGTTGGATCTTTGTGCTGCATTTGATACAATCGATCACAAGATCCTATTACAAAGACTAGAAAATGTTGCTGGGATTAGAGGCACCACGCTATCTTGGTTTACGTCATATCTATTGGATAGATTCCAGTTCATTCATGTAAAACATAACTTCTCCGTTTGTACTGCAGTTAGTCATGGAGTTCAAGTGGTTACTATGTTACTGTTATTCATGCCTTTTTTCACAACCCATTTGGACTACTGTAACTCCTTATATGTGGGTTTAGACCACTCAGCTATTCCCTGGTTACAGTTAGTCCAAAATGTGGCTGCTCGGCTCCTGACTGGGACAAAGAAGCAGGAACACATCATTCCAGTTTTAGCTTCACTCCACTGGCTTCCTGTCTACTCTAGAATTGATTTTAAGATTTTATTGATGGGTTTTAAGGCTTTAAATGGACAGGCATCTCAATATTGATCTGAACTTTTATAGATTCATAGTCCAGTCTGGATTCTAAGATCTTCAAACCAGATGATTCTAGATGTTCCCAGAGCCATACTCAAAAGTAGGGGTGGCCAAGCCTTCTCTGTTGCTGCCCCTGTTTTGTGGAACAACTTACCATTTCATTTACTCAAAATTCACCTCTTTTCTTTGGCTTTTAGTTGAGTTTGACCAATGACATCTCGGCCTGCCTCTGCATTTATTTATTTATTTATTGTGTATATTTTATGTCTATATTCTTATTGCCCTTTTTATTGTTTTTATCACTGCCTGAGCCCGTAGAGCACTTTGGTCAACAATAGTTGTTTTTAAATGTGCTTTTTAAATGAATAATAATAATAATAATAATGATAAATATGATAATAAGTTGAATTAAGTTGAAGTTTATTTACCACCTGACCTTGTTCCCCCACACACAACAAACAATGGAGACAGAGAGAAGACATTTATTGGAACTGGAACTGACCGACATTGAACAACAAATTGTTTTATTGCAAAACTGAGATGAGAATTAATGGAAGACGGAGATGCTGTTGTTGTGGAAGGAATACAAAAGCGAAATTACAGAAATTAGGTCATTCTAGCGGTCCAATCACAGCTCCCTGCACTCTCTGTCATCTCGACAGATGGTTAAAAAATTGGGGAGGTGCATGTTTGCCCACGAAGAGGGAGCCGGAAACAGAGTAATACCATCTGAAATCGTTGGGGCAGGGTTGTGCAGTACAGCTCAAGTGTGACCAGTGTTTGCCATGCCAACTTAAAGTACACATGGGGAGTGTAAAAAGCCTGAGTTTTGAAATGGATGTACAAACTCACGTACTTAAAGGGAGCATAAATGGGCCTTTATTTAGGCTAAGCTCTCGGCTACACAGGAAGACTTGGAGAACAGACTACAGTGCAATAACATCAGGGTGTATGATCCCTGAAGAAGCAGGGGGAAAAGAAATGGTGCCATTCTTAACTGAGTTTTTTAGGACAACACTGGAGCTTCAGGAAGGTGTGGAAATTAAAGTGTAATGAGCACACACAGCTATTGCACCGAAACTGAAGATGACGGCTCCATCAATATCCATAATAGTAAGATTTTTTGGCTTTAGCATGAAACAAGCGGTGCTACAGCAAGCCTGGAAGCAGCGGGACATCACAGTCCAGGGCCAGAAGGTATATTTTGATTAGCAATATAATACTCAGCTCTTTGGAGGGATTCAGATCATTATGAGCCACTCATTGATATGAGCTGGGTTGTGTGAGTCACTTGAGAAAGTGTTTTCAGTATTACCAGGAACCTTGGCATGTTCATTCAAGACATAGTAAAGCATATATACTTATTATTATTAATGTTATTATGATTATTGTTAGGAAGTGGATGGTCTAGTATGATAGCATAAAAATGTACCAATAACCTATCACTGAAAATCAAGTAGTTTATATAAGCCTAAATCTAAAGTTCCAAATTAGGCTGTGTAAAAAAAATTAATGAGGACAGTGTCACCACCATGAAAGAATATTTTGATTTCTTATGGTCTAAAATGTATGTGGAGTATACTCAGCAGAGGGGTTCTTAAGTATGAGTCGTATGAGTGAGTATTAATTCACTCACAATGTAGGCAACAAGCTCATACGGCAGCCATAGAAGTCAACATATTCTGATAAAAAGGGGCTTTCATTTAGACTTTATCAGTTGGATTAACGTATTATGCAGGAGTCCAAGTTCTACAGTGAAGGTTAACGGACGCACTTCAGGATTGAAACAATCAAGAGGAACATCCTTCTATGGCTGCTCTACTCTTTTTCAGTCACTTCCAGTTTGGATTTCATCTCCTGTATTCAAAATGCTTGACAGGCTAATTTCCACATTTATCTGGTAAAAGAGAAAACCCAGAATTAGACTGAAATAACTAACCTGGCCCAAGAGGCTGGAGGGTCTTGATTTGCCAAATTTGAAATTATACTTTTGGGTGGCACAACTTAGAGCGATGGTGGAGTGGTTATTGCAAAATGAAGAAACAAATTGGCTTGAGCTAGAAAAAAAATCATTGTTAGCAGTACCTCTTGAGACATAGCTTTTTTGGATAAGAAAACTCAAAGCAAACTTAAGATTAAAAATGATTGGATTTAGTGCACCAAAAAGTTTAGAAGGTGATTCAGGAAAAGAATGGAGCCCCCCTGGAGATTTCAAGGGCAATGAAAATTTCTTTGTTGATGAATTTTGAACCAAACAAGAATGAGGGAAAAGGGCTTACAGTGATACACCAGATGTTTGGAGGTGAAGTCCTTTTAGAAAACTGCAAGATAGATTTGGTCTGACAAGTAAAGACTTTCATTGGTGCTTGCAACTGAGAAGTTACTTGATGTCACACAAAGAATGGAGTTTACTTAAGAAACAATCCATACCTATAGAAGACTTGTTTATAAATATTATAAAAGGAAAGGTACTAAGGTCGTTTCACAAATTTACAAATGTTTAAATTTTCTGATGTCGGAGAGTGCTATTGATATAAAGGGAAATGGGAGTTACAAATGAATGTCATTATCAAAGATACATGCTGGGAAGATGCGTGTGAGGAGGGATATAAAATAACCAGTAGTCCAATGTGGAAAGAATTCAGCTGTAAACTAAAAAAAATATATTTTAGAACCCCCTCCATACCTTCCAAATTTGACAGCTGTAAAACAAATTTGTGTTGGGGCGAATGTTATCAGATAGGACCACATACATATATTTTGAGATTA
Organism: Polydactylus sextarius; assembly: GCA_016801845.1. NCBI lineage: Eukaryota > Metazoa > Chordata > Actinopteri > Polynemidae > Polydactylus > Polydactylus sextarius. Next base: position 21,509,604 of record CM028916.1, on the reverse strand, counting down.
CTCAAAGTTGAAAAATCATTGGGATGGGATTCAGTATTACTCTATATACTGAACATTGATTTACCTCTGACCCCACAATTGTATATTATTGGAGCACTCCCTAAAGGAAGATGGGGAAAAAAGGAAGCTGTATCTATTACATGTCATTTTATTAATAGTTAGGAAGATGTTAACTTTATCATGGATAAAACTGTTTGGTCCAACTATACCTCAGTGGGAGGAGAGAATGAAGAAAATATATTGTGGACATTTTCAGAACAAGATGGGCTTACATAAGCGGATACTTAAATTTACCAATGTGAAACACTGTCAAACTGTCATGTCTTAGGAGAACTGTCCCAGCGTATTTGTGATTTATGCAGAGGAATATGAGAAACGATCCAATGAGGCTCAGTTGTTTAGTTTATACTTTTTTTTTAGGTATGTAACAAGAAAGAAGAAAAATCTGATGTAAAATATGTGCATAAATACATATGAATGCCAATAAATAATTGGTTTAAAAAAAAAAAATGGTATTGGATTGGTGCTAATTCGGGCATCAGAATCAGTATTGGGAAGGCAAAAATTTCTCTGGTTGGTTAATAGTAATTGGATAGAAAAAAGCAGCCTCTTGTTCTTCATTACAGCTAAAGATAAACAGTAGATTCAGACACAGCTGAAGATATCACCAGTGATTCTATGGAGCAGTGGGTCAATTTTTTTAAAGGGATTGGATCTCACTTTAAAACACTTGATGTGTGTATAACGCATTTAAATATGCCAATTCATCCAAACCAGGATACTCACATGCAAGTGAGACAGAAAAAAAAAATGCCCCACAGGCACAAAAGAAGCAGTTCTTCAACCTAGTGTTTCAGTGTGCTAAACAAACTGCATTGGTAACTATGGACCTCACTCAGGTCTTTTACATGCAGTAGGAGGCAACATTACAGACAGTTTAAGTGCAAAACAATTACCATACAGGAAAGAGAAACCACAAGAGTGAAACAAAAAAAAAAAAAAAAAAAAAAGACCTAAATAAATTACCTGCTTGTTTGGTGTTAGATACCTCCATCCAACATTTTTTTTGTAGCAGGTTGCTGTGGCAACAAGCAGTGTTAGGCAAGTTACTTCCAAAATATAACACGTTATAGATAACTAGCTCCTGTTATTTCCAAATAATTATTTACATTACAGTATTACTGTCTCTGAATTGTAATATGTTACATTACTTCTCACTGACAGGTAACTCACTGACACTGTGACATCATACACCAGTTTTTGTGAGGACGTGTGTGCTGACCAAAACCTTCTGCACATACAACAACAATAAACCCTGGTTCACTGCAAAACTCAGGATGCTTTGTCGAGCCAAGGAAGAGGCCTACAGAAGTGGGGACAGAGTCCTGTATAACAAGACCAGGAACACGCTGACAAAGGAGATCAAAGTGGCAAAGAGGTGCTACACTGAGAAGTTGAAAAACAGCTTCTCAGCAAACAAGCCTGCATCAGTGTGGAGAGGTCTACAGGACATCACTGGCTACAGGAGACCATCCCCCCACATCGCAGTGAACCGTGAACTGGCTGACGACCTGAATGCCTTCTACTGCAGGTTTGATAAGCCAACATTCACACCCATCCCTCACTCCATCAGACAACCCTCACCTCCCCCTACTGACCCCCCACCGCCATTCAGGATCTGTGAAAAGGATGTATGTCAGCTGTTTAGGAAACGAAAGACCAGAAAGGCTCCAGGTCCAGACGGGGTGTCACCATCCTGTCTGAAAGTCTGCACTGACCAGCTGGCCCCCATCTTCACCCAGATCTTCAACAAATCACTGGAGCTGTGTGAAGTCCCCTCCTGCTTCAAATGCTCCACAATTATCCCAGTCCCCAAGAAACCAGCAATCTCAGGACTAAATGACTACAGGCCTGTGGCCCTGACATCTGTAGTCATGAAGTCCTTTGAGAGACTGGTGCTGAGCCACCTGAAGAACATCATAGGCCCCCTGCTCGACCCCCTGCAGTTTGCATATCGGGCAAACAGGTCAGTGGATGATGCAGTCAACATGGGTCTGCACTACATCCTGCAACACCTCGACTACCCAGTGACGTATGCAAGGATCCTGTTTGTGGACTTCAGCTCAGCATTCAACACCATCATCCCAGACATCCTCCATAACAAACTCACCCAGCTCTCCGTCCCAGCCCCAACCTGTCAATGGATTACAAACTTCTTGACAGACAGGAGGCAGCAAGTGAGGCTGGGTAAAATCACATCCAGCACCCGGACAATCAACACAGGTGCCCCCCAGGGATGTGTGCTCTCCCGTCTGCTCTTCTCTCTCTACACCAACGACTGCACCTCGGAAGATCCGTCTGTCAAACTCCTGAAATTTGCAGACGACACAACTGTCATTGGCCTCATCCAGGACGGTGACGAGTCTGCATACAGACAGGAGGTGGGACAGCTGGCCCTCTGGTGTGGTCAGAACAACTTGAAGCTGAACTCGCTCAAAACTGTGGAGATGACGGTTGATTTCAGGAGTAGCCCCCCTGTACTATCTCCCATCACCATCCTCAACAACACTGTGACCACGGTAGAAACCTTCAGGTTTCTGGGATCCATCAACTCCCAGGACCTAAAGTGGACACCCAACATAGACTCCATAATCAAAAAAGCCCAGCAGAGGATGTACTTCCTGCGTCAGGTCAGGAAGTTCAACCTGCCACAGGAGCTGCTGATCCAGTTCTACACCGCAATAATCCAGTCTGTTCTCTGCACATCCATCATTGTCTGGTTTGGTTCCGCCACCAAACAGGGCAGGAACAGACTGAAACGGACAATTAGGACTGCAGAGAAAATCATTGGTGTTGATCTGCCCACCATCCAGGATTTATATACATCCAGGGTCAGGAAACGGGCAGGCAACATCTCTGCAGACCCATCACACCCCGGTCACAACCTGTTTGAACTTCTCCCCTCCGGTAGGCGATACAGATCACTGTACGCCAAAACAGCAAGACACAAGAACAGTTTTTTCCCGCAGGCCGTCACTCTGATGAACACTACTGTACCCACCTAACTCAAACACATTGCACAAAACCCTGCCACTCTGACTGACTGATCGCAATTTTTTTTTTTTAAAACAACACACTGTAAATAATATTTAATATTTTATAAATATTTACATAAATATATATTTAATTATATTTAATCTATTTCAAATGACATGTCATTTATAGCACTTTGAACTTTTATCACAGTTGAAACGCTACTAAACTTCAAGGTGTTGCCATTTCGACATAGAGCGAAAAATCAAAAATCCCCACACAAATTATCATCAGCAACATCTTGACATCACATACGCCAAGTTTGATGGCAATCGGATGAACCGTCTAGGACCAGTACGTTAAATTCCATAAAAGTCGACCCGCAAACAAACGCTAATAGCTCGCTTCCTGTTGGGCGTGGAAACAGACATGCCATGTGAAAGTTGTCCGTCTTGATGAGCTCTACACACATACCAACTTTGGTGTGTCTACCTCAAACTATGTGCCAACCACAAGCCTTTGTTTAAAAATTTCAAAAGGGGGTGCTCTGGAGCCCCTGAGACATGCCCGGACTCCAACGTTGGTCAGATCGTGCTTTGCGGCAGTTCTGATGTGTGTGCAAATTTTGGTGAGTTTTCGTGGCTGGGAAAGGCCTCAAATGGCCTGGTATGCGGCAGGAGGAAAAAAAAAAAAAAAAAAAAAAAGAATCTGAGCAAAAACAATAGGGTCCTCGCACCAGAGGTGCTTCGGGCCCTAATAATAATAAGAATCCGAGCAGAAACAATAGGGTCCTCGCACCGAAGTGCTTGGGCCCTAATAATAAGAATCTGAGTAGAAGCAATAGGGTCCTTGCACCAGAGGTGCTTCGGGCCCTAATAATAATAATAAGAAGAATCTGAGCAAAAGCAATAGGGTCCTTGCACCAAGGTGCTCGGGCCCTAATAATAAGAATCTGAGCAGAAATAATAGGGTCCTCACACCGGAGGTGCTTCGGGCCCTAATAATAATAAGAATCTGAGCAAAAGCAATTGGGTCCTCGCACCGGAGGTGCTTGGGCCCTAATAAGAATCTGAGCAGAAGCAATAGGGTCCTCGCACTGGAGGTGCTCGGGCCCTAATAAGAGTCTGAGCAGAAGCAATAGGGTCCTCGCACCAGAGGTGCTCGGGCCCTAATAAGAATCTGAGCAAAAACAATAGGGTCCTTGCACCGGAGGTGCTTCGGGCCCTAATAATAAGAATCTAAGCAAAAAAAAAAATATGACAAAAAAAGCCCTTCCAATAAAAAGAAAAAAAAACGCTCCAGTCAAAATGCTTAAAAGTTTAGGTAAAAAGATGAAAAAAAAGGAAAAAAGTAGGTGTTGAAAGTGGTTTCGCTAAAAAAACAAAAAAAAAAAACAGAATTTAACAGAACAGAACTTAAAACAAATTTAAGAAAGGGAAGCCGTGGTTGGGGGTCAGAGATTGTAACTGCGTCTGTCTGTGTGTGTATGTGTGTTGTGACATGTAGTGCCTTAATACCTTAATTTCCCTTTGAGATTAATAAAGTATTTATCTATCTAGTGCTCACACCCTCAGAACTGCAGTCAAGCTGACTAGAGGGACTTGAAACCCTATCAAAGTATTCGACTCACTAAGAGGAGAGCATCTGATGACAATTAAGTCCACAACACTTTATTTCAAAACATTAATTAGACATATCCATGTATCCTGTGGTCCAATGTCCATTCACTCCAGGGCAAAAAAAGTGAAAGTGAAACTACCGTGATCATTGAGGACACAGCACAGCACACCATGCACACAATGAAATTACCCTCTGCATTTAACCCATCACCTAATTGAGCAAGGGGGAAGCCTGGACGGCACCGGGGAGCGTGTGCGGGGATGGTACCTTGCTCAAGGGTACCTCAGTGGGACTGGGGACCTTCTGGACCCAATTTCACTTCCTTAGCCATCAGGCCACCTCTGCCACCCACTCAACTCCGTGGAGTGGAAAAATTTAAGAAATCAGGAAGATGATGAAGAAACAAAGGTTTTCAGAATCCATTGGCTCGCATTTTTGTTATCCCCAGTATTAAGATCACCTACCTGATCAGAATGCACTGGTTTTGAAGCCTCTTCCAGAGTGAGCAGTAGCACTCATTGGCAATGGCGAAAATGTGTGGGGAGATTTCACCAAGGTGGTGTTGGCTGTACAGCTCCACAGTCGGCTGGTCATATAGGTCAGGGAGTGGTTGGTAAGGGTTCACTGCTGCGAGGATGGAGCCGATGTATGTCTGTATGGACCAGAAGGGAGAATTAGTGTAAGAGGTGAACATCAAAATACCTGAACTCATGTCACACTCAATACAAGTACTTGATACAATTGTATCTATGGAAAACTCTACATAGAGGTCTCTCTTGGGCTAAATGATTCTGTACAAGCACCCTAGCTTTTATGACCCTTGGTCTTTAGACGGTGCTACATCAGCAACATTTCAATATCTCAAAAACTGCAAAAGCTAACTTAATTAAAATCAAAATGGGGTTGTGCTTTAGCTGAAAATGCATTTCTGATGTTGCTGTAACAGTGGTCTGATGCCTAAATTGATACAGTTTAGGCATATTTTTCCAGAGGCTACAGTGGTTAAAATCTCCAAAGATAACGACAGCGGCATCGGGATATGTATTCTCATGCCCATTGGTCATGTAGCTCCTTCAGTGAATCCTCCTCCTTAGCACAGTGGGTGGAGTATACACAACACTCACAATCACACATTGCGGTTCTCTGGGCAGATAAAATGGCCTCAGCTTCAAAGTTAGATATTCCACATTTTCAGAGCAGGATTTAGAAATGATCTTACAGTTGGTACACCACAATTGTTTTACGAGGACAATTGCGTCTCCACTTCAGCTTGTTCGTCTCTGTTGTCCCTCTCTGGGATGGTCCTAGCAGCTGATTAGCATAGCACGCTAGGTAGTAAGGATGTCCATTCATAAAAACCTTTTGCAGAGTGTGTCTTAGCTTGACACAAAGGGAAGAAGTAAAAGTAGTAACTTGACTCGGAGAGCTCCACAACATTGCCCTCTGAGGAGCGCCATCTTGTCATACTTCAGAGCTTGCTGCTTTTTGGCTTCAGCATTATTTATAGCCTTTCCCGTTGACCTACCATGTGATCCACTTCGCTGTCCACTAAATTTCTCTGTTCATTTGGTTGCAGACAGTGATTGCATCATTAAATGTCAAGTACTGTATTATATTGTTTACCTATTGTAACAGACTAGGAATTGAACTGGCTGTGCAAAGCAAAGATCAATTGTTCTAAATTGGAGCCATCAAAGCATCACCACATAAATGACTAAAGAAGAGGTGTTTTTATTTATCTAAAAACCATTCTGTTTCACAAATTGGACAACAGCGTCATTCACAGAGATGAGTTTAACTCTCACCAAAACTCCCACTGAGGTGGCTGCTGGAATATCAGCTTCTAAAACAAGCATCAAACCAAACAAACCCAGACTCTAATTAGCCTCATTCTCACTCTTTTTTTATTTACAACATGTTGCTTTTGGCTGAGATACTGTGTTCCAACAACCTGTATCTTGTTTTGTGTTTAATCACTTGTGATTTTCATCACCAGATAAACACTGTGCAATACAATGTCATAAACAAACTGTGCTCCAACAATTCATACCCTTCGACAACAAAATGCAAATTAATGAAAGTGTACAACATCAGTGATGTATTCTTAATGTATTGTTTGAAAAAAAAAACAGTCAGATAGGCTTATGTTCAATAAAACCATTCATGAATAACCTGCTGTGTCTGTATATGTTTCCAACATTATAAGTATTTAATTCACAGTTAAAAACACTATTAACTGTGATTAGATAGAGATAGAATTTTTTATACCCATGCAAATGTAAAAAGTTACCTTTGTATGATGCAAAATCAGAACAAGAAAGAAAGTGCCTTCACATCAGAAATGGATAAGCTACATCACATGGGGGTTGAGTTGTTCACCTGATGCAGTTTAAAGTTACAGGTTTAAAGAGAGAAAGTTAATTGTCCATTTTTTCCTAATTTCTCAAATAAAGATTTATAGTAATACTAAATCTAAAACTAAAATTTAAAATATGTTTATTTTAATCAGTCTTTTTTATTTTATTTTATGTATTTATTTATTTTATGTTTTTTTCCCTGTACTTACAGCTGCCCCACTTATGTTACTGTGCCAAGCTTGATGTGGTATTACAATCCTGCCAAGTGTAACAGAGCTTTATAAAAAAGGTCCTTACATAGATGTGTCTCTGCTGGTAGCGCAGAAAGAGGTTGTGCATGATGGCACCGTCGTGAAGGTCTTCAAGGGTGGCCATGTCCTCCACCCCTCTGATGCTACTGTAGTGCATCAGCTGTACCTTCTGTCTGGTGAGTGCATTCTGCTTGTAGGTGTACACCTGGATCAAAAAAAAAAGAGAAATATAGAGGAAATAAATACTTCTCAAATGGATTATAACTGGAGAGATGAAATACTAGAAAACAGAGACTCCAATTGTTCTGTGTGATTGGAAACAGAGTCGGCTTTAGCCATTTTGGTGCCCTAGGTGAGTGCCTGATGATTTTGATTCAGTGCCTGTAAGACTGATGCAAGGTACACACTGGTACACAACAAAATGTTGTTTCGTACCCAGGTGCAAGACATTTATTTTTTGATTACATGAGCTGAGGAAAGGTACATGACATTGACAGTTTTCAAAATTGGCACACTGTATGCAGTGCACCTTTCCCATTAGCTCGGCTCTAACCCTAACCCTAACCCTAACCCTGCACCTGGGTCCACACAGAACGACATTTTGTTCATCTACATGTAGATGAACAAAATGTTGTAGAATGTACAATGTTGTAGAATGACAATATAAGCGACCGTAAATCTTCAATAGCGCCAGCCACCAAATTGCTCGAGTTGGCTCAACTATGGTTGCTCAAATATGATTGTTCTCTTGGTGTGTGAAAGCGATTAGAAAAAAAAAAAAAAACACAATGTATGTAATTTGTTGAATCAATTAATCATACTTAGTTGCGCAAACATGATTGTTATTTAAACTAAGCCTAGTTTTTTCTTTATTGTCATTATGCATACACATAATAAAATTCTGTTTGGTAGCTTTCAGCTTCAAGGCAGTACTTAAACTACTTTGTATGTGTATATGAGTGTGTGTGTACAGAGGCACAGAAGAAGCTGTTTTCAGTCTAATAGTCTGTACCATTTTCCAAAGCAAAGCAGTACAAACAGCCCATTTCCTGGGTGGGTGGGATCCGCAGTGATATATTTGGCCTTCTTCTGCACTTGGCCAGTGCACACCAAGTTCAGATATGGGAGAGGGCCTCCCATGATGCCCTGTCCTGTTCTCCTCATCCGGGCTAAGTCTTCCCTGTCCTGTGCCATGCAGCTGCTGTACCATACTGTTGCACTAAGACAGAGGATACGTTATGTGGGATCAGGCCCCACAAGGACATGTCTGCCATATAGTCTACACTAAGCTGAATGACGAATGAAATGACGTTAATGGGGACTGAAACACTGATAGCAGCACGGAACACTGTGCTCATGTACATGATACTTGGAGCCTACCCACCCAGGAGACCAATCATCAGGAATCACCTGCGAACCAATCCGAATAAGCAACTTATGTTTTGTCTTTGTGCAATGCATTTCTTATCTTTGTATAAAACTACTGGGCCAGGGAAAGCTCAGGCAGTCAGACTTCGTGCACTGACACACTCTGTTGTTGGTAGGGACCGAACTCTGACTCAGAATTCTGTACTGCTTTATTCATCTACTGCCTATTAAATACATAACTTTGAGACCGAATATCTTCTCCTAGCCTTCAATTCAAACGAACATGCGGACTGGGCTCACACATAGCCAGAGGAATTCCATAGCCTGAGCACGCAGTTCAACAGTTACTGTGGCTCTGTAGAAGTTTGTGAGCAGGTTAGAGGAGTTCAGCCTGTTTCAGCCTCCTGAGAAAAAAGAGTCTTTGTTGGGCTTTCTTCACCAGGTGAGACAGGTTTACTGATGAGGTCAGATCAGGAGTTTTGTGGAGTTTTTGTAACCCACAATGATCTGCTTGGTCTTACTGGTGTTCAGGATCAGGTTGTTGGCTGAACACCATTGTGTCAGGTGCTGGATCTCCCCCCTGCAGTGTGGATGAAGTGTAGTTCCCTGTTATGCCACCTGAGTTTTGTTGGTGAGAAAGTCACTGATCCACAAACACAGCGATGCAGACATCCTCACATTATGAAGCTTTGGTGTCAGTTTGTCTGGAATTACAGCATTAAAAGCTGAGCAGAAACCAACAAATAGCATCCTACGATCCTAGGATGCTCCAGGTGGGTCATGGCTGAGTGAAGTGCTACTGACTCTGCATCCTCTGTTGATTGATTCCTCTTGTAGGCTGATCAAGAAAATATACCAAATTGATTAAGGCAGACAGACACATGACTCAAAGGATCCCCCTCCCCAACTGGCGCACTTGATCTACTAATATCCAACACCATCTCCCCTGTGCCTGGTCTGGGAGCCACCACCCCATGCTGAGGTGTCCTTTGTTACCTGCCACCTAGAGCCACCTTTCCTACCTCATACTGAGGTACCTTTTGTCTTTACCGCTTGTCAGCCCCCATTCCTCGGCCTTACCTTCCTGTGTACTGCCCATGTCTGAACATTGCCATATGTTTCATTTACATTCTGTCTGGTTACAACCGGTTATCCTGTCCCTGCAGCTGAAAAACACCCCCACAGAATGATGCTGCCACCACCATGCTTCACTGCTGGGATTCTATTGGGCAGGTGCATTGCTTAGTTTTCTCCACAGATACCACTTAGAATTAAGGCCAGAAAGTTCAATCTTGGTGTCATCAGACTAAAGAATCTTATTTCTCATAGTCTGGGAGTGCTTCATGTGTTCAGGCTATCATGCGTTGCACTGAGGAAAGGCTTCCGTCTGGCCGCTCTGCCATAAAGCCCAGATTGGTGGAGAGCTGTTCTGAGCTATTCTGGCATTTCCTTCAACCTCATGATTCTCATTTGTTCTGATATGCACTGTGAGCTGTAAGGTCTTAGACAGGATGTGTGCCTTTCCTAATAAAGTCCAATCAATTTAATTCAACACAGCTGGACTCCAATGAAGTTGTAGAACCATCTCAAGGATGATCAGGAGAAATTATTAGCTTCAGTGACCAACAGTTCTATATCAGAGCCTCTGAGTGGGTAGGAGCCAGGAGATAAGTGCCTTAATCTACCAGTAAATCTTCGGGACATTACGCTGGCTCAACATGACTCTAAATCCCTCAGCGCTCAAATTCACAGACTGTCCTTTGTTAATGACCCTCTGCCGTTGCTCACTGGCTGGACAAGAAATATTTGTTAAAATGCCAGCAGAAGCTAAACAGTTTGCTTTACATGCCTGACTTTTTTGATAAGAAATGAAGCCTGGATGAAGAGGCATTCTCAGTTCTTCTAGGTAAAAAGTTGCTTTTCTGATTTTAATCACATTTTTAAAAAATATAAATTTTCAGTCTTTTCTGACTGGTCTTGTTTCTTGAATTGTGAAAGAGGTAAAATATGTGACTTTTTTTGCTTTGATCCCTACAGCCAGTCACCAATCAGTGAGACTTCAGGAGGAGGACATGGTTTCAATGGTGCCCAGTGAGTGTAACAGATGTAACAATAATAATGGTGATAAAGGTAATGTCATGTAGTTAGGAACACACCGGTCACTGTATGTTTACTTAGCTGGTAACTAGCTTCAGCCCAGACAAGGCTGATTAGAAAGGATGATGAGACTGAAGTACCTTTCACCCAAATCGGGACTTTATTGCAATCAACATCAATAAAATCAACATTCAGCCTCATAAAAGTCCTGCTGTTGACACTCCACACCAACTAACCTCACTTTTGGTTGAAGGACTACTTGTTGCTAGGTGATGATATCACAATCACATTCAAACAAGAAGTCGACAAGTACAGGCTACATAAAGTGAATAGTCGGCTTAGCAGTTAAATGACAATCCGCAACCATTGGCTAAGGTGGTGCAACAACTCGCTTGAGTTGCCATTGCGTTAGTGCGACACCTTTTTACCAAAAATTTTCTGTGTCATCATATTCAACTTAAACGTCTGCTATGGCTTCAGTTTGGGAACTCTGGGAACTTTGGGAACTCTGTCCATTTTCACCTCAACATCTCCACTAAACAGCTGCTATCTTTCGTGTGTTCAGTGGTAAAGCAGTGATAAATGTCTTTCCTAAAACAGTTTCCTGCTGTGCCGTGTTCCAAAAGTTTTTTAGGCCATTTAAATTAGTTTTGTGGAATAATAAAAATTCATATCATAACAAAAATAAAAACTGTTTTTTGGTATGAACCGATATACTGCCCAGCTCTAATTGGCAACTGTTGCTTCACTGCAGCCCAGGACACATTTCCCCTCTTATTGCTAAAAGAATGTAGTTGGGTATGATGCAGATAACCTCTAAATGTAGAATGTGACTGTGTCCCAAGGCACAGATAGGGTCCAGTGTTCCGTACTGTGCTGAAGCACAAATGCCCTCCTCTCTTGTTCCCCACTGGTCCACACTCACATTACCCTGAAGGCAAGCATATGTGATATGTGAAGGCAAGCAGTTGCTTCCAACACGTATGTCATCACGTTCATATACGACATACACATGACATGACAGCATATATACATTTAAATACACTGTTGTTTTTACGTGGTTACAGTAGCACACTAAAGAGCGAACCCAACAACATGGCTGCAATGACAATAGTCAGCCCTTGCCAATGTCTGGGTCCATTGACTACGTGAGGTGGCGATTTGCGGTCATGGTTACATTCCAGTTACGTGTTGCGTAATTAACCGCACTTGTGCACATGCATGACCAAGTGTGGCATGCTCAAGCACACCTCTTCCAACTGTACCAGGCCAGAGAAGTGTACTGTACTCAAGCACGGATCACTTGTACTCACACTAGCCATAGAATCTCGACTTTAGGGGGCAAACGTGCTTGGGCACGGTACAACTGCCTAGTGTGAGTGTGCCCTCGGATGTATTCCCAACTGTGCAATACACGCAAAGGCTTTGGTGTGAACACAGCCTGAAAGTGCTGCAAAGTTTTTACACCCAGAAAACTCACAAATAAAGGGCTGGTTTTCAGTGTGTTAAAGGTGTTGTAAACAGAGCCATGGTGGTTGTCTATGGGTCACATCAGTCAACCAAGGTGTTTGCTACTTCTATATAACCACATGACGTACATGCGTTGCCATGGCATGTTGCTAGTAGTTTCTGCTATCTTTGTGATTTCTTCAGTTTTTGCAGACAAAGTATGGTCAATTTGTGTGAATTCTTAATAAGCAACTAAAATAAAACCTATTCTGACCTGTACTCCATATGTCCTTTACTTACTTTATATCTGCTCTTTTGTCATCATCACCCATCCAGGGTCGATTTGTGTGAATTCTTAATTAGCAACCAAAATAAATCCCATTCTGAACTGTGTTCCATATGCCCTTTACTTACTCTATATCTGATGTTTTGTCATCATGTGGATCAAAGAGATAATGGGAACCCATATGGTGTTTATGGGATTTGCCCACATCAAGGTTATCCAAAATTAAGCCTCAGCACCATCAGAAAACTTTTTTTCTTCAGGGGTTCAGTGGTAATGTTGTGATGTTAAGTCAAGGTTTCCCATACATTGGTGAGACTGTGGAGCCCAACCATAATCTAATTTGCTCCACCATAGTTTGCAGAGCATAGTAAAAATTGTCAAATTAGACCTTCACAACAGACTTCAGGGAGTGCACTCAGCCACCTACATTAGAGGTGCCATCAATCATTCCAACATGATTTTAATTATCAGTGGTTTTTGAAATATCCTTTACAAAGCCACATAAAATTATAAGCCCTAACTCAGAGTATAGTATTTATAAATAATGCGTGTGTGTAACTGTAGTAGTTTTCCCCCTGATGGATTAAGAATCTAACACACAATCAACACAATAAGCCCTAATGTTTGTGTATGCAACCATATCTGTTACCAACTTTGTCATAAGCTCGTCATACGGAGGCAAAATAGTATGTGTTATAATCATTTCTGAAATGTTAAACTCATTGACCACAGTTTAAGATGTAACTCTCTTTAATGTATAATCACCATTCATAACAATGATTTGATAATTCATGGTGATGGTAATTCGTGATGGTATACCACTGTAACACTGTTACTGACTGAATTACTAAAGCTCAAAATTGCTGATAGCACAAAGGTCTCCAAAAATGGATCATGGCTCATAATTTGGTTCACAAAACTCACCAAATTGATGTATCTAAATCAAACATATACAAATTGATCTACCAGGAGGACATGTTTTGCCATGTTTTTGCATATTTTACAACAACAGAATCATCATGATGTCGTCCTTGCAGGTAAGCCTTGCATTTCACCATACTTCTATACTACAAAAAACCCAGCAGTTCAAGAGAAGGAAGAAGTTAAAGCAGGAGAGAGGATGAGATCATATTTAAAACTGTATGGTGGGATTCACAGATTGTAACCATCACATTATCAAAACTTTCAGGAACAACATGTGAAATATAACATAAATGACTATAGTGACTCTCACCTGGCCGTAGTCTGTAGTGATGACAACAACACCACCAGAGCAGGACGACACGGTGCTGGGAAGGTACTGTTCATCCTCCCATAACCACAACCGGTCACCCTGCAGAGAAAGAGACAAACAATACCATTTAAGTCAGTCCATCTCAAATAGTGCCATACAAGAATAAAGTGTAATTGCACATATTTGTCAAATAGTGACAAAAAGAAAGGCAGAGAGAGAAGGAGATAATCAGACAAAGGAAAGTCTCCCAAAATCTAAGATGATAAAAAAATCAGCACAAATTGTTTTATTCATTTTTGTTTTGTAGGGTAAAGTGTTATATATCGTAAATCTGCAAATAACAGCCGAGTGGCAAATAGACACCTGTCAGTTTTATCAGCCCAGGGCCGCAGCACATTTGGGCAACAAACACCAGTCTTAAACAAAAGCCAGGTCTGACTTTCTCCTTGTCGTTAAATTCAGCTCATTCTAACTCCCCCGCACTCACACCAGGCCATGTGAGTGAAGCGTGTAAAATATAGTCAGAGCGCAGCGTGGGTTTTCATCCAAAGGCCGGAGCAATCACTTCGTCTCGCTCTGGTTCCGCTCTTATACTAGGACATGTGAGTCTAGGACATGCACCGGTCTATGTGCACTTTTGAAAAGCCTGGGCTACTTTTGGCCACATTCATTTAAAGACAGGGCTGACAGCTGATCCACCACGCATGCACACGTGCCTGGTGTGAATACACGTTCCCACGCCGCTCAAGTACAGCTTCCGCCCCGCACCACTCCCGAGCTTTATTTTAATTTCAGGCAAGTTGATGTGCTTTAAATGTAGTAGTTGTAGTAGTTTAGAGAGTTGCAGTACTGTATTTTTCAGACTATAGGGCGCACTTAAAATACTTTAATTTTCTCAAAAATCGACAGTGCGCCTTAGGTATTAATTCTGGTTGTGATTTTATGTGGTACACGGCGCTCAAGAATCTGTCAAAATGTTTTAGTACGACTTTGGTAAGCTACAAAGCCACACTGCTTGATGGATTGTTGGAGCATTATGGCTACAGTAGTCAGGAGCCTCGCAGAATAATACGTGCTGTGCTTCCGGTTACAGACAGGTTGATGGAGGTGGGGTGGGGGGCTGGGAGGGTGGGGTTGGGGTGTGGGGTTGGGGGGTTGGAGATGAAGATGATGTGGAAGGGGGTGGGGGGGTTGGACTCAATGAATCTTGAATAAGTTGAGGTTGGAAGATGATGTGGAAAGCTAATGTTGAAAAGACATATTTAACAACTCTCTCAGCCTGGAGAGTTGTTAATGTTGCTACATAACATCATATACATATTTGTGTTTTCAAAATGGTATACAATGAATGTATGAAACATTAACTAAAATGTGAATCATTAACACTACATGTTAACCTGCAGTCCATGCCAATAAAGGGATGACAGACAAAGAGAGCAGCAGTTATGCTATATAGATGGTAGTTAAGGTAAGTTGCTAGATTTTTCACTGTCACTAGACAAATTTAAGAAGTTTATTAATCTAGTGATATGAGGGCTGTAAATGATCTGAACCATTGGTGTTGTTTCATTTCTAAGACAACCATGAAAATCTGTGTTTCTCAGGGCTGCTGTTCCTGCTGCAATCCAACAGAAAATGCTCCTCGGGTTATGTAATGTTGTATCTATTTCTTTGCTAATGGCATAAGGTTTGACAAGGAGACAAAATAATCATATGGTGCTGCTATGTTACCAAGGCACTGACCTTTCTCCGGCCAATACGAGTTTTCTCAGGTGTCAAGAATGCAGAGAACAGCTTTGCGGCATCAGTTTTTAGAGGCCAGTAAATCTGTATGTTTATTGACCATTTTTATCAGAGTAAAGAAACATGTCGACCTGTCGAGTTTACTGCTCCTAGCTGCTACAGCATTTAATGGCAACTGGAGATCACTGGAGTTTCCCTAACTCTGCTATGGTTTTCTAGAGTTAGCAAAGAATTTAAGAAGGAAGTCTGATGCAATGGACTTGTTTCTATACTTGTTTCTTACACTAAGATCCTGTTGGATCTTAGTGCTGTGTTTAATACAATTGATCACAAGATCCTATTACAAATACTAGAACATGTTTTGGGATTAGAGGCACTGCACATCTTGGTTTAAGTTGTATCTATCAGATAGACCCCAGTTTGTTCATGTAAACGTGTCTTCCATATGCACTGCAGCTAGTCATAGACTTCCAAAGGGTTCTGTGTTAGGACCAATCCTTTTTATGTCATACACGCTTCCCTTAGGCAATATTGCTTGCCTGTGCCTGTTCTATGTGCTGCGGTAATGTATTGTGTCACTTCCTCCTGACGGTAATAGTCCTTCACAGCTGTCTCTCCTACTACTGTCTCTCTCTCTCTCTGTGGAGAAAAAACTATTTGCATACTTAGAACTCACACACAAGTGTTTGTTAAAGTGCTTAAGATCCTTTACACCCTCTTACTGCCTCACACTAAACACAAAATCTTAGCTAACTAGCATATTAGCACTTTGCTATGGCCTCTCGTCTGTCTCACTCCCCCCGCCCCAGGAAACCAGGGCAGCTGGGTGACCATCTGTAACAAGAAGTACAGCGCCAAACCAAAGTCTCAGGTTAACCACCAGCTCCTTCACGTTTCTGATAAATTTTCCCCACTCAGCGACACACCCACTGAGAAACTCCATTTTGAGAAACGTGAAGTTAGCAACCAAGGCGGCCACAGTCTGTATCACAGAGGATTTTGTTAGTCTGAATGAATCAGTTCCTCCAACCCATGTTAATGCTCACATTTCTTCAGGCACAGGCTGAAGAAGAGGGTTGCAGCCATTTTTAACTCGTCTAATGATTAATCCTAAACCTAATACTAGATATAACTCATTTGAGAGTCTTACTCTTAGTCTCTCACATCCAAACTGGAAAATGCAAAAACCACTTCTGATAGTTACTGTGTATCATCCACCTGGTCCTTACTCTGAATTTCTGAATTTTCAGAGTTTTTATCTGAGAGAGTTCTCAGTACAGATTAAGTTATTATAACATTGATTTTAACATTCATGTTGATAGCAACAGCTTCAGCACATAAACAAACCTACTTACTGTTTCAACCACTCCCTTGACCTTGTTCTCACCTACGGTATTGATGTTCACAATGTAACAACATTTCCTCATAATATGTGATCTTATCTACCTCTGCAAAGGCTGAAACGACCCAGAGCACGCTCAAGCAAGTATGTCGTCAGTGTGAAATTACCATATTGACCCGAATATAAGATGGTATTTTTTCTTACGATGTGGAGACTCAATAGAAAGCAGTGGCTCAAATGTTGAACAAGTTAACAACAGCAGAGGAGGACAGTGTTTCTCACACACTGACCAGACTCTAGCGCTCCACCATAGTTTCAAAATAGGACCGGAGATAATGGTCCTTCGTGCATTACGGCTACCAAGTGGTTGGTTGCTGTAGAGCTAATGCTAATGCTTGCATGCATATCAGATACCGCTCCTAGTGGCTGCCTGTGCAGCGGTGTATTTATGCTGTGCAGCTGTTAGCGAGTTTAAATCCCCATGTAGACAAACTTCCCTGCGTGTGATCTCTTCCATTCCTGTCTCTCCACACTGTCTCTATCATTAAAGGCAAAATGATGCATGCTTACTACAGGTCATGTGCTTGCTCCCTAACTTTTCCAAAAATGGGTCTTGAAAAAGTTTCTTTAATATTTTATTTACTACTTCAAACCTTGCTTCCCTTACTTGTAAAAACAAAATACTGCTGTATTCACGGGAATTGGTGCACCCCTAGTTTTGACAGCAATGCATCTTGCCTACGTTCAACACTTGATACTGTTGCCCCACTGAGAAAGAAGGTAGTGAATCACAGGAGGAGAGTTCCTTGGTTTAACGCATACACCGGCTTTAAAGCAACAGTCACGGATTCTAGAGAGGAAGTGCTGTTCCACCAAACAAGAATTTCTGTAGCCTGTAGAGGTAGTTTCATAGGATATAAGAAAGCCCTCAGAAAGGGCAGAGCCTCCTACTATTCGTCTTTAATTGAGGAAAACAAGAAAAACCCCAGGTTCTTTTCAGCACAGTTGCCAGGCTGACAGAAAGTCATGGCTCTGTGGAGCCGTCTATTCCAATAAATCTTATAAATCATATTATAAACAAACGTCCCAAAAAGTTGCACATCATGTTTTAGGGATTATTTTGACATGGAATAAATGTTGGGCAGCAATAACAAAAACCCTTCTTAAACAAAACCCTTGGGGGAAACCAAGACCTAGAGATCACTTTACAATTATTCCTTAAAAATTCCTTCGGTTGAGTTGAATTCCGGTTGAGTCGACGCTAGCACGTTTGGCTGCCGCTACTCACCAATAACTTTTAACTTCAGGCTCTATGGCCTGATGGTCTCTGCAATCACGCTCAAGTGAGAACTAAACTTTCCTTGGGTTACCTACTAGAGGTGTCAATCCATGTTTGTATGTGAGCGGGCTGACATTAGCTTTAGGTTACCTGTCTGACACTTTAAGAACCCAATTCAGCCATCATAGGCCATAATGTGGGCCAGCAGGCTTCATGTCTGGTCTGCCAGCCTGGACTCTCCTGGCTTTCCTCCACTACTGCTGTATTATTAAAAACCTACCATCTATAAAATGCGGTTTGGATTTGCACCCACATCAGGTATATTTCAATTCATACAATTCTTACATCCAGGGAAGATGCTTTTTTCTGGCCCTTACCTCAATCCTAACACTTCCTTCTGGCCACAACCAAAACACTACAATACACAACACTAACCTTTCAACCAAGTACCTTTGGGAGTACAAACAAGGTGGTGACCCATCTCCAGTATATGTTTTTCCTGTGTCTAATGTCTCCAATGTGTCCAATGCTCTGATGAATGGGTGGGGAATGGGGGTAGGTTGGTAAAACCAGGATCTGTGGTGCTGGGAGTGTTCCGGGGTTCTATTGGGATAGGGAATGAGCAGCTATTTTGTTTGAGAGATTCTACTTCCTTTGCCCTAACAATCTTGTGTCCAACCATCAACGTCCTCTTTATCAAAGTCTTCAATGGGAAAGCCTGTGAGCTGGGTGGCTCTCTCTTACTCTTCTGTCATGAGAGCACTAAAACTGCTGGTATGTTCTCTGAGAGAGATGATGCATTGCAAGAAATCCCACTGGAAACGGTCAGGGTAGTGTTATGCAGTATAGCAGGTGCACAAACCACCAACGTCTCTAGCGCTGCCTGTTTTTATCGCTTTCCTACAATGTGCACTGTGATCTCCTTCACCGTCACCATGATTGTTATTGTTTGAAACTTATGTTGGAGTTTGGAACTCTGCACTTGATGCTGCCCGTATTGTTAATAACCATGCAAACATAGTCCCACCCATGGGGACTATGAAAAGACTGACGTTAGGAATGGATATACATACTTCCGTACATAAAAGGAGCATAAATAGGCCTTAACACCTACAAAGACAACCATGCTGAAAAAAATAAAACTGGAAATGCTGAATAATACTTTTAGTCAGGAACAGGTGAAAAACAGATCAGGCACAGCATGTCACTATTATGCCATTATTTATCTGATGCCTTAGGGGCAGAGGGTGGAAAAAGGGGGTTGGGCAGTAAAATGGCTTCTGTACCAACTGTTTTCTTGATCTTGACTGCTTGAGTGCAGGTGTGTGAGTCCTTAAAACCCGATTTCAAAAACATGCACCTATCAAATATTATTTTTTTCAACTTTCAAAGTCAAAAAAAAGCATTTTTTTTGTGACAAGCATCAAGTCTCACCCATACTCATGCAAGATCAGTCCTGCTTCTTGTCCTGTTCATCCATGTTTTTTGAATACATCTGGCACTAGAACTTTTCATTTTACACACACCTTCTTGTTAAGATTTATTTAAGAGTTGTCCTCTTTGACGTAACTGAGGACAGGTGGTAAACATGTCATTTACACCCTTCATGTGAAATGTATGTCTTCCACAACCAGGCACCACTGAGTCCAAAGGTGCAGGATGAATCTTAGAATTGAAAAGGGTAAAAAAAAAAAAAGATCCAACATGCAACAATGACAAAAGAGTGACAACAGCACAATAAAAACAAAAAGCAGGGTCATAAAAGCAGGGTCATAAAAACTAACATTGAGTTTGCTAAAAAAAATGAGACTTTGTTTGATAAATGGTGCCCTGCATGTGAAGTTGCCATCTCTGACTTCCTGAGAGAGTTGATTTTACTTACAGAGTTTAAAAATTTCCTGCTTGATCATAGTATGTGTTAACAGGACTTCAGGTTTAAGAACAATGACAATGACAATGGACTGTATTTCTCAACACTTGGATGACAGTTGCAGAGTTACTGCAAGTTACATAAAGATTGGGTGAACACTTCAGAAGATATAAGCCTAAGCTTAAGTCATATTAAATGTTTGTGTCACCTGCAGCGCCCCCTACAGATGTAATGTCACACAACTTGGTGGGCGTGTACACAACATATTAAAGATTGTGTATGACAAATTTAACATACATAACAAAGTTAGCTATTGCTGTTTTTGAAATAATGAAATATTGCTTTTGTAGCGCCCCCCAGAGGCCAAGGCTTTGACCAATACTTTGTACACATTTCCTGTATTTTCTGCATAAAAAAATAAGAGATAAATATGTATGGTCTTTAAAGCACTGCTAAAACAAAGCATGTAGAGGGTACCTATAACTTTTACATAGTACTGTATATTTTATAGTACTGATTATTGTATGGTGGACTGGTTAGAGTAGAAGTTTATGCTCTAATTTCAGAGGAACGAGAATGATTTAACTCCACCTGTACCTGTCCCAGAACAAGGGGGTGGAAGTGGTCCTGCTCTACCATCCCACCCTTATTCTTGTCATAAGACTGATTTTACTTGGATCTAAAGTTCATGCATGTGTTTCACACCTACATTTCTGTAAATGCATTAGACTTATCTGGCTTTAATGTTAAGTTTGATAAGGTCATCTGATGAGAAATGAGAGAAATGAGATGAGAAAAAGATTTATATTTTATTATCCATAGTATTTCAAAGTCCATATCCAGAAAGCTGACTCATTTGAGGTGCATTTACTCAGCTGCTGCATGTCTCAGCAAAAACCCCAACCCAGTATGGGCTGGAAAATTAAAATCAGTGAAACACAGTGAAACATTATGACTTCAAAAACGCTCAAAATATACATATATTAGCCTCGCTTTCTGCCTTTTACCACAGATTACCTCAAAACAGTTTGATTAATTGCAAACAGTCTGAAGAAACTGAACTGAACTGAAGAAAAGAAAAAATGAGGGGCAGAGTTCCAAACTCCGACGTAAGTTTCAAACAATAACAAACATGGCGACAGTGAAGGAGATCACAGCACACATGCACACAGACTTCTCTGGGTTTTAAAAATGGCGCTTCTTTGTTGACTGCGTCATGTACTGTTTTGAGTTACAACCAATCACCACAGAGTCAACCTAAAACCCCACCCAAGAACTTTTCGGGGTGAAAAAAGTCCCTCCCACAGGGGCTTTTTTCAGCCACTAAAGATTCCTGAGTGTCGCCTCACAGTAACTGTTCCTCTGGTAGAGACACGTGCCAACGGCTAAGTTCCCATAATGTTACCCGGAGGTTCCTGCAGTGGAAACAGCCTAAAAGCAACTTCAAGTCCCTAAAACATCCTGCTGTGATCTAAGTCATGCTCACTTGGCAGTTATTTTCTCCTTTTTGATATAGCATATATCAAAGCATATTGGTCAACATATATGCCAGTACTGAGATACAAGTACAAATACAAGGTCCGGCCAAAAAACAAAAAACAACCAACTCCAGCATTTGTTTGGTCTACTTCACCTTGTGACTGCACAAATTAAACACTTCAGATCTCATGAAGCCAGACCACAGGAAACCACAGCTCTTGATTAAATAAAGCCATGTTTCTATTTTAAGCGCTGTTAGTCATATGGAAGGTTGATGCTGGGCCATCTTACAGGATGAAATTTCTGATTTTTACAAAAGTTGAGAACAGAGAGAAAAGGAGGAAATGCCTATTTTGGTCAATGTGACAAAACATGAGCACACCATCAAACATCATTAAGTGAAGGTTGGGCTTTAGTTAAGGGAGTCTGGTAATCATGTTACCAAACTGTTACACGGAGAAATGGTGAGGAGCCGCTGTGTTATCAACAGCACATTTAGTAAAAGCAGTAAAACTAGCCAACATTGGCCCCAATTTTAAATTTAAATTATGTGTGATCAGGGGTTAATGTGGGCTTTAGTAGATGGGGTACGCTAATAACCAGTGTGGCCACAGCAGCTGTAAGACGGGACTGAGGAGCTGTGCTACTCTTATAGCTCTAGGCTGCAACATTGCTGCAACATATACGTATAGAAAAAATACCTGTTCGCTTCACATCAGTGCAATTGAATCTTTGCTACTATGAATCAGGTTATTTATTAATTTATCAGAGGTGCCAGAATGTTGTTCTGGACTGTTACGATCCACTTTAACCCCTGTGCATGACGTCTTTGTCTCAGAAAAAGTTCTGAGTCTTTACTGAGAGAGGTGTGTGGTGAATGCCTTATCTCTCTACAGACTCCAGTTTTCTGATTTATTCATGTTTTAATCTTTTGAGTTCATGGTAGCGCTCAATAACTAGGTAAATGAGGCTATTTTTTATTGGCCGCTTCTACCCATAAGGCTTTGTGTGTTGATCATGTGGTCTGGCGAGCACTATTAGCAGGGTGTTGTGTACACGGGTGTGTGTGTGTGTGTGTGTGTGTGTGTGTGTTGCGGGTTGGCAGCTAACACCAGAGCTGCCATGTGTTTCCCAGCTGTGGTTGCCTGGTGCTGACTTGGAGACTTGTAGCAGAAACAAAATATAAATACCCACTCTCTGCCTTTCTTCTAGGCCCAACAATGGGTTCCTTGTTGTACACCAAAAAAGGAGAGGAAGTTTCACCGTGAAACACTTACTGTGTGACTGAAAGTATCTGCAGTCAGTTAAGGGTGGAGTGAACACAGTAGAAAATAGGGTTGGATAAAGGTCATAATCTACATTGGCTTAGTGCTGAGGCAAATTGTTCCTTCTTCTGCTGCTTCAGATCAAAAGTGGTCAGCTGGGGAAGATGTGAAGGTGGTTCAATTGAAAAGCAGGAAACTTGATAGGAAACAATATTACAGATGGCAAAATGACTGTGCAGTTGTAGTGAAATCTGTGCAGTTATGATGAAATCTGCATTTAAAGCTTCTGCTAATACAAACACAAAACCTCCTTTCACAACAACATAGTAGCATTTCACCAACTAAAAAGTTGTTTTACAGTTTTACAGTGAAGCAGCTATTACTCTCAGTGGCCTTGAGGCTGGTTTCGATTTCTGCGTAGGAGGCCTGTAGCCTACATAATTACACTGGTAAAAAAAAAAAAAGCTAGTTGCAGTGAATTTCTTTCTGAACTTCAAATATTGGCCACTGAAATAGAGCTGTTACATGTAATGAGAGGGAAATGAGATACTACCAGGTGGAAAACCAGCTACAGTTCATTCCTAGGAAGAAGCACCTTAGGCTTAGGTCAATATCACACATACTTTTTGTAGTTTAAAATATTAAATTCCTAAACCTTACCAAGGAAATGTACTTGTAATACTCTGAAGTATCAGCCATAAATTTACAGCACATTAAGACATACACTGCTGTTAAGAAGACCCCAAAACAAAGCTGTCAAATTGATTTTGAGCTGTCAAATGTGATTAGTTGATCTTGGCATGTAACAAAGCTGGCTTCTCTCTTGCCACACTGGTCTCCTGTTATATAGATTTTACTGTCAATCTGGTTCTGTGATGCAAGTCTCTGTCCAAACACTGACAAATGTCTATAGCAATGTTTCCACCAAGTAAGTTCCAGGAAAAAATTAGGGGCTGGGAACTTTTTGGGAACATCCTCTCATTGTAGCCTCTATGTCTCCACCAGGGTAAGACCTTGTAGGAGTGGTGTGGAACGACTTCACTGGCCATCTTCTCTGCGACCACTTCATCACATTATATTTAATAAACTGTATGCGGCCAGTGTTGATTCTGTGGCCACTACCACAAATCGATCAACCGTTACGACTGTATTGCTTTGTTTGCTTCTTTGATACTATTTATAGAACCTATTTATTAATATAATTCTGCCGCTGGATTTTAAAAATGACTAACAAACCTCTTTACCTGGTTTTACATAACCAAATTAGTCCTTTCACTTTCTGAATGCTTACCTCCACCACTAAAAGTCCCACAATGAGCGCTTGCTCATTGTGGAAATGTTGGGTTTCTCTATGTAAAGTGCCTTGAGATAAATGTTTTTATGACCTGGCGCTATATAAATAAAATAAATTGAATTGAATTGAATTGGTGGGAATAAATTCACCAGTCCTAGTAGTGATAGAACACAGTGACATGGCTGTTTTGCCAAAAACAAAAAAGTCCATTATGTTGTCAGACACTTACAATAACAACCCTTTTAGTGGAAGAAGGATTTGACTACAGACATTTCACATCTGTATGTCATAAATAGATCAACTTTAAACATGTTTGTCACTGTTAATTATTTAGTCCCAAAAGGAGGTAGCTTAAGAAAATTTTAATTATCATTTAACAGGCAGATGAAATCACGTTTCTGCACACCATGTTCTTCATGGACCCACATATGAAGGCAGTTGTAAAAAGTCAGTTAAGTTAAGAAGTGTCAGAATCCAAGGAAATGTTTACAGACGTAGGACAGGAAGACAAGACTTAAAGAGGCACTATGCAACTTTTTCATAGTCATAAAACTGTTTAGAAGTCATTGTTTTGGTTGACTGACCTGTTGTGTCAAAAACAGTGACTTTGCCTACCGCCCCCTTGGGTCTCCTATCCTTGCAACTTTCCGAGGGCGGCCCCCTGTTTGTTTTGGTCTGGAAGTCTTGTGAGATGCGTGAGGAACAAGATGAACAAACTGCTTTTTACGGCATTTCAACACTGATACACCCCCTCCAGCAGCTCTTGTCGGCTAACTATAAGAACAGAAGAATGCTGTTTATTTTTAGATCATCATCATGGCATAACCAGTGAAAAGCTTCACAAGGGTGAATCTTGGTCGGGTGTTCTTCGGATGGCGAGAGCTCCGAGAGAACAAAGCGTGATGTTGACCTGGCTTTGCTGCTATTGCAATTGTACACCATGCCTATCTTTATATCTGAAGCATCTATACTACATTCTGTTTTGATATTCATGCTAGTAAGAGTTTCAATAACTGTTGTAACTGGTGCAAGAACAGGGGCTATGGCTAGTGGCTGGCTAGCATGCTAGCTGGCCACCACATAGTCTTTCAGTAGATATTGCCATTGGGAAAGTTCAGAAACGTTTGGATGCTGCTTGCTGAACTTGAACAAATTTGAGTAATTGCAGTAAAGATAACCCTCTTTTGTTATTATTATTATTGTAGCTATAAGTGCTGGTGAGCACCAATGTATGTAATGTACCAATATATTTATGTATAATTGTACCTTGCACCCCCTGACCCCGTGCAAGTCGAAGAAGAGCATGAAGATTTGCCAGATGAGGAGGCAGGCACCGTCCATAGAAGAGCTGTCATGAGAAGACCTGCCTCAGAACCCCCAAGAACAATGATACCTCTTTTCCACCTTCATTTTAGATTAAAAATTGATGAAGTGCTGTTTGAAAATGACAATTTTTACATGTTGTATGTTACACAAGCCGGGCAACCCTAAAACCCCTAATAAAACACATACTATGTGTTATGTGTTGCTGACAGATGAGGGACCCCCTCAGTCCCTCATCTGTCAGCAGCAGACCTTCTCTATGTCTGTTGGTATGTCCCAACAATTACTACAGACACACCAGTGGAGAGGATCTTGGCCAGGGTCATTAGACAGCTCATTTGAATTGCCAACAAATCCGCGATGTGTAGATACAGCGGTGCAAAGGAGGGGGGAGGTGGTTTTACGACAGTATTGGAATCTTGTTGCGTTTTTTTCTCTATGGGGCTCCCCCTACAGCTTTGGGGTGCATAATGCAACAACAATTAAAAAAACCCAGTTACTAAGTGCCTCTTCAAGCCAGGGGAGGAAAAAAGAAGAGGGAAAGTGAAGAAAGACAAATACAGGGCTGATTGAAGAGCTTATCAGACTCTGGGTGTAACCAATTTTTCACACACATTTCCATTTTATGGTCATGTGTTTCTCTTTTCAAGCTCTTAATATCACAAAAAATATATGATGAAAACTGGTGGGATGGCTAATGCCAAATAAATGTGTTAAATCTTTTATTAAAGGAAAGCAAAAACAAGAAGAATTGTCCTGTTAGTCCTGGAACCCTAATCCTCAAAACCATCAGTCTGGACCAACAGGCCCAGTGATTACATTTGATTTCCCACAATCACAGTTGCCCCTTCTAACCTAATATACAGTCAGTCCACAGCAGTATAATCAGGTTTAAGATTAAGTGTAGCCAGCTCTGGCTACGCACAAGTCCAGAGTGTCTGCCTCCTTGAGTGAGTGTAGCGACCAAGCTTGACTGGCTTGGTTTTTTGGTCTAGATTAAAATTATGTGAAAAATCTGTGACTAATTAGCAATGCACTGCCTCACATTGCAAACTACTGTTATTGTGTGTGTTCTTTTTTTTTTAGTGATGCAGTGCCTCGCATTGCAAACAACTGTTCCTCTATAGCAAATCTACAGGGAGCTGTTATTGAGCATGTTTCTTCTTGTTCCTTTTCTGTACTTTTTTTGAAAATAAATGCAGCCAAAATCGCAGGTCGCACACAGGCAAATAATACACCAAATCGTGTGGCTCGATTATTTTGTTCTCCAGAATATTAACTTCACACAAAATTTGGTAAAAAGGGTGAAAAATATCGCAAATCTACCGCTCTGGCATACTTTCACCTAGAGACATCATTAAAACTTTAAAATGTGGACAAATAGATAAATGTAGACAAAAAGATAAATGTAGACATCAACACAGACTGTGTTGATGTGGTATTCAACTTTTTTGATAGGTTGTATACTTTTTGATCAGTCACAGATCAATGACCATGATCAATTTTGGAGAAATTCAGAGGTTTTAATGAGTGTGTGTGGATGTTGAATGTCCATGAAATGCATGCTAGCCACCGTGTAGTCTGCTGTGCTAGAGAGTGGCTCAGAATGGAGACAGCTTTTTTTTTACATGGTGCTTACAGCCACAAATTTTACTCTACACATATGTTTTTCTCACTCACACTGGTCATGTTTCACACAATGTGTCTACCTAAACAACAGCATGGATTTGAACAGTAGGATTTACAGTTTTTGAATTAGCAGCCTCTAAGTGACAAGTGCACAGGTCAGCTGGCCCATTCACACCAATGTTAATCTAGACAAGGATTTTACGAGAAAAGCAGAAATTTTAATTTTTTAACTCGCTATGTTGTCCACATTTTTGTCATTAGGAACAAAAAACAATTACATCAAAGTATTCACTAAAGCCTTGTAGCGCTGACAGTAAAAAAAAGTTTATCTGATCTCCTTTACTTTTTGAATAAATAGCAGTAGTTCGAGGCCTGCGCAAAGGCAATGAGAGGTAGTATGAGTCTGCCCAGATGGCAGCAGATTGCCAGTTTGAACCCCAGCACAGCCATTTTTGCGTGTCATTCCCTCACTCTCTCCACCTTCCTACCTTCACTTACTTATCAATAAAGGCAAAATGGCCAAAAAACAAACAAAAAAAAAAATTCTCTTATTAATAATGCTGATAAAAAACGTGATAACATGTTAACGACAAGACAAATTATGCATCAATACATGCGTCTTGGCCCGACTATTACTTTTTTTTCTCCTTTCTGCGTGACATAATTTACAAAAAATTGTGCCAAATTCTCCCAATTGAAAATTAATGCGAGCAGAAGAAATGAATTTTCATTATGGAAAAAGAATAAAATGAGGTGTAAAAGGGAAATTTTTGCCACGCCAGCTGCGAAAAATTTCATATTAAATTTCATCATCATTTCATTTTTTTCCATTCATTATAGAAAAACAATTGGATTAGAAGGTAAACTGAAATTTTCAGCTTATCTCCTCATCCAAAATTCAGAGTGCAGAAAAAAGCATCATAGCATTTTAGCATCTTATTATCATAGCATTGTAGTGTCACTGACTGCAACAGCTGCAGTGACAACAGAACAGCCTCTACAGTAGCGACTGCAACAGCCACTCCATAACTCAGGAGAATTATCAAGTTAGGGAACGTGAAGCAAAGTAGCAATACTGTAACATAGCACCTGATACACATATTTACATTATTTGATTAAAAGTAAAACTTTTAGTAAAACAGCCTATTAATTCTAACGAAAGGAACATGTATTGAGTCTACAGTAGTGTTCATTCAATTTTGTGTCAACAGTTTCCTTTCCCCTTTCATCACAACTACCATTAAACACAATGGAATGGTTTTGTTTAGATATTCTGATACTTTAACTTGTCTATTTGTCTATCTAATATCACACCCATACAGTTTTTAATGCAGTGGTATGATGTTGCTGTGATATGATGAAGCTCACAATGGCTATAGAGCAGAAGCAGAGTCTCCAGCTACAGTAAGCAGACCAGCTGTTTAATAGCTAAGAATGGCCTGGTTAGCAGAGACTAAACATTTTAAGTATCGGTGTGAAACTATAAAGTTAATTAATAAATGACATTACAGACTCACAGACTCCCTGAGACTTGATACAGGATTTTAGGAGCAACAGAGTTATTTCTGACAACAGCATAAATAGGAGACAATTCTAACTGAAAGCTCTGCTTCTGTAGAGCACAAATCTACAGGCTGTTTAAATTCCTTTCCATTCCTTCTGGCTGCGCCATAGGAGTCAAGTTTCAGCTTTAAA
Source organism: Polydactylus sextarius (assembly GCA_016801845.1). NCBI lineage: Eukaryota > Metazoa > Chordata > Actinopteri > Polynemidae > Polydactylus > Polydactylus sextarius. The sequence continues at coordinate 21,480,990 of CM028916.1, read as the reverse complement.
AAAAGCCTGGAAGACAGCAAAGGAGGTAGGAGAAACAGGGAGGCTTTGACACAGCAGTGCAACTCATACAGTTGAAATCATTGTTAAAACAAAGCATATAAAAACGAGAAGGGCTTACATTTGTTGTGGTGAGCTTATTTAAATCTATAATTGGGCTGTTACATTTTTCGGATTTAATGAGAAATGCAGGCAGCTGAGGCTCAATTGAGGAGAGAGAACAAAGGAGACTCAAAAACAAAATCCTGTAACCTACAGGACTACAAAAGTCTTGAAAAAACAGGTTAATGAGTCTAACAATTAGATTATCACAGCCTTATTTTGTAAGTATAACCCATCCATGTGATTTTATTGTAGTCATGAAACAATAGAGTTCTGCAAAAGATCAAACCTTCTGAAACAGTTAAACCCAAATGCTGATCTTGGGCCACAGCTGTAGTCACACTAACAGATCTGCTGATTGTTTGTTTTCTAGGCTTCCAACAACATACCACATTAACACAACACAGCACTGCTCACATGGGTACCAAATAATGGCATGATATTGTAATCTAAGAAGACAATACACTGGGTTGAAATAACAGAATCTAAAAAGCAGAGGAGTTTCTCTCACACACACACACACACACACACACACACACACACACACACACACACACACACACACACACACACACACACACACACACACACACACACACACACACACACACACACACACACACACACACACACACACACACACACACACACACACACACACACACACACACACACACACACACACACACACACACACACACACACACACACACACACACACACACACACACACACACACGAGCCTGCATTAGGATTATCACAATTAGTGACAAATGTGTGATACATTTCAGGTCAATTACGGTGAACGGCTTTAGGCATATTTACTCAATCACACATAGCAGAAATTTGCATGACAACTGCCAATTAGAGTCTACCTTTTCCTGCACTACTCCTGTTTGTGAGTTGTTAGGTACAGTTGTGCTCATATGTTTACATACCCTACATGAGTTCATCCTGATCTGTGATCTGTTTGCTTGTAATTAGTGTGTGCATGCTGCAGGCTTCATCCAGTGCTGCGCTGATGTTGCTGGATTCTGAACCATGGGGATAGCAAAAGAATTATCAAAGGATCTGCAGGAGTAGGAAGTTGAACTTTATAAAACAGGAAAAGGATATAAAAAGATATCCAAGGAATTGAGTCAACAGCGTTCAAACTTTTATTAAGAAGTGGGAAATGAAAGGTTCTGTTAAAACAAAGCAATGGTCAGGTAGACCAACAAAGATTTCAACTACAGCTGCCAGGAAAATTGCTCGAGAGGCAAAGAAAAACCCACATATTACTTTAGCTGACATACAGGACTCAATTTAAAGAGGTGTGGCTGTTTCAAGATGCACAATAACTGGGCTGCATACAGAAGCAACCAAATTTAAGCAACCGCCTTAATTTCCCTCTGGCATCAACAAAGTATTCATTTATTCATTCATTTAATTTTAAAGTTCACATACACAAGCTTTAAAGGAGCATTCACAGAGGGGAAGTCTCTAGTCTTCCAAACGTACTGAAGTTAGTCATGGAGTTTCTAGGGCACACAGTTCTCAAGATATGAAACAAAACGTAAATTGGCTTTTTACAGTGCCACCTATTAAAAGGCATGTGGAATGACACCCTGGCAAACTGAGATGTCAAGAGTTCTGCCAATTTTTTTATTTGTTTTGTTCTTTAGTTTCATTTATTGTTTCACATCTTAATTGCTTATCTCTTTGTGTAATCATTTTGGTATGATATTATATTAACCATAGGTGGAGGCATCTTATAGGCTCTTGGAGTTTCCGTGTCTTCCAGCACTGTAAAGTTTCAAACTGTTCCTTTAAAAAAAATCCTTAGCATAACAATAAGGATCCTGCAACTTGTTGTATGGACCCCTAATAATAATATTCCCAAGAATAGAACAACAGGGACCCCTAAAAATTTAGTGTCAGGTCTTGAGACACAATTAACAGTTGAGTATGAGTCTGCACAGAAGCACAATAAGAAACATTTGTTGTCATTTTAGGTTAATATTTACTGATCTAAAATGCAAACAAGGCAAATTTAAATTAAATAAATAGACATCAACTGATGCAGCCATGTGCTGAGAATAAACGGGAAGTGCAAGTCCATCCATCCATTTTCTACTCTGAGTTCTGATGTACGGCATTTCAGAATGTTTGTAACCAATAGGCGCCAAGATACTTCCGGGTGGTAGAACGCGATCAGCTTCCCACTGACATTAGATCCAGGCAGCTACTGTAAACATAGTTACATGGTTAAAAACATTGTTGTTGATCTAAGTTCAAACAATGACGAAAACATGTCGTGTTTGGAGTTGCACCGCCAGATTTGAAGCAAAAAGTGCAGGGTTTTATCGGTTTCCTTTAGGAAAAACTAAATTTATCCAGCAGAACTTGTGTGTGAGGAGGTTAAAGCAAGTGGACATTGTCGAAAGTGCTACAGAGAAGATAGCACTGGTGGCGGAGTAGCCACATCTAACGGGGCAGACTGGTAACCAAACCTCCTACATCGTGTTTGTGGAAGTTATTCTCTCACAAGTAATGTAGAAAATGTCTGGTTGGTTCTCTCTGAGTAATTTTGCAAAACATAGCGACTAGCCTGCTAGCTAACGTCAGATCTAGTTTTGACAGTGCTAATGCTATCTAGCTTTCGCCAGCTGGAAAGAAACACTCACAGCTAGGCTACACAACAGATGACAGCAGAAAACATGTAATTTGGTGAATATCTTGGCTATGGAGAAATGCTATGTCTGTATTAGAAACATTAACAAAGTGACAGAATTTGATAAAATGCTTATTGAGTTTTTAATTATTGTATTGGTATGAGGGTAGGCTAGCACCACTCCGACCAGTGTCTGGTGGTATGTGTACATTGGTTGTGTACATGGTACATGGAGACAATATATATATATATATATATATATATAGATAGATAGATAGATAGATAGATAGATAGATAGATAGATATCATCTTCATCTGCTTTTGCCACCTGGAAGAACGTCTTTTATTGAGTTATTAATTTGTGTTATGAAAGAGAAAAAAACGTGTTTAAAATGTTTTTGTTTAAAAATGTTTTAATGTTTAAAAAACATCTTGAACCTTGCATGTTAGCCTCCTCTGCTGTAACAGCCTTATCCTCCGCTGTCCCAGCCGCCGCCATTTTTCAACCACTTCTCCCAGAGATTAGTCACATGACCTACACAAGGCTCTTCATTAGTTCTCTTCTTCTACTTCTCTTGTTATGCGGTGGTCAGCTACCTACCACAGCCGCATTGGCTGGCTCTCTTCCCTACATTAAGAAACATTGCCACTGCATTTCTGAGTATAATAAATTACACCCAACTAATCCAATATTAAAATAGTTGGCAACTCATTTCATCAGTTTTAATCAAGTTAATCAATTAGTTGTTGCAGCCCTTGTAGTATATCGTTTTTCATTCAGGTTTGGAGGTGGCAGCAGCTAGGGACTGGGAATGGAGTAAATGATTCTCTGAAAAAGAGTAGCTCATTAATTAACAATGGAAGAACTGATCTGTGAATCAGCTCCTGTGTAGCGTTAACTCTGCTGTGATCAGTGGAAACCCTACACCTGAGGGCAGACCTGCAGTTTGATTGGTGGACAGGTGAAACCAGCTTCAGAGCCACGCCAACCACCAGTTCAAATAAAAACAACCCTGCAGCTGATTAACTTCACTGTGTCAACACACACTAACACACCCACATTACCTTCAAACACAATGCTGTCTCAAAGCACAAACTGATTCACTGCTCACTGGATAATTAAGACTGTAAATCAGCCAATGGGTGACGCCCACCAACCTTAATCTCCTCTGCAGCCCGAAAGATAAAACCTGCCTCATCTTGCCTGCAACAGCAGCTGGTTTCAGTGGAGAGGATTTACCATTTCACAATGAATGAGAGCAGTTTTTCCACTCTGGTTTGAAACTTTCACAGGGGCAGCTTTGGTTACATACATACATTTGAATACATACATACATATATACATACATTTGGAGGCAAGTACTCTATGAGTGGCTTTGACATCACAACCACAACTACAACAAACTCCCCTGAAACCAGATTGTTATTTCTTTAGCATTAGGATTAGGGTCCCCAAGCAGCAGAGGTGCAAACCCCTATTGTTTCTGTAAGGATTTTTTTCTTACAAACTTAGCCTGTTGAGATCAGGCTCTATTCATCGTCCCTGGACTGGTCTCCATCCCAGAGTCCTGTGCTGGCTGCAGCTCAGCCATCAAGACATGAAAAAACCAAATGATGAGTCACTGTCAACATGTTTATCTGTTTCACACGCATGCACTTAACTGCAATGACTGTCTTTACCCGAGTCAATCTCCATTTCAGTTTGTCAGTTTAACGTCTGCTCCAACAGTTAGTATGTGAAATCATTTTTATTGTGTTTTATAAATGTGAGATGAGATAAATACTGCTTTCTTCTATTTAAACAAAGTAAATTCATAACTAAAGCTGCACTTTTCATTCTATTTTGACTCAGAAATATGGGAATTAACTACTGCGACTTTTGGTTTATCACAACAAAACCACAATTAAATCTGATAATTTCAGATATACTCTTGTCTATATGAGACCAAAAAAACACTTTAGTAGTACAACAGATAGTACAACAAAAGCAGGTACCAAAACCAAATATAGGAACTGTGTCCTTCACACAGTAAATTTACCAAAGGAGTAAACCACGAATCTTAAGTAGGTTTCTCCCAGTATCAGGGCAGCTGAAGGTTTGACATCCATCACTGACAGAGTGTCTTTGTCCAGCCTCAGTCACTGTGGGTCCCTCATCTAAACTATCCTCAGCATGAATATGAAACTCTCCATCTTCCTGCCACATTCCTTACCAGGACGAACTGGCCTTCACCTGTGGTGACTGGAAGCTGGTTTACTTCCCTATCAAATGCCCTTTTCCTTAAAGACAGGGCTCTTTGTTTCAGGCTGCGATTAGCTTGCAGATATAAAGGGCCGATATCTGAGACGCCTGCCTGCTCCTGGCACACTGGAAATATTCTGTCTCAAACAAGAAGTCCAGGCCCCGGAAAAGGCGATATGTGCTGTAGACACATATTGAAATTGGCAGGAGAAAAAAAACTCTCTTAAACGCAGTGTTTGTGTTAGCTTGAGTGCTCACACAGGCACCTATGAGCTCAGCGAGTCTCATGACCCCTGGCCTCTTAAACTGCTACAAACCTTAGGGCTAGAATTCTTTTTAAAAGAAGAAACAAACAAACAAAAAAAAAAACAACATGCACAAGCACCAATAAGAGAGCAGGGAATCATTCAAACAGGACGCACAGGCTTTTATAACTTACACCACTACCTGAAAAGCAACCAGTGACACACCCTTTCTTACCAACTTGGGAGTGTAAAAAAAAAAAAAAAAAGACAACATTGAAGAAAGACTCAGGTGTTGCTGTTGTTACCCGGACAGCGTCACTATACACAGACGCTCATCTGACACTGATGACATTAACGCTTATTACCCTGTGAATCATCAGTTGTAAAAGAATTATATAGCAACTGCAGCTTTAGGCTACTCCAAGTTAAAATCACCTGCCACACGTGCTCACACGTTTTAGAAAAACTGCATAACAGAAACCAATGACTGAAGTATCAATGTGTAACTTGTATAACAAAATGTCAGACTAGTGTCAATAATATGACTGAAACTTTAGTCTTTTAATGAATGGCTTTGCATGGCTTTCTTTTCTTTCAACATTTTGCTATTTTTCCTGCAGGTTGAACTTGCCCAAAGTCTACCACTTTAAGGCTAAAAGCCAAAGTGCAGATCACTGCTTCCTGTTTTCACTCAGATTTTTTTCTGAAAGTCCTCAAAAAATCCATGTCTGTATTCTGTGACATCAAATGATGTCACAACCTTCTTGTACTTAATATTCCACAGCTACCAAGTTAGTTGTTTTTTTTTTTTCGTTTTGTTTTTGACCAGAGAGCCTTTAAGCTGTTAGCCTATTGTTACACCAGTGATCAGCTGATGACACTGTGCTGCTCAAAGACATGGTCAGACAAGAGACCCCAGATCTAAGTGAAGATAACGTGGATGCAGAGCAGGAGTTAAGCACTGTGAAGAGAAAAAGATGGTAAAAACCATCATTACGTTTGTAACTGTGGAATGTACGATCTCTCCTCATAAGATGAAGAAGTCACGGTGCTGACCAGCCTACAGAGGGAGTAGCTACAGGGAGAGCAGCAGTAGGTGCCACACTGAGACCTGTCAGCAGACTGGGAGGCAAGGGAGGCAATGCTACAGCTGCCTGTGAACTCTGTCATGTCCCAGCTGAAAACATCACACTCACAAGCCTTCCTCCTCCTTCCTTCCTCCTGTAGATAAATTTTCCCTTGCAGGACAAATAAAATATATTCTATTCTAACAACAGACTCTTAAGCAGAGAATTTAGGTTTTACTCTATGTGAATCTATAAGGTATTGGTGGTATCAGAGCAGTGCATAAACTGTATTTAAGGTGTAGTAAATTTTAACTAACTTCAACCCAGAAACTGGAATTAATGTATGTTTAGCACTTGTTCCTAAAAAAAAAGATTGATAAACACCAAAACAGTGGCTGGTTTACTTTCTGTAAGGGCATATGAATAAACTGCCAAAGCAGTTCTACTCTTTATTTAATGAAAAGGAGATTAATGACTGACAATGGGTCATATAAAGGTCATGCAAGTTAGGACTGAACAAGTTACACAATGCAAACAAAGTGAAGATTTGAACTATGTCACATTTACATCTGCTTCAACATAACTGCTTTATAACCCAAAATAAAATGATTGCTGACCCTTATCACCAAAATAACTTCAGGGAGGCGTCAGCTGCAACCGATGAAGAGTTCAAGACATCAACAGCAATTTTAACTTTATCTAGCCAATGCAAAAATGAATGAATAAAACTCTCAGTGTGATACAGATTCAGCTGCTGTCTATTAGTAGCATTAAAAGACGTTTTCTCTTGAAGAGAACAATTAAATAAACACGGAAATACCACAGACCCACTGAGAGCCTTCCAACACCCCCCTCCTCCCTTAAGTCTGACCAGCACACAAGTTCTGTAACATACATACCCACCATGTACCTTTAGGTTGATAGTGGGTAAAGTTAAATCTTAAGGCCCCTACTTCAACAGTAGCTGATGTGATCTTTAACTCATTTATTTCCACATCGTTAATTGAAAAGAGATGATTGTGTTGCACGAGTTAAGAGAATCACTAAAATGTGTTAAAAGTCATGAGGAGTCACGAGGAGTCTTGCTGATGAAGATAAAAAATTAAAAATGCAGCAGTATGCAACCAGTTATTTTTTCTTACCTCGGTGAAGAAGTTATCCATTGCCCCCACCCCTCCTCCTTTGTTATTTGAATCCCTGAGGATTTACTGTACAGAAACCGCGCGTCCGGTCAATCCAGCTCATGTATTGATGAGTGCGATCCCAATTAAAGTCCAGAAAAAGAACATAGTAACTCTAAAGAAACTGATCCGAGAGTTTCAGTCCATGACTGTGGCCACAGGACGGAGGAACGGTCAGTCAATGTGCAGCTACAGTAGTATGTACTCTTTGTTTCATGGAACACCGGTACTTCCTTTAAACTTCTCCCTCTCGGATTGCACCAAACGCCACTGGAAAAACAAAAAAAAAACCCCGTATGTCTCCGTGCCTCACCTGCGCGCATCCGTGCACGGGGCCATTCTGTGCTAGTACTTGGTTTGTTTATTTAACTAGTTAAAATAAATTAAAAAAAAAAAAAATTAAAATGAGGCCGAAGCTCACTAAAAATGGCAAGGGAGACGCTCTGTCGGCCCAGACACTCACTCGCACCGGTAGACGAAATCCTAAAGCTCCACCTCTTGGCGGATCCTTCCCCTTCGTGATTTTTGCAACCCTGCTGTCTCTATGACGCCTCCTGCCGACTTGACATGAAGAAGCTGCATGTATTTATTAAAACGGAGGTGGTTGTTTCCAAGCAAGATCAAAAAAAAAAAAACCTGTGGAATATTGTGGAAGAAATCCGACCAGAAGAAACAACACTCTGATGTACGTCCCTATATATATATATATATATATATATATAATTTGTGATTGTATATATATTTTGAATTGTTATTTGAATTCTTCCTTATGGGAATACAGAGGCTAGGTAATATCCTGGTGTTTTTGACATTGCTCTGTTTTTTCCTCTATGACTCTAGACCCTGTTTCTGATCTGAATATCTCTCCGGATTAATAATTATTTGATGTTTGGGTTTTGATTTTATGAAATTTTTAATAACATTGAGTTTAATGTATGATTTTGCACTTTCAAATTTTCTTATCATTCTTTTTTCCTTATTGTTTTCGGTGTCTTTGCATATTTTCACTTAACATTATTAACATTATTAAGTTATTATTATGTATAAAAATAAATATTTTGTATTAAAAACTGTATCGAGACATTCAAAGTGAGTTTTTAAATAATGATCCGAGGGCTGATTTTGAAATCACTTTATTTTCAAAATTATACAGTAGAAGTGAATAGAATTTATCGTGGTAACAGTCATGGTCACTGTGAAGAAGGATCCAGTGAAAATATTAGCAAACCTATAAAGAAATGTTTTTTATGCTGCTTTGAATATGAGGAATTATTCAAAAAGTCCGGTGACATTATGATCAGAGGGCTGTTCTTGAAAACAATTTATTTCAAAATTATACAGTAGAAATGAACTGAAAATTCTTGTTTTAATAGTCAAGAGTCACTGCAAACAAAAATCCAGTGGGAATACTAGCAAACTACAAAGAAATTATTTTTTATGAGATTATGAATATGAAGAAATATTCATGGCGTGGTTACACCATTCATGAAAGAGGTGATTTTGGAGTCAATTTATTACAAAACTATATAGTTAACATTAATGAAATTTATTCTGGTTATAGTCACTATAGAGTCACTTGTGAACAAGGATTCAGTGGAAATACCAGCAAACCTATAAATGAAACATCAGTTATGTTTATATCATTTATTTTGGCCCGTGTCAGCCTCTGTACCGCAAAGACTCTTCTTTGCTTACTTTGAGGCAGACAACAGTATGCCGGCTCAGAAGACCCCGCCCCCTCCTGACGATCAGGTGATAATGCTATCTCTGGACAGTGTGAGGTGATCTCTCAGTAGGATAAACGCATGCAAAGCCCTGGGTTCAGACAACATTCCTGGTCATGTTCTGAAAGATTGTGCTGAGGAACTTGTAGATGTTTTCACAGACATCTTTAACACATCACTAAGCCAGGCTGTTGTCCCCACATGCCTCAAAGTCACCACTATGATCCTGGTCCCAAAGAAGGCATCTCCGTCCTGCTTCAATGACTACTGGCCAGTTGCACTCACTGCCATCCTAATGAAGTGCTTTGAGCGGCTAGTCATGCAGCATATTAAATCTGCCCTCCCCTCCACCCTGGACCCTTTCCAGTTCACATATTGGTCCAACTGCTCAACCGATGTTGCCATGCACACTGTCACACAGCTCCAACCTCTTCATCAAGTTTGTGGATGACACGACTGTGGTAGATCTCATCAGCAAGAACAATGAGACACACTACAGGCGTGAGGTGAGCCGCCTGGCTGAGTGGTGCAAGTACAACAATCTCTGCTGAACATGGAGAAGGAGATTGTTGTGGACTTCAGGAGAGGTCATGCCATGCTTCACTAACTATCGACGGTGCAGCAGTGGAGAGGATGAGCAGCACCAAGTTCCTGGGTGTGCACATCTCTGAAGATCTGTCATGGAGCAACAGCACTGCATCACTGGCCAGTAAAGCCCACTAGCGCCTGTGCCTCCTCCGCAAACTGAGGAAAGCAAGGGCCCCGGCCCCCATCATGTACTCCTTCTACAGAGGCACCATCGAAAGCATCCTGACCAGCTGCATCACTACATACCACTGCTGTGGTATGGCGTCTACACCATGTCGTGTAAAAAGACTCTGCAGTGCATCATGAGAGCAGCTGAGGGAATCATTGGTGCCTCTCTCCCCTCCCTACAAGTCATCTACAACATCCGCATCACCTGCAGAGTCTCCAGGTCACAACCAGAAAGCTTAAACACAGTTTTATTCACAAGGTTGTCAGTAGGCTCCCTCCCTGCTTTTGTTTTTACCACAGTGAGTTGCAAGTCTACAGGCCAGAAAGTTATGCTGTGTCATCACATTTTGTTTAGGTCGAGCCCAGGCTTGTTCTGTTATTTAGAGCTCAGAGTTCATCCCTAAATGACAGAAGGGAAAATATGAGGTCGCTTTTAGTATCCAAATATACCATAAAGGCTAAAGAGTGTTATCACTTACATCAGATTATTTCCTGAGTTCAGTAAAGCCACAAAGTTCAACACCAGTCTCACAGCAATTCATGATATAGTAACAAAATTTAATTTAAATTTAATTTAATAATGTCTGTGCCACGTATTTCTTCTGTTGGGAAACATCACATTAATCATCATTTCATCATGACATGTTAGTCCTTAAGTTGATTTCTGTATTTTAATTGTATTTTGTCAGTCTACTTATCATTGGTTTTGTGATATTGTGATATTTACATTTTCAAATTTCTAACTGAAGTTTGCACCCTTAGATTCTACTGCTTTGTGCCAGGTGTTTTTATTATTATTATTATTATTATTATGGTTCTGTACTGTTTTTATCTGTTCTTTTTTATTATTATTTTTATTTATATTTATATATTATATCAAATGTAACAGAAAAAAGGCACTGTTATGACCCCCACCATTGCTATGGTAATATCACCAGCCAAAGTTTTTCCCGCTACTATGGTCTCATTGCTGTCAACCCATTGTCCTGGTAAGTTTCGTGGGCAGCATTGCTTATATATTATATATCTCATGTCTCTCTTTACCGTTACTGGCATAGTCCACATATTATTTTTATTATTATTATTATTGTTATTGTTGTTGTTATTATTATTTTTATTGTTATTATTATTACAGATGGTAACAATATCATCAACAGCAACACTGAGACACAGCTTCTTCCCCAGCACTGTGAAATCCATTACCCCATCTCCTCACTCATCCACCCTTCATTCACTCGAAGACTGAAGATTGTCACCCCTGCAGACAGACAATCACACCGCACTGCACTTTAAACATTAATACACTGCACTGTGTGCAATATATTCAACTATGCTGGTCACTTTAAAGATTTAATTTGCACTGTTATTCATTTAGATATATTTCAATTGTGTTTTTTTTTTTTTAATTTATACTATGTGTCTTACTGTCGGCCCAGAGCTGCTGAACAAAATTTCGTTGTGCCTTGCATAATGACTATAAAGATTCTTGATTCTTAAACAGGCTTGTAAAATCAGGCATACTGGGTGGCTAGTTGGCTAGCACTAGCTAGCTACCCGGCACTAGCTTAGGTTATATCAACTGAAGGGTAGCATGTAGCATTAGCACAGGCCCCAGTGGACTTTTATCAATCATTTTGGAACATAAATTTATCAGTAATAACATTATTACCAGGCCTGTTACACAGAGCTTTAAATGTGGGGCCAAGAACATCTTTCAGTAATGTACATGAACATACAATAGCTACCCTACACTGACTAATGAACTTTTTCTGTTCTCCCACAGCTCATGTCATCACCAAGTTTACCTACAATCTGTTTTAAAAAATAAACCAAAGCCACTTTTAAGAGCCACCCTCTCACATCTTTCTCTCAGTCTTTCTCTTAATCTTTTTCTATCTCTTCACCTACTTCTATAAATCTTTCTCTCTCTTCGTTAACCCTGAAGTTCTTTCTATGCAAACAGTTTGAGTAAATATCACTTTAAAATATTAATTTTGTTGCATTACTTAAACAGTATGAGTATATAAAGAGTGTATGAAACAGTTGTTGAGTGTTCTCATTTTTGTAAGTTTAAAAAACTTAAACTATCAAGTTTTACCTTAGACCACAGTGCTTCCCTGCTGTGATCAAAACTCAAGACAAGTCTGTGCATGTCGATTGGAGGATACAGAAAAGGTGCATCATTTCCTTATTTTCACAGAGCAATTTAACTTTGGAGGAGAACTTCAGTGTAAAATGATCTTTAGGTATGTTAAAATCATAATATGATAATAAGTTGTTATGTTTGCTGAGGAACAAAACCATGCTAGTCCGCTGCATTCCGAAACATTGTTATTTTTACATTCCCCCCATAACAGAGGATTTGAAGTCCCTTTATCTGCCTGTCAGAATCTAACTAAACTCCTCCCTAGTCTTCAGGTAATTATGGGTAATAGGGTAATTATGCACCAAATACCACAAGCCCAGCAAAGCAACCTGCAATTGGTGACCTCACCTGCAACTTTGGTCGTGCTCCCAAGAAAACCAACCCAACCACTTTCACAACACACAAACCCCCCACACGACCTGCAAAATGAATCAGGCTACAGCCTGACAGGGATAGAACCACCACAGTGACTATAAGAGACCAGCAAAAACCATCCAAGACACTTACCATTTTAATGCTACTCTCTTACATGAACATTCAGCTGTACGCTCACTCACCAAACACTAGCGTAATTAGCAACAGCTGTGTGTTGACATCATGCTATCACAAATGGCTTCATTCATAAAACCGATGAGCCTCCATCTGTTCTGACCTGGCTTCTAGGCCATAACCAAGAATAAGCAAAGAGCGAGAGATTAATGAACAAGTGCTCAATTTATTACAAAATTAACAAAAACTAAACAATAAACTAGATGATCCCAAGTAATCACAAAGGGGCCAATGCCCTGGCTAATTCGAAGTCCTGTGTCCTAAATAGGACACAGGACTTCAGGTTTAAGTGTCATCAGTAGCGCCCCCTATCGACCGAATTTCACAAAACTTGGTGTGATTGTATGCAAGCCTGTTATAATGACAATTGCTAAGTTTCATAAGAATTGGGCAAATACTTTAAAAGTTACATTAGTCACAAGTCACATTAAAGGAGACATATTATACCCCTTTTTAAATAAGTTAGAATAGGTCTATGGTCTATACAAAACATGTTCATGAAGTTTTTTTCACAATATCACTCTCACATAATTAGATCTCGCCGGCTCTAGTATTGTTAATTTCAGTCTCTTACAAATTGAGCTGTTTTAGGACTCTGTCACTTTTATGCAAATGAGCTGCTGCTGGCCACGCCCCATGTTTACGCTGTGCATTTACTGCACTTGAAAATGGCAGAAAACAGAGATGATCTCCAGCTCTATATATTTGACCATGAGTTGGACCCAGAGGAAGCAGAAGAGGAAGAGGAACCAGCGGCACAAAAACCACAAATGTAGCAAGCACTTTCTGAATGGTAAGTCAACTTTTTTATTCTGTTGTGATAAACTAATCATGACACATTCACCACAATTCAGTGACTTTGCTACTTCCGTCCATTTGCAACAGTAACCATGTTACAGTAACCTTATTATAGTCCACCTCCGTCAGACTATAGTCTACTGTTCAGCCTGTTGCACATAAACTATGTAATGTCCCTTAATTTTTGACATAATACCAGTCTCTTTACAATATTTTGTAAACTCTTTTACAACAATGTTTTCTTGCATTTATTTTTTATATATGCTGCCATTTATAAAGTCATTTATAGTCTGTGTTAGTATAGCACTCACCTTACATTATACATAATAGGTCAAATGACATCTGCAGCAGCTAGAGGAGAGCTCTCAGTGTGCGATCTATCATCCAGGTTTACACTTGGTGTGTCTGAATGTTTATTCTCTTCAAATGCATTCAGCATCTACAGAGCTGATCATGGGCATGGGTTTTTGCCAGCATTTATGACAAATCTATAACAACATACTGTTTTTGTCAGCAAACGATTTTAGTTTTACTTTACTTGTGTTCATAGGTCACTAAAGACCTTACATACTAATATTTATAATTGGACAGTGCCCCAGAATGATTGGTTTCTTTCTTATTATGTATAGCTATTATCTGTTTTCTTATAACACAAAGCAAAAACATATTTTCAGCCAACTTGAAATGTGACAATTGTAGAGAACTGACAGATTATTTAACATGCCAACTAACACAATGTTCAACTTTTACTTCTTACAGGTATCTTGCCTACAAGAGCTTTGTGAGTTGGTGTTGGGGATTCCTTGGACGCAGGATAAGGGTCATCATCCTATCGTGTGTGTGGTCCTGCATGTTTGTTGGGAGTTTCCTGAAAGCCAAGGACAATACGTGGACTTCAGAATGTCTCCCATCGATTAAAGGGAGAAACGTAGTTGGCAATCACCTCCTTCTTCTCTGGATGCTCATACTCTGAAGACAGGTCAGCAGGGAGGTGTATTTTCAGGATTTCCTCCCTGTAGGCTGCTGGGTCCACAAAGACCTGTCACATGATGAGGCCCAAGTCTTCCACGTACCCTGTACAACATTTGGCAATTACAAACACTTCTCAATTCAATTCAATTCAATTCAATTCAATTCAATTCAATTCAATTCAATTCAATTCAATTCAATTCAATTCGATTTGATTTATTTATATAGCGCCAGGTCATAAAAACATTTATCTCAAGGCACTTTACATAGAGAAACCCAACATTTCCACAATGAGCAAGCGCTTGGCGACAATGGAGAGGAAAAACTCCCTTTTAACAGGAAGAAACCTCCAGCAGAACCAGACTCAGAGTGGACAGTCATCTGCCTCGACCGGTTGGAGTGAAATGAAAACAGGGAAAAGAGAAGAGACAGAGGAAAGAGAGGGAGGAGGACGGGGGAGGAAGAAAAGTGGGAGACCAGGAAGAGACAGTAGAGAGTAGATGGTTACAAGTAGTTGTTAAAGTAAAATTATCATTACAATTAATATTACAAAAATAATAATAATAATGATGAAGATGAAAATGATGATGTCGTCAAAGAATGGGAGTCCAACAGCTCTGGAGTCAAAACTTCCTGTAAAAGAGAAAGGGGTAGGGGGAGACACAACTGCGAGAGAGAGCAGATGATGTTAAAAATATGTAATATATAAATATAAATATCAGGACATGAAGTGTGAGGGAGAGAAAGAGACGTGAGGAGTGAGGGACAGAGAGGAGTGGTGTATTGTCAGAGTCCCCCAGCAGTCTAATCCTATAGCAGCTTAAATAAAGGATGGTTCAGGCAGGCCCGTGTCCTGCCTGGACCATCCTTAACTATAGGCTTTATCATAAAGGAAAGTTTTAGTCTAACCTTAAAGGTAGAAACGGTGTCTGCCTCCCGGACCCAAACTGGGAGCTGGTTCCATAAGAGAGGAGCCTGATAACTGAAGGCTCTACCTCCCATTCTGGTCTTAGAGACTCTACGAACCACAAGTAAACCAGTAGTTTGTGATCGAAGTGATCTATTAGGATAATAAGGAACTATGAGTTCCTTAAGATATGATGGAGCCTGATCATTAAGGGTTTTATAGGCAAGCAGGAGGATTTTGAATTCTATTCTAGATTTTACTGGAAGCCAATGAAGAGCAGCCAATACTGGAGAAATATGATCTCTGGTCCTACTTCCTGTCAATACCCGTGCTGCAGCATTCTGGATTAGCTGAAGGGTTTTGATGGAGTTACTGGAACACCCTGATAGTAGAGAGTTACAGTAGTCCAGTCTAGAAGTAACAAATGCATGAATTAACTTTTCAGCATCCTTTCTAGACAGGATGCCTCTGATTTTTGCAATATTACATAGGTGGAAAAAAGCTGTTCTAGAGACTTGTCTAATATGAGATACAAAGGATATGTCCTGATCAAAGATTACTCCAAGATTCCTCACAGTAGAACTGGGGGCTAAAGTGATGCCATCCAGATTAGCTATATGATCTGAAAATGATGTTCTTAGATGTTCAGGGCCAAGTATGATGACTTTGGTTTTGTCTGAGTTTAAAAGTAAAAAATTCTGAGTCATCCAGGTCTTTATGTCTTTAAGACAATCCTGAAGTTTGATGACCTGGTTAGTTTCATCTGGTTTCATAGATAAGTACAGCTGGGTATCGTCTGCATAACAATGGAAGTTTATATTGTGCTTCCTGATGATGTTTCCTAAGGGAAGCATGTACAAGATAAAGAGGACTGGTCCTAACACAGAACCCTGTGGAACTCCATGACTAACTGCAGTACATGTGGAAGACTCATTGTTTACATGAACAAACTGGAATCTATCTGATAGATACGACTTAAACCAAGAAAGTGCAGTGCCTCTAATCCCAACAACATGTTCTAGTCTATGTAATAGGATGTTATGATCAATTGTGTCAAACGCAGCACTAAGATCCAGCAAGACAAGAATAGAGACAAGTCCATTGTCAGAGGCCATAAGAAGGTCGTTGGTAACTTTCATTAATGCTGTTTCTGTGCTATGATGAGCTCTAAACCCTGACTGGAAATCCTCATAAAGACTATTCTCATGTAAGTAATCTCATAGTTGAGCAGCAACAACTTTCTCCAGGATTTTGGACATAAAAGGGAGATTTGATATAGGTCTATAATTAGCTAGATCACCTGGGTCCAGAGTAGGTTTTTTAAGTAATGGTTTAATTACTGCAGCTTTAAAAGCCTGTGGTACGTAGCCTTTTACTAAAGATACATTTATCAGATGCAAGATGGACATGTCAACTAAAGGTAGGACGTCTTTAAACAGCCTGGTTGGAACAGGGTCTAAGAGACAAGTCGTAAAACCATGATCAACCTGAGCAGCAGTAAATTTAAGATAGTCATCCTCTGCTGTATTCATATATGGCACAGATAACTGTTCTTTGAATTTAGCCACAACATCGTCAGACAGACACCTACTGTAGTGAAACTGCTTCTCAGAAGTTGTGTAATCTAACACAGTGAACTCAAACCTTATTAAGAAATGGTCAGAGAGAAGAGGATTATGAGGAAATATTATTAAATTGTTAACATCAACACCATAGGTAAGAACAAGGTCAAGGGTGTGGTTATAACAGTGAGTAGGTTTGTTTATGTGCTGAGAAAAGCCAATTGAATCTAAAAGTATTTTAAACGCAGAACTGAGGCTATCATTGTCAACATCTACATGAATGTTAAAATCACCCACTATAATAACTTTATCTGTACTGAGAACTATCTCAGATAAAAACTGTGAAAATTCAGCTAGAAATTCAGAATAAGGACCAGGTGGACGATACACAGTAACTACCAGAACTGTTTTTTGCATTTTCCAGTTTGGATGTGAGAGACTAAGAGTGAGACTTTCAAATGAGTTATATCTAGTCTTCGGTTTAGGATTAATCATTAGATTAGAGTTAAAAATGGCTGCAACTCCTCCTCCTCGACCTGTGCCTCGAGGAATGTGGGCATTAACATGAGTTGGAGGAGTTGATTCATTCAGACTAACAAAATCCTCCTGCTTTAGCTAAGTTTCAGTGACACAGAATAGGTCAATATTATGATCAATTATCAAATCATTCACTAATACAGATTTGGATGGAAGTGATCTTATGTTTAATAGTCCACATTTAATAACCTTATGATTTGATTCTACTGTGTTAGTTGTGTTAATCTTAATTAGGTTGCTATGAGTTACTTCTCTTTTTGGTTTAATAAACTTGGGTAGTCGGGGAGCAGACACAGTTTCTATACATCTATGAATGGGTGATCGCTCTAACTGAAGCACAGAGAAGCGTGTAGGACTGCAACTCTTCTTCCTGGTCTCAACTCTGGGTTGTCAGGTTTTAGGTCTAATAAAATCGGTCAAATTTCTAGATAAGAGAGCTGCTCCATCCAAAGTGGGATGGATGCCGTCTCTCCTAATCAGACCAGGTTTTCCCCAAAAGCTTTGCCAATTATCTATAAAGCCCACATCGTTGGCTGGATACCACCTCGACAACCAGTGGTTAAATAATGACATGCGGCTATACATGTCATCACTGGTCACATTGGGTAGGGGACCAGAGAAAATTACGGAGTCCGACATTGTTTTGGCGTATGTACACACCAACTCAACGTTAATTTTCGTGACCTCCGACTGGCGTAGCCGGGTGTCATTACCGCCGACGTGGATAACAATCTTACCATATCTACGATTATGTTTAGCCAGCAGTTTTAAATAGGATTCAACGTCGCCCGCTCTGGTCCCCGGGATACAGACTGTGGCCGCCTCGGTCGCTAACTTCACATTTCTCAAAATGGAGCTGCCAATGGCCAGAGTTGGTTTCTCAGCGGGTGTGTCGCTGAGTGGGGAAAATTTATTAGAAACGTGAAGGGGCTGGTGGTGAACCTGGGGCTTTGGTTTGGGGCTACGCTTCTTGTTGCGGACGGTCACCCAGCTGCCCTGGTTTCCCGGCTGCTCGGGAGCTGCTGGGGGAGCTGGAGGTGCTACGCTAGGTCGGCCCGCACCGGCTACCGGTGACTGGCTAACTACGCTAGCATAAGTCCTAGCTTCTATGGTGCGGAACCGTGCCTCTAACTCGCTAAACCTTGCCTCCATAGCAGCGAACAAACTACACTTTATACAAGTACCGTTACTAGTAAAGGAGGCAGAGGAATAACTAAACATCTGACACACCGCACAGGAGAGAGCAGGAGAGGGAGAGGGGGAGCGAGAAAGAGGAGAGGCCATAGCGAAGTGCTAGTTAGCTTAAAAAGTTAGTGCTTAGTGTGAAGTTTCAGAGGGTAGGTGACTTTAAGCGCTTTAATAAACAATTTGTGTGCGAGAACTTACTTCTCACTGAGAAGAAAGTACGTAAATTGTTTTTTCGCTAGAGAGAGAGAAAGACAGCTGTGAGGGACTATCACCGACAGGAAGGAAGTGATGCAATACGTTACCGCAGCACGTAGGATGTAGGACCAGGCAATCTCAAACTTCTGTAACTATGTACATAGTTTCACAAGTATTTTATTGTTCAGTTTTTTGTTTATTTATTGTTTTGTTTAGTTTAAAGACAGTGAAGTGCAATAGTATGCATAATGTACAGATCTTTTATTGTTGAAAAATAAAAAATATATAACTTACAGAATGTTGCCTGTGTTTTGATGAGTTTCACCCTGCACTCTCCCTTTCTGGCCTTTGGGAAATGCATCCTGCAGAGAGGATGAGGTGGCCTGGTCTAGAGAGGGTCCCCAGAGAATGAGGTGGGCTGGTCTCAGCCAAGTAGAGTCTTGTACAGTAAAGAGAAACATGAAAATACTGTCATGTACGAATCAACAACATTCTGTGTAATCAAAGCATATACCGTATTTTCTGGACTATAGAGCGCACCTGTATACAAGCCGCATCCGCTCTATTTTTCGAAAAAATTAAAAAAAAAAAAAAAAAAAAGATATACAAGCCGCACCTGGCTATAAGCTGCAAATATCTGTGTTGAAAAATTAGATATTTACTGCATGTACAGAATGATTTTGTACTGTAAATGTACATGTATGTACCTGAACAGATTCTGTCCGAACAGTTCCTTTTAACACGGCAGCAACTTTGCTGATTAAAACGGAACAGAAAACGGTTTCACAAAAACCGGCCGCATGCGAAAAGCATCCTTTTCTGATGTCTGTCAGTGGATCCTAACAGCGTGGAGTGCTGTGAAAGAATCCACCATCACCAAAGGCTAAGTTCTGAAAGGCTGGACTGCTACGCGAAGAGAGCGGCGCACCTTCAGAGCCAACTTCACCGGAGGATGACAGTGACACGGAGAGCAAGACTGATGGAGACAGATGTGACGAAGCGCTTCTGAGGCTGTTCAACTCCAACACTGAAGAGGATGACTTCATGGGTTTCAGCGAAGATGATTAAAGTGGCTTGTGGTTTCAAACACAGGAGAAATGAAGGTAAATAAATACCGGTTATTTTCTATTGGTTCTGTTCCGTTTTAATCAGCAAAGCTGCCAGCAAAAATCCATATCCAATAGTTTCATATATATGGTTTCATATAAATATATATATATATATATATATATATATATATATGAAACCATATATATATATATATATATATATATATATATATATATATATATATATATATATATATATATATATATATATATATATATATATATGAAACCATATATATGAAACTATTTGTACAACCAACAAACACAGATAAAGCTACAAACAAGGTGAGCAAGTAAACAAACTCCACAAAAAGACGAAACTCACTTTTTACATGCTTTTGTATTTTCATATGGGTCTCTACTGCTCCTATAACCACTCCAAGCGTGAAAAAAAAACCATCCACCCATTTTCTGCAAGTCAGTTAAAAGATGTTGGTGTCAGAAATCATGTGCTTCAGCGAGCAGTTTAGATTTTCCCTATTGTGACGTTACAATAGGGGAATTTGCAATATACCATCCCTCATCTGCCAACCCCCACCAGAGCCCCGCCCACTAGATTAGCTGAAGATCCACCATTGTGGTGTTCTGCGTTTATGAGCATCATGACGCCGAACGCTGTGGCTGGTAAAAGAAAAGTCTCATACAAAGTGTTCTGTTGGTGGCTGCAAGGACCGACACAACTCAGTGCATTTTCTCCCCATTTTCGATGATGTCCCAGCAATAGTCGGCTAGAATTATCTGGTGTGTGGAACCTATTCAGTACAGTGCACGGTAGGATTAACCAGCAGACTTTGTCTGATGGAGGAATCTGTACCTACTGTCCGTGGCAAGTCAGCAGACGAGGGTAAGTGCTTTCAAATGAGTTTTGTGTTTCTAGCTTGTTAGCGTTTCACCATTCAACACAAGCTAACGCTAACGCTAATGCTAACGGCACTGCTAGCCCTGCACCGGCTTGGAGTGGTTTTCTCGTGGTTTGTGTTCACGTCTTTGTGGAGTTTGTTTACTTGCTCACCTTGTTTGTAGCTTTAGCTGTGTTTGTTGGTTGTAGAAATGTTTTATATATATATATATATATATACACACATACATACATACATACACACACACACACACACACACACACACACACACACACACACACACACACACATATATATATATGCTTTTATTACAAAGAATGTTGATGATTTGTATATGACAGTATTTTCATGTTTGGTTTTCTCTTTACTGTACAAGACTCTACCTGGCTGCTCTCCTTTACAATGAGAACTTTGCATGAGACCAGCCCACGTCATCCTCTGGGGATTCTCTCTCTTCTTGCAGAAGTTTTTGTGATTGCCAAATGTTGTACAGGGTACGTGGAAGACTTGGGTTTCATCATGGGACAGGTCTTTGTGGACCCAGCAGCCTACAGGGAGTGAATCCTGAAAATACACCTCCCTGCTGACCTGTCTTCAGAGTATGAGCATCCAGAGAGGAAGGAAGTGATTGCCAACTACGTTTCTCCCTTTAATCGATGGGAGGCGTTCTGAAGTCCACGTATTGTCCTTGGCTGTCAGGAAACTCCTGACAAACATGCAGGACCACACACACGATAGGATGATGACCCTTATCCTGCATCCAAGGAATCCCCAACACCAAGTTGAACGTTGTGTTAGTTGGCACGTTAAATAATCTGTCAGTTCTCTACAATTGTCACATTTCAAGGTGGCTGAAAATATGTTTTTGCTTTGTGTAATAAATATTTTTTGATATTTCTAAATGTGTTGTGTGTATGTTTGATACCAGCTGTATTTGCAGATAATAGCTATACATAATAAGAAATAAACCAATCATTCTGAGGCACTGTCCATTTATAAGTATTAGTATGTAAGGTCTTTAGTGACCTATGAACACAAGTAAAGTAAAACTAAAATCGTTTGCTGACAAAACAGTATGTTGTCATAGATTTGTCATAAATACTGGTAAAAACTAATAGGTAGCTGTAAAGCCCCATGGTCAGCTCTGTAGATGTTGAATACAAGACAATAAACATTCAAACACACCAGGTGTAAACCTGGATGATAGATCACACACTGAGAGCTGAGTGCTATGCTAACACAGACTATATATGACTTTATAAATGGCAGCATATATAAAAAATAACAAAATCTAATTGAGTGTTGTTAGCTTTGGGGAATCTCAAATGCAAGCAAAAATTGTTGTAAAAGAGTTTACAAAATATTGTAAAGAGATTGGCATTATGTCAAAAATTAAGGAACATTACATAGTTTATGAGCAACAGGCTGAACAGTAGGTTATAGTCTGACAGAGGTGGACTATAACTAGGAGTACATGGTTACTCTTGCTAATGCACGGAAGTAGCAAAGCTACTGAGTTGCGGTGAATGTATCGTGATTAGTTTATCACAACAGATTAAAAAAGTTGACTTACCATTCAGAAACTGCTTGCTACAATTGTGGTGTTTGTGCCGCTGGTTCCTCTTCCTCTAGGTCCAACTCATGGTCAAATATATAGAGCTGGAGAGCTGTTTTCTGCCAATTTCACGTGCAGTAAATGTGCAGCGTAAATGTGGGACAGGTGGGGCGTGGCCAGCAACAGCTCACTTGCATAAAAGTAACAGAGCCCTAAAACAGCTCAATTTGTAAGAGACTGAAACTAACAAGATTAGAGCTGGTGAGATCTAATTATGTGAAAGTCATATTGTGAAAAAAAACTTCATGAACATGTTTTATATAAACCATAGACCTATTCTAACTTTTTTAAAAAGGGGTATAATATGTCTCCTTTAAGCTTGCTGTTGATGATGCTATTGAAGTAAGTGCTTATATTGATACATAATAATAAAAGTAATAAATAAGTGTTTTGTTCAAGTGGCATGTTATTCAAGTTAATTCAATTCAGTTTTATTTATATAGCGCCAGATCATAAAAACACTTATCTCAAGGCACTTTACATAGAGAAATCCAACATTTCCACAATGAGCAAGTGCTTGGTGATGACGGAGAGGAAAAACTCCCTTATAACAGGAAGAAACCTCCAGCAGAGCCAGACTCAGAGTGAACAGTCATCTGCCTCGACCGGTTGGAGTGAAATGAAAACAGAGAAAAGAGAAAAAGAAGAGACAGAGGAAAGGGAATGGAGGGGGATGGGGGAGAGGGGAGAAAGAAAAGGAGGGAGACTAGTAGTGGTCTCCAATGAGTATAAAACTTGTCAGATGAACCTCTATGTGAGAATTTGATATTTTCCTGTTTCAGAAGACCAAAAATGTCATGCAGCCAGGCTGTGATTGATGATGGTTGAGAGGACTTCCGTGGTAAAAGAATTCTCTTATGGGCAATAATGGAGGCAAAGGCAATAACATTGTTTTGGATGGCTATAGTACGAAGATTGCCTGGGGGTTTGCCAAAGATAGCAATATGTGGAGTTGGATCAGACTTATATCTAGAGTACCTGAGATTATTTTAAAGAATTGTTGCCAAAATTCAGATAATTTAGGGTGGGTGAGGTTACATAGGGTCTGTGAACATCTACCACATTTGTCATCATATTTGTCCGGATAGAGCTTAGAGCAAAAGGTAGGGTAAGCCAACTGCAATGACATCTTATTTTTGTACATAAACAACAACAGGATTTCAGGTAAAACTTGATGGGGAGAGCTGCAAGGTACTGCATATTAAAGCCAGCAACGATAAAGAACAGGGGGCTAATTCACTCTGGCACCTACAAGTTTGAGGGGAAGTAGACCAAGAAATTATTTCATGCATGTTAGCTGCACAGTAATAGGTGATTAGATTGGGTAAGCCAAATTCCCCTGATGATTTACCCCTACAGAGCAGTGAACAACTAACTCTTGGCCATTTACCAGCCCAAATGAATGATTAAATAATGTTGTTTATGGTCTTGAAAAATAGAAAAATAGGCAAGCATTGAAAAGTATATAGGTATCTTGGCAACACATTCATTGTTAGGACCTGAGAAACTCGGTGCAAGGACCCCATTGTTTTTGCTGGGATTCTTATTATTATTATTAGGGCCCGAGCACCTTGGTGTGAGGACACTATTGTTTTTGCTCAGGTCCTTATTATTAGTGCTTTGAATCCTTCCAGCTATGGACAACGTCAAGTAGTTCAATTTGGTAAATTGCATTTGACCGTCGTTGTTGTGGAAGTAAGATTTTGCTCTCGCATTGTTCGCAAGGATCGTGTTACTGTAATACCAAGACATTTAAAATCTGTGTTAGGGTTAGGGTTGCTATTTTAAAGGGTATAGTCGATGATGATATGTCTATGGCCAATTGACTGAGAAGTATTCGCTTTTAGAAATGTTGAGCTTGTACACAAATAACTGACCAAAAGAGTTTAATAATGTCAAGATGCATGGCATACTTGATGACAAATTGTTAACAATACGTAATCCTTTCAATCCCTTCAAATCTCCCCTCCATTTTTAGCCCCATTGAAAGTGGTTCTATCGCTACTGCAAATAATAACGGAGATAGTGGGCACCCCTGCCTTGTTACCTATAAAGGTGGGAGCGGAGCAGAGCGTTGGTTATTTGTGCATACTGAGATGCAAGGAGAGAAGTAGAGTAATCTAACCCATTAAATGAAATTAGGGTGAAAACCAAAATGTCTAAGGGAAAAGAAAAGATAGGCCCACTCCTGTCAAAGGCTTTCTCGGCATCAAGGGCTATCGTGACCTCTGGGACGCAAGAGGAGCGTGGTGAAAGAATGACACCAAGAAGCCTTCTTATGTTAGAGTAAATTCCGTTTGGTCGGTTCCATTCATCAAGCTAGAATTTTTGCGAGTATTTTAACATCTACAGGGAGAAGTGATATTGGTTGATATGATGCGCAGTACAATGGATCCTTGTCCTTGAAAATTAGAGAGATAAAAGCTTGCATAACTGTGGGTGGTAGGGAGCCTTCTTTAAATGAGTTATTGAACATTTCAAGTAGTAGTGGGGCTAGTTGATCTGAAAACTTTTTATAGAACTCCATTTGATAACTATCGGGACCTGGGGATTTACCACATTCATTGACTGTATTGCTTTTTTAATTTCTGAAAGCATGAGGGCAGCATCTAGTCTTAGGTTGTCCTCGTGTGACACTAGTCATGTCTAATTTTTTGAAAAAGTTGTTTAGTCGATTTTCATCTGTAGGAGATTGTGAGACATATAATTGAGAGAAAAATGATCTAAAGATGGTATTTATCTTGTCCAGATTGGAGGTTATTGAGCCCGATTCATCTATTATCTGAGTGATTTAATTTGATGCTGTTTTTGCCTTCAGCTGTTGAGCTAGAAGGCGGCCAGCTTTATCACCATGTTCGTATACTAACCCCCAGGAACAGAGGAGAAGTTATTCAACTTCTGAAGTGAGGAGATCAAGTTTCGTCTTATCCTTGTGAGAAACAGGGGTCCTCTCTAAACCCCGCTTCACACCAGGACTGGCCACACCACAAGGATGGATCAAGGGAAGAAAGGCAGGCAAGTCAGAGGTCCAGTGAATGACGAGTGAATTTCATTTACAGTGCACAGTGAGAAAAAAAACAGCAAACTGAAAACTAGGGCAAAGAAACAAAAAATGGCCTCAAATTGGCAATGGAGGGCAAAACAATGGAAAACATACAAAAAATACTGGCAAATGTAGAAATTCAACCTCACAGCAAGCTGAAGCAGTACCATGCTCTCCCAACCACTCTCTCCCCTAAACTGAGGCTTGCTCCCCTTTTTAAAGGCCTCACCCCCAGTGGCAGACTGGTTGATACAATCCCGACTCAGGGAGAAACCCTATGGATGTCTCTCCCACACACAGTGACAACATTATATATATTAATTACTGTAATTGTTTGTAACCGGCATGAATATTACACCCCTACATGAACAGTCTCTTTCCACCGTTCCGGACCAGCGGATAAGAACCTGTGTCTGACGTAGCTGCGGTTTCCCATCGGACAGGTTTCCTGACGGACCAGGTAGTGCCCCGCCGGGTGAGCACCGGGTTTGTTTGTCCTGGGATGAGAAACAGTGGGTACCTCACTGTTTACTCCGGTATTTAGTAAGTACCTGTAACTAACTGTGAATAACTGTAAATAAATGTCTTAATTGTCCGAAAATATGATGTTGTGTGTGGTTGCGTGTTTTATTCCTATTGCTTGTAATAGCGCTAGACACTAACCTACCACTAACCTACTAATGCCGCTCATTGGTAATCATGTGAGTGGTGTGTGTGTGTGGGAGAGTTATCAGTGTTCCTGTATGATTATGTGTGGAAAATGTACGGGTCGGACCCCTACAAGTCCTCATTTTTCACAATCCTTTCTTTGAAAAAATCAGGTGTGGATGAGAGTAAATTATCCAAATCTGTGATGGTTTCCTCTAACTCCTTTTGCCGGAATCTACGCAATTTGTTTACATGAGATGTGACAGAAATGCGGCCCCTTATGTAGGCTTTAAGAGTGTCCCATTTTATAGACAGGGAAGTTTCAGCGCCTTTATTAGTTGCACACAAAATGTAATTGATTCAGATATATATTTACAAAAGTTGGCATTTGCCAGGAAGAGAGAATTTAATCTCGAGTGTCTGAATCCCTTTGGCTTCATACTAAAGTAAAGATCTAAAATTAGTGTAGCATCATCCGATGCTGTTATGGGTAGATACTGTGTGGAGATGATCACTGGAATAAGTTTTTTATCTACCAAAAAGTAATCTATATGTGAGAACGAATGATGTACATGAGAACAAAAAGAGTATTGTTTAACGAGAGGATATGAAAATCTCCAAGGGTCAATAAGTCAATATTGATTCATAAATGTGGCACAACAAAAAGCGCACAACATTTTTATAGACATAGTTGATCTCGGGTTAGACCTATCCAGCACTGGATCAATCGTACAGGTCATGTCTCCTCCCATTATCAAAAGATGTGATGATCTAAATTTGGAATAGAAGTAAATAATGAGTTCAAAATCATGGTCATCACAGTTTGGAGCATAGACAGAAACTAAAAGTACTTGCTTTTTGTATAGTATACTGGAAACAATAACAAAATGACCATTTGGATCTGTCATTACTTTATCTATGGAAAAATTAACATTTTTTTGGATTAGTATAGTTGTGCCCCTTTTTTTTGTATTGTATTGGGAGTGAAAGATTTGATCAATCAAAGGTTACATAAAGTTACATAAATGTGTTTCCTGAAGGAACATTATGTCAGCATTTAGATTTTTGATATTTGTCATGACCTTTGTACATTTAATTGCAGTGTTTAAGTAATATGAAATGAAATAATACAATAGTTATGCTGTTCTTTATTTAACTTCAACTTAAAACTAAGTGGGGGATGTAACACAGTACCAACTTCTGAACCAGCTGGGATAGCACCAAGGCTAGTACAACACAGCAGTTAAATGCTAAATGTTAGGCCTGGGCCCCAAAATGTCCAATCAGTCCTCAAGTAACATTGAAATAGGTCAAATAATTAACTTAATATGTCGTCCTTGAAAAAATGGTAAATACTAAGACCAACCAATTACTTATTACTTACCAATTACCAATAAGACATCAGCTCCTCCTGTGGGCTAGGTTAGCATAAATCACATTAGCTGTGGGTAGGATAGCTATTAAGTTAATCGGGCTACAAAGCTTGTCGATATTTGGACGCAAAGGTAGTAGCTTCCAGAGTGATTTGTAAGCAAGCCGGGTAGAGAAGTGCTGGCCAAAGAGCAAGGTTGTAGAGGTTGGCCATCACCGTTCGGTATTTAGCTTGTTCCTCAAAGACTTCTGGCTTGTAGTCCTCAAAGATCTGGATTGGTGATCCTCAGTACTGCAGTTTCCCTCGTTTTTTATGAGCCTCTCAGATGATCATCTCCTTGGTCTGGAAACGATGAAGATGAAGTATAGGTCTAGGCTGTGAGCCACGTTGTGGTTTAGTGGTGAGTGTTCTATGAGCTTGGTCCTGCTCGGGGGGAGACTGTAGGATCTGGTTGCCAAGTATTTCAGCCAGGAGTTCAGCCAAGAAGTTTGTGGGTGTGGGTCCCTCTGTTGAATCTGGGAGGCCAATTATCCTAATATTCTTCCTGCAGCTGCAGCTTTCGAGATTGATAATCTTAGCTGTTAGCTTGGTATTGTTTGCTAAAGTTACACACTTCTCTTCCAATGCTTGAATTTGTTGTGCTTGCAGTTCAGGATGAGATTCAAGGGAGTCCATTCTGTTATTGCTGTGTGTATTTTGATGAGTCTCAATTCCAGAGCTGCAAATGTTGTTTTCAAATTGGCTGCAATGCTAGCTCTGTGCTCTTCAAGTATACTAGCAATGCTAGTTAGAACTGCACTGTTATCCATTGGAGAGGCTGCTGCATCCTCTTTGGACATTTTAGGGTCTTTTTTCGATCTTGGCATTCCTCCAAAATATTCAAAGTGCTAATGTAAAATCTTCCACTCTTAGTTGATTGAGGTTTTCAGGAGAATGTAAAGTTTCAAAGTTACTACTGCAGGAGACTGAGACCACGCTGCTTCTCACATGCTCACTGGAACCGGAAACTCAGCCAGAAATTCTGCATTTTGATGAGTTCTTGAAACCTGTACGTGGGTCCCCTGCTTTCTGGAGTTCTGTTCCAAAGGACTTATTTGCTATGGTCAGACAGCTTGGTATTCCAGTGTGGTTTTGCTCTTTGTTGTCTGCTGATTTAAGTTGGGGAGAAATAATGAAGACGTTGTTAACACAAAAGGGCAGTCATAGGAATGTCAGTGACTTGGCTTGGTCAGAAAAATGTGCAATGCTGAGGACAATCCAATAGCAAGAATGTTTGACCATAGGTTTCATGTGTTTCTCAAATAAGTAATAATGTCCCCAGCACAACCCATAGGGAAAACTGTGGAATATTTCAGAGTTAAATTTCAGGCATGTTTACTGCATAAACATGCACTGTTTTGGGTGGAAAATGCTCCACAAGTTGACAAAGATGATGACAAGGTTCTTGCAGAATTTGTTGATAAATATGTAACTTGTGAAATACCTTCAGAGGATGAACACAGAGAACACATGCGAAGTGTTTCTGGTGTACAACAACATAGTTGTAAGCATTCCAAAACATGTTACAAAAAGAAACATCATGTCGGTTTAACTTTCCATGTCCACCAAGAGAAAAGACTTTCATTACAAGGTCTATGGTTTCTGAGGACCAGGCTGATCTCACTACTACAGGTAAGGACAGAATTGACAGTTATTGTATGTATGTATATATATATATATATATATATATATATATATATTTATATATAATTCTTGGTGTATGAATAACTAGACAATCGCAAAGGGGTCCATGCCCTGGCCAATTGGTCCCCATGTGACTGAATTCGCCAGGGTATGGACCCCTTTGTGATGCAACACTGGATGAGCAGCATATCAGACAAGTACAAAACTAGGCCTGAGCAAAAAGATTTTACTCTGCACCTTTTGCATGGAATATGTTGCAGAACGACTGGAAACTGAGTTAATTTCTTTGAGCACTTGTAAATCCAAAGCAGCTGAGTGGTGGCAGTGCCAAGGTGTGGTAAATAATGCATGATGGTGCAGAAGCTGGCAGATTTGCCAACGGAAAGGATTCTACCCACCAAACCTCATTCACCAGTGAGGGAGTTGACTACTTTGGCCTGACAGAGGTGAAAAAGTGTTGATGTACCGTCAAGTGTGTAAAGAAAAAATTTCAGAGCACTTTGTGAAAGCTTCTCACTCTACCTGATGACATCATCCACTCTAGTCTGAATATTCCGCACCATACACAACTATTTTAAACACTGAATTTCTCCAAACGTGATCATAGTCATTGATTTGTGACAGATCAAAAAGTATACAACCAATGAAAAAAGTTGAATGCCACATCAAAACACCAGACTTTTGTCTACATTTTAAAGTTTTAATGATGTCTCTAGATGAAAATGCAAGATGCCAGAGCAGTAGATGTTTGAAAAATTGCAATGTTTTTTAATTTGTCCTATTTATTCTCAATGGGAAAATTTACATGATTTTTTGGCTTTGCACTGCAAACTACTGTCTATGGCTTTGACAATACTTTGCAATGTGAGGCACTGCATCACTAATAAAAAGAAACAACAACAACACACATATGCACTTCGTCTTAGAGTGGCTTTGAACGGCAGGGAATGGAATCAGAGTGAGGGGCAGTGAGATACATTTATGTAACAAACAGCTATTTTGTAAATCGACCAGTTTTCTAGAGGACATAGAGGAACAACACTTATAGAAGAACAACCATTCACACGCACATCCACACCTATGGAAAATTTAGTATGCTCAATTAGTGTTGGTGGGAGGAAACCAGAGCTCCCAGATGAAGCCCACACAGACACGGGAAGAACATGCAAACTCCACCCAGAAAGATCCTGCGAGTCGATCCCAGGACCTTCTTGCTGTGAGGCAATGGCGCTAACCCCTATGCCACTGTGCTGCCCATATATGAAAATAAATGTTCAATGTAAAAAATACAATGTTCAGAATTTCTAGCACTTTTCACATGTTCCTGAATGTGGGTGGACCACCGTTCTTCAACAGAGATGAGGTAAAAATGTTTTTTGATTCTGTTACCTTTGAATACTTTCCAGCATCAATAACACAATAAAATAAGGACAAGCAGACATGTGGCTTATATAAAAAATTAGACCCAGTTTATTGTGTTGTCATTATAAAAGAAATACAAAAAACAAACATCAACCCCAGGCGAGGGTCAGAGTGGGACAAGGATTTTGTCTGGGTTTTTGGGATAAGAATGGGCTTTGGATGCCTGGGCAACATAAAAATGGATAATGGATTGTTTGAGGACATGAGGAAAGTCAATTGTCCGAGTGAGTCGGGATTAGCTGAACAGAGGAGGGCCAATGAAAACAGAACGCTGCAGCCCATTCAGAGCCTCCCTCCCCCAGTACCAACTACCACCCCTTTTTCCTCCATTGGGAACCAAGTGGAGTTTCAGCTCTAACTGGTTGAGTTAAACCTCAGGGTAAGGACTTTGTTCAAAGCAGTTTTGGCTAAATGGCAAACCTGGAAAATTGAAAAGACTTTCCTGATAGCCAGCATTTGCACTTTAGCAATGCTAACCACTCACTAAATAACTACTTAATGTTCAGAGTGTCTAAAATGAATGTTTTTTGTAATGTTGTTTTCATTTCAGAGATGTCCTTCCACTTGTCTGCCCTGCCATTCTGCCTGTCACCACTTTAAATGTCCCATATTATGAAAAAAATCACTTTTGATGGCTTTTGAATGTTTTTGGGGTCTATACTGCCTCCACACACAGTGTGAGTTTGATAAAAGCCTCAATTTTTTAAATAGTAAATTCACCACTGTTAGAAACTGTGGGCTTAAACCATCCATTCAGACTTCTCCTTGTTATGTTTGTCACAGACAAGAATATTTGATAACACCACCCTCCAACTTAATGGACCATCCCCACCTACTCTACTGCATTGTACATCTACAATGCATCCACCAGAAGGCAGTGCCGAGGGCAGAGTTCCAAAGTCCAATGTAAGTTTCAAACAATAACAAACATCGTGACAGTGAAGGAAATCACAGCGCGCATTCTAAAAAAGCGATAAAAAGGCAGCGCAGTAGATGATTTGTGCAGACATTAAACACATTGCGGCATGTGGATGGAGATTTCTTCTTCTTTGTTCCTCAAGCTGGTTGCACTTGAGCTATACTACACAACACTACCCAACAGTTTCCAGTGGTATCACTCCGTTTGCTGTGTACTGCTACGGACCAGTAAGACTCCTGTGTAGAGCATAAATGGGCCAGTTTTTATAGATTTTTGGTGCTGGTGCATTCCTTCAGTTCAGGAATGGGACGTGGGCAGTAGCAGCTCATTTGCATGTTGGAATTCTAATGAGAAACTTCCTGTTCTGAACCAGAGGGGCAGAAAGGCAGGGGAAAATGCCCAATATGAAAGGTATTTCCAACAAACTACCTCAGAGACATGTTGAGTGGAGCTTATAGGGCTATGTTAACTTGTTGTATAGGATACAATATGGGATCTTTAAAAGTGCCCTCTGAAGTTTTCTTGTAAACGCAGATTCTGTTTACATTCATAGTGTGTGTCCTTGAGGTCCATTGAACTTGTTGAGTCCCTTTTTTTCCTCATAACACATTCCACATTTTAAACCTGTATTAACATACATGTGTGAAGATATGTGATTACAGTTTTTCTTAATTGCTTCAGTGCTGCAGTATTCTCAAACTCAAAGGCGCTAACATCACAGACATTCATATATAATATGCAACAAAAGCAAATTTTTCCTTCAAACAAGACAAATTTCAGACAAATTTATATGCTTATATGGGCACAACAAGCCTTGTGGAATTTTTACAAATAGAATATGTGCCAAATTTGCCATCTTGTTGGATCCAGAATCATCATGTTGGATCCAGAATCAGAAATACTAATGTCATTGTTTTTCCAAACTGAAATACTGTAAATATTACAGAAAATAAACCAAACAAAACCTACTGGAATGTAACAAATGAGTTCAAGTTTGGGCTGGATGAATGACACCTGAGTGTCAAATTTCAACAAATTTCTGTAGGTAAAGGTTTTAGGATTGGGATTCTAAACCCTCCTAATGGCAAGAACTGGAATTGGTCGCCAAACCCAATGCAGCAGTTTGCAGCCAAACTAAATCAATATACCACCCGCTTATAAGTGAGTTCAAGCTCACTAAGGTCCAATAATCTAGATAAAAATGTTTGGAAAAGTGTGTGACACCTTGTAGCAAACCAAAACGTAATAACAGCCAATAACTTAATGTTAACAATAACGTTATAATCTGCCAATAATGTAAGAAGTTGGCTGGTTATTATGTTATTGGCCTAGTAGGAATAAAAAGCAGTAAAAATCCTTTGACAATGTAATAACTGGAGCCCATAATGTAATAAGTAATGTATCGCTTTATTTTATTTTTATTTATTTGGAGACATATTTTACCATGGAAATTATGATAAATGGTCCCTTTTGTCCATTTCAATGTCCTTTTTAGTAGAACTATCAAACCTTTTTTTTTTTTTTTTTTTTTACAAAATGGAACTTTTATGATGGAGTGGCTTCAGTATGCTTCAACCATTAAATTGAACAAATGATGGAAACAACAGAAAGAGAACAGTAACAGCATGTTCTTCTTTGTGTCCATGCAATATTCCTAAATACACTCCATGGTAAATAGAACCCAGTGAACTTCTAATTACATCAATTACTCCAAACCATCCCGTATGAGAGTGGAGGGGTATGTGTAAGGTCAGGTCTTTAAGTAGTAAGTAGTATAATGTAATAACTTATTACATTATTATATCAAAATTTTCATTACATTATTGCCAAGTTGTTACAGTTGGCTTTATTACATTTAAAAAGGCCAAAATTATTACATTATTGGCCATTATTACGTTTTGGGTTGCTACACACCAAGTCGTGGATTCCACTGTGTGCCAACTAGTACTGCCAAATGTAATCATTCCACAGCTATCAGTTTTGTTTAAAATCAGGTTATGGGGTTATGGGGTTTTCTTTCAAACTCTGATCTGAAGTTTAACTCAACCACTGGAATATTTTCTGCCTGCATCACTGCCTCAGGAAAATCTGTGTGGAGCAAAAGAAAAAAGTCTCCTCTTCAGGACAGCTCAGCTTTATCAACTACCTCAGCATGATGTCCACCACCCACTTCTGTCCCACCAGGGGCTAACAACGTCCTCCGATTGTAGTGGTGGTGGCCCTTCATGATGCTGGAGTTGTTGTTCTCATTAAGGATCTGCTTTTGCTTTTGTCGATTGAGAGACTGCACCAGACCGAGCACCACGGCTGCCAGTGAGTATTGGCCAGTGATTTTGCGTGGCTGCAGGATGAGTGGGTTGGGCTGTACCCGGCCCAGCAGGAAGTGTGTTCGGATCTTGCCCTCCTGTTCACTGATGCCCTTCACGTAGATCTCGCCACGGTATTCGAAGGCAAAACCACGCTCCTTCAAGATCAGATAGGTTTCCTCAGGCACCTGGATCTTGCCACTGATGCCTGTGCTATCCATGCGGCTGGCCAGGTTCACTGTCTTTCCCCAGATGTCATACTGTGGCTTTTTGGCCCCGATCACACCTGCCACCACCGATCCATGAGCCATACCTTCCAAAGACAGAACAAAGAACAATTTCGACATGTATTAAAGTAAAGCATGTATCTTGTTATAGCTTAAAACTGTAAACTTCTATGCATCATTAAAATAAGAAAATGATATGTTCAATATCTAAAGATATCATGTAATCCATTCATTGTATCATCCATGCTAACATTTGGTGACAGGTAAGATACTAGCCTGGGCCCACCCTACTGCCTGTGACACTACATTGAATTTCGTGTTACAAACCAGTCTGGCCAAGCTTGGTGTAACAGCTAGGCTAGTAGGATACCTGTCTTCTGGACAAATCTCCTGTTGATTAGAGGACTGTCATAGAGGAACAAACAACCATTCCCCCCTACAGGCAGTAGTTAAACCAGAATACCCGTAGGAAACCCAAACAGAAAGGCTGCAGCGGCTGGGAGGTTTCAGCCTAGAACCTTCTTCCTTTAAGGTAACAGTGCTAACCACTGCACTCCTATATACACTATATAATATGACAATATTATTAAGAACAAGAAAATGCCTGTGACAATGTCATGGTCAATAGAAAAACTTGCACATTTTTAATTGCAGGTGTGTGTCTTTGGTTAATAAAGACAGAGAACTGCAAAATTAAACTGTATTTTATATGTCCAATTTATGGTTAAGCATATTTCTTAATATAAACACAATGCATTTCAACTCACCGTGTTTCCTAAGATAAAAAGGGGTTAGAGACATCAACTCGTTTCCATCAACCCTTAAATAGCCCCACTGATGGAGGTAGCACACTCCATCCTCACACTGAAAAAACAAATGTCGTGAGCTTTACTTACAGGTCCCATGTTATGAGAAAAATCTCTTTTGATGGTTTTTAAAAGTCTTTTTATGTCTATACTGCCTCAAGACACACTGTGAGTTTAATTAAAAAAAATGTTTGAATAGTAAATTCACCAGTGTTAGAAACTGTGTGCTTAGTCTGTTTAGATTTCTCCATGTCATCTATGTCACAAACGGGGATATTTAAATAACACCCACCTCAACCCTCCAACATAATGCCCAGGAGACAGAGCACGCTTATCTGCCATTTTTTTGTTAAAGTGCTAGCTTGAATGTCATCCAATCACAGCCAGGCAGGAAAAGGACATTTTTGACCTTTGAACTGCTCACAAAGCGCCCCGGGAAATATAGTTTTTCAGGAAAAGTGGTGTTATCACTGAGGATTTCATCTTGTAAACAAAACAACAAATGTAAGACAGCCCTCATGATCGTGTTTAAGCTTTGTAAATGTTGCAGACATTCTGAAGAAAGTAGACATTTAGGCAGACAGGCAGGGTGGCCTGTCATACAGGGGACTTCTTCAATCTGCTGCAGCTTCTTGTAGCCTGTTATGGTGAGTATCGCGGAGAGTGACAAATATTATCTGTAAGCATATAAGTAAGTGCAGCTTCAATGAAAATATTACCTCATATGTGATTAATGCACAGTCTCTGCATGTGCAGGCTACATGTATATTGGTCATATTAAATGTTACAAATGTACAAATACCTAGTAAACCTTTTGCACACAGAAATAGCTAGTAAATTTAACAAACCATATTTTGAAGTAAAATTTACCTGTGGTTTACTCCAAAAAGCTTGTAGTTTTTACTTAATTACATTGGAGTAAGAGTTACTTTTAAAAACCTAGGAAACTTTTCAGGTAAAACTAAAACATCTCTCTTGATATATTTAATTAGTAACACCCAAGTAAATGACAGCAATTAGTGATTCCCACATTGTTATTGAGCACACAGCACACAATGCACATAACAAAATTGACCTCTGTATTTAACCCATCACTTATCATGACATCATTTTTTGCAGTGTAATCATTTTTTGCAGCATATCATGATTTATGTTACAGATCATTAGTATTACATTTTTACTTTGTCACAGCGTTCTTTTTCCGCTCACCCAAACAAATGATGAAGATGATGAAGTCGCTTCAATGATGGTGTTATATTGTACTTCCCAGTGCAGTGGTGAAAAAATATTTACAAAAATATACAGGTGAATAATGTTTACAACATCACAAAATAACACTCAATAAGGAAAAAATGTGTACAAAAAACTATACACACACAGGGAGTACTTACTAATTACTAGTGATTGCTTTCGCCTACGTGCTCTCTTTCTCTCTGTCTCTCTCAATGTGCTACCTTCACTCTCCAACTCTCCCCCTGACATGGAGGCAGCTCACCTTTTATAGGCCTCGACTCCTCCCACAATCCCAGTTAACCACAAAATACATAATAACTCCACAAAACCATTCTTAATCACAATCAACAAAAATAAGCAATAATAGAGAAAACTCTGACAGGCTGTCCCTGCCTTAAATTTGGTTTCTCTGGTACACAATACTTCCAATATAAATCGTTACACACAAAAAAATGACATAACGGCTGACATCACTTGCTGACGCTCACTGATATAGTGTTATAAGCGTGCCGCTGATATACAACATTTTAAATAAATGCGGGTCGGATGACAGACAGACACTGGAGCAGAGTGGTGAGTTAAAGAAAAGTGCTGATTTATTGTGAAATGATTGCATAAGGTGGCATGTGTTCATCTATGGAGACCTATGACAACTGAGTGAATAGTTAATTAAATATGGAATGAGCGGTTACGATGAATACGAACAGTGTATGACTGTTGGTGTCCGTGTTTGTGTGTGTGTGTGTGTGTGTGTGTGTATGTCGGCCTGCAACCCATGGTCCGTGACAGCGCTACTCTGCCACATACTTACTACAACTAACATGCTGTTGAGTGAACTGAGTGTCATGATAAATGCATACACAGATAAAGAACAGATTGATAGACAAATAAAGAAAATAAGTTCATGACAGTAATTCATGTTAGAGTCCAATAAACTCTTATATCCTGGATTTTTGATTCATTTTCATTCATTTTCTTGCAAATAAGCTGTTTGCTTTTTTCAATAGGCAAAGCTTTGGCACTGGCTGCCACTGACAAAGACTTGTACCTCAGGACTTACGTTAAATTTTAAAAACATGTACTGGGGACAAACACATAGTTTTGCAATATCTTGA
Source organism: Polydactylus sextarius (assembly GCA_016801845.1). Taxonomy (NCBI): domain Eukaryota; kingdom Metazoa; phylum Chordata; class Actinopteri; family Polynemidae; genus Polydactylus; species Polydactylus sextarius. Next base: position 21,443,814 of record CM028916.1, on the reverse strand, counting down.
CTTTTTTGCAAGATCTTGAGTTTCATTTGCAAATCCAAACATGCCTGTCGGTGTGAGAGTTTAGCAGTCCACTGAAATTAAGTTGTAGTTCTTCATGTTATCAGCAGGAGGCAATCAGACTATATTTGTAGGATAACTAAAAAATGCCAACAACACATTTTTATTATTGTTTTCATGGTAACTTTAATGATTACGGTAGATAGCTTCCATGAAAAAACTGTTGGCTAGTCCCCTAGCCAACAGAACTTTATTTAAGGCAACGTTCTACAGATCACCCAGCCTATTTATAGTGGATGTTGAACTGGACATTGCCATGTTAATAGTGAAATGTGGCAAGGAAAACAGGACTTATTTGGTTATGTTGACATTGATGTTACTGTCATTGCTATTGTCCGTCATTCATTTCAACTTTCTGCGGTGTTGCCGATGACTTGGATCAGCTGACCATGCTTAGCAATTTTTGTTTGGCAATGAGTGACAGGACTACTTGCAGAGTGATATGAATGCCATGATTCAGAGGCAAAAAGTTAATTTTCTTTGACAACGGTCTGATATACTTAGCAACGGTCCGTTATCTCGAAATATCAGACCACCACAATCTAAATATAAGAATTTTTAATATTGTCCGATTGTCTCCTACTGGTAACAGCCTAATTTCAGTGGACTGCTAAACTCACACACTGACAGGCACAATTGGATTTGCAAATGGAAGTCGAGATCTTGCAAATTAAACTTAAGATCTCACAAAAGAAAGTAAAGATCTCACAAAACTTTAGTTAGTGTTTGTCCCAGCACATGGTTTTTCTTTCTCTTTTTTTTCTCATGTCACTTCGAGGGCTCCATACTTCTGTGCTGAATGACTAAATAAATTTTTTGTGACAGTGCATGAACTTCTCTTGCAGGTTTGTGCCTTGTTACTGGGGAAGCAAGAGGAAAACATGAGTTGCCTTTCACTTATAGAGGGAACGTTTCATTTAATTTTCCAAGAAAAATGCAAAACACTGAAGATTTTCATTTTTTTTCAACATAAAATTAATGTGTTTTTTGTTTTGTTTTGGGATACCTTGGACAAGTTGCCAGTGTATTGGACTGTGGAGGAAACTGGAGCTCCTGGTGGAGACACATGCAACATGCAAACTCCACACAAAAAGACCCTGTGTCTGTCCAGTGTGACATATTCACATTTTTTATCAAGGTAAAAATATCACACAATAACACAAACTAAATTATCTGAAACATTAACATCCTCCACCCTGCTTTCTGGAATTAACATGATTAACAAAGGACATGGGGAGAAGGTTGAAGGAGATAAACTGCAGTCAGGAGGACAAAAAGAGAGTTAAGCAAAGCCTGAATCTATTTCCAGAATGAAAAAGAGCTCTTACCAATCCTCAGCTCAAAGTTGTTGAAGGAGTGCTTGTTGATTTCTTGGATGCTCTCATTGAGGGCTATGGCAAAGTCTGCCAACGCACACAGGTGACCCCATTTATCTTCACATTGCTGTGAAAGGCAGAGGAGGAAGAGAGAATCAGAATTAGTCGGGGTTGGAAACACAAGTGTAGAAACTCAAAGGACATGAAAGATCAACCATTGTGTTGATGTGTCAGATGTGTGATTATGTGTGTACATTTTCAGTCCTACCACTGTATCCAACTAGTGTAACTGAATCATTTTAAGTGACTTGATTAATGAGATTTGAACCAGTTCTCTGTTATCTACCTACAAACTTTAGTTCATCTTGGCTCTACATCAGCACTATAATTAGAATTTCAACAAATTTTTCCAACTGAAATGTTTTTCTTTCAAAGTTGCCATTGACCATAAATGTTAATAAAAATGAATAATAAAAAAAACAATATAAAAGTTTTTGATGTTGATGCCAATTTCTAAGTTATGGATCATCAGTAGACCAAGGCTGATTTGTCATTTTAATAATCTTACCTGTTTTTCAGGTGATAAACCGGAGACAGCCATGTAGGTGCTGCCGATTGTCTTGATCTTTTCTATGTCCTGGAATCGGTCCTCACCCAGTAGCTGTGAGTGTCACACACACATTTTAAACACAAATAAGAAGTTTCCCAAACATCATCAGCTACTCACAAAGATAGGCTAAACTGAAATCAATCAAGATCTTGATCTGTATCTTCATCTGTAATCCCGCCTTCTCTCACTCTGCTGCACAATGAATGAGCTTAAACACTAGAAAAGCCTAAAAAGCTAACCCGGCTGATGACTCTGATGGGTCTTTCGGGCCTTTCTCACCAGCTTGTTCAATCTTTTTCTGTTCCTCTCAGAGTAGCCTCAGACCCAGGAGACCATGGCGAAGAACATAGCCAATGCTACCACAGTGTCATAAAAAGCTGTCAGAAGAGTCCTGCACACACCAAAGGACCTCATTATACTCAGCAGGTGGAAGCAGCTTTGGCCCTTCTTATATAGTTTAGGTGAACACCCAGGTATCTGTTGTCCTCAACTATGTCAATGTCCAAACCCTGGATGTTCCCTGGTAAAGTATGTGGTCTACTCCTGCAGAAATCAAACACTAACTCCTTTGTCTTCCCAGTGTTGATGCGGAGGTTATTTTCCACACCAGATGACAAAGTCGTTGATAACCCCCTGTATTCCTGTTCGTTCCCCTCAGAAACAAAACCAACAATGGCTGTGTCATCGGAGAACTTCTGGAGGTGGCAGGAGTCTGTGTTCTGTCTGAAGTCTGAGGTGTACAGGGTGAAGAGTAAGGAGGAGTATTGTACCTTGGGGGCTGTCTGTGTTGCAGACTACCACATCAGTCACAGAGCCTGACATATTGTGGTATGTTGCTGAGGTAGTCAGTGGTCCATGTAGCCAGGTGACAGTCAACTAGTCAACTCCAGCCCCCTCCAGCTTCTTCCTTCTCCCAGTGATGGTGAGATTGTGTTGAAACCACCAGAGAAGTCAAAAAACATGACCCTCACAGTGCTTCTAGTGACCTCCAGTTGAGACAGGCATCTGTGCAGAAGGTAGATGACAGTGTCTTCCACACTGATGCCTTGTTGATACATGAACTGCAGGGGGTCCAGCTCAGCGTTTACGAGAGGTCTGAGGATGCTGAGGATAATCATCTCCATGGTCTTGATCAGGTGAGAGGTCAAGGCCACACGTCTCTAGTGGTTGGGCTCCCTGGGGCAACACTGTCTTTGGGACAGGAACCACACAGGAGGTTTTCCATTGGACAGGAACCCTCTCAAGCCTGAGACTCAGGTTGAAAATGTACAGAATCACCCCACAGAGCGGATCTGCACAGTCCTTCAGCAATCTGGAGCTGATGCTGTCTGGACCTGTAGGCTTCCTTGCCTTATTCTTCCTTAGCTCCATTCTCACCTGATCAGCTGTGATGGAAAGGCCGTAGGTGACTCTGGTGCAGATGTCTCTGGTGAGCTAAGGGAGGTGAAGGGAGTGGGAGAAGTGTGCCAGGTGGTAATTGGAAGTGGTGCCAGTTGATCCTCACACCGGTGGGTGGGAATGGGAGTGGGGGCAGAGTCAAACCTGTTGAAAAACAGATTGAGCTCGTTCGCCCACCCCAGGTCTCCAGATTCAGGCTCCCTCCTACTGTCTTTGCTGTGGTCAGAAATGTCTTTTAGGCCCCTCCACACCTCTCTCATATTGTTCTGTTTAAGGTGCTCCTCCAGCTTCCTCTTGTAATTCTCATTTCCCCTCCTAATCTCCATATCAGCTCTTTCTGCACCCTCCTCAGTTCCATCTCTGTCTTCAAATCTGAAGACCCTCTTCTTCTCCTTCAGCAGGGTTTTCAGGTCCGGAGTCACCCACGGTTTGTTGTTGGAGAAACACTGTACCTTTCTGGTAGGCACAGTGTTCTCCACACAAAAGTTCAAGTAGTCCGTCATACAGTGTGTCAGGCTGTTGATATCTTCCCCATGTGGACTGCATAGCACGTCCCAGTCTGTAGTCGCAAAGCAGTCCCTTAGTGCCATGCTGTTTTCCTCAGACCACATCTTCACATACCTGATGGTGGGGGGTTGTTTTTTCACCACAGGTATATAAATGGGGCAACAGCTCAACGGCTCTCTTTACATAGCCCATAAACAAAGCAGGCGGGAAAAAAAACACAAGAAAAGAAGATGCCCTGGTAAACATATATAGTTCTTGTTAAAGATAGGTTTAAAATGAGACGCTGCTGACAAACTAGCTGCCACTCCCGGAGTGCCATAGCAACATGAAAAACTTTTTTTAAGTGGGAAAATAAATTAGATCTACAGATAAAAATGGAGGTAATGCACTTTAAGAAAGAAGGGAGATCATTCCAATCAGATGGGGCTTTGAATTTGACCTGCAAACAATTTCTTTATGGATTTTAGGGACTGTGAAAATTAGTCATATGTCGAAGTGGATATAGAGATGTATACTGGACCAGGAGCAGTGGAACATTTGAGTAAACACATTTAAAAAGAAGCAAGACCCAGTCAAGATTGGGGATGAGGCCAGTTGAGGGCATTGACACTTGACATTTTTCATATTAAGAACAAGCCTTTTGTTTTTAAACCAGTGTTGGACAATATCAAAATCTTGTTACAAGTTATATTGGATTTGTGATATATCCAGGTTATGGAATAGTAAATAATGGTGTTGTCAGCATAAAGATAAACATGACAGGTTGTGCAAAACTGGGCTAAATCATTAATAAAATGGAAAAAAAAAGTGAACCTAAAATGGAACCTTCTGTAACAACTAGGTAAATTAGCCCAAGCCATATCCCTCTCTTTGAAGAGGCTTATAAGATCGGAGTTGATCCAAGGTAGATGTGAACCTTTATCTCTAATAGTTCTCATGGGAGCATGATGATTTATTACATTAGAAACTTCACAACAGAAGAACTCCCAGGCATAATTGATATAGGGAATTCATTGAAATCTGTCCCAATTAATATTAATTAAGTCAAATATGAAAAGATCTAAACTCATCTTTTTACACTGCCTAAATTCAATATATTTAGGGGGAGATTGATGAATTTAAATTTTCCAAACACAATATATAAAACAAAGGTCACTAAAGCAGTCAAATATTTGAGACAAGTATCCAGTCTAATAGAGATGAAGACTGAACATTAATTCTAATAGGTTTATTTATTAACGAGGTGAAAGTTATTTTTTCAACAGAATCAAATTGACGCTGTTTGTGGATGAGAATGGCACTGAAGTCGGGAAATACATGGATTCAAGTCCATGTATTCCATGTATGTGAGATCTCCTTTCTCCCTGGCCATTTGTAAGATCCTCAGTTTGTCTTGGAAGTGTAGAAACTTAACCAGGATGGGGTTGGAAAACAATGAACCCTTTCAGTGACAGGTGCCATGGGGAAGTTGTCTTTGCTAAGAAGTAGCGGGATTAAGTCGTTAATGAAGGCAATCGTGTCCTTCCATTCATGTCGCTCTGGGATATTAATGAAGCGGAGGTTCGAGGAACGGCTTCTGTTCTCAGCATCATCAGCTATTTCTGTCAGGTATGCATTTTCTTTTTCCAATGTTTCCACATGCTTTGTCAGCTCAATGATGTTGTCTTCTGTAGATCTGACCCGGTGTTCGAGCTCAGTTACGTGATCATTCAGAGTTGATAAAGTTCCTTCAATGTTGTTCAGAACAGCTTGGTGGGTGTCAATTTTTTTGTCAAAGTGAACGAGTAATTCAGTTTTGACACTGAATTGTGTTACAGAGTAAGGAGACCTCAGATTGCTGCATGGCAAGGATCAGACAAGGAGGTGAAGAAAAAATGCCCTACCAAATGGCAATAAAGAGCCGCAACTTCAAAAATTCCACAAATCAAAATAGCATTGAATTAGGACACAGCAACATGTAGAAAGCCTAAATTTTAAATAAGCAGATTGAGGTGTGTTAAAAAAGATCAGGCCACTGCGGCCATCTTGGTGTGTGTTACTTTCTCTTTTAATAGTGACTCTGCCCCCGGTACTAGCGGTGTTGGGGAAAAGAGTTAAACAAATTTGTTTTTGTTCATTAAAATAAAAAAACAGCACTTAGTATTGTACAGCACTGAACCCTTTTATCTTGTTGAGTGTGGATTGGCGACACTGCCTGCTCGAACTAGGAGCGTTGTTGAGTGTGCAACATGTTTGGCATTGAGGTGGTAGCGGAGGCTGGAAGTGCTCCGATAACAGGCAAATTCTTTTTTGCACAATTTGCACACAATTGTGCTTTTATCCAGGTTTCCACCCAGTAGTTTTTTTAAACTAAATATTCGCCTACAGAACCCAGCAACAACTTCTCATTGGTTTCCATTGTTGTTTCATGTGTTATGTCCTGTGCAGCAGTATTATGGGCATATACCAGAAACTTGTGCAATAAGAAACTTTCTGTGCTGCTGAATTTGTAAAATAAAAATTTAAAATAAAAATTTGTTGAGTTATTTTCTCTGTAATTAGTGAGGAAAGTAATGTATAAAATAATATATAAAATTATATATATATATACACTCACTGGCCACTTTATTAGGTACACCTTGCTAGTACCGGGTTGGACCCCCTTTTGCCTTCAGAACTGCCTTAATCCTTCGTGGCATAGATTCAACAAGGTACTGGAAACATTCCTTAGAGAGTTTGGTCCATATTGACATGATAGCATCACGCAGTTGCTGCAGATTTGTCGGCTGCTACATCCATGATGCGAATTTCCCGTTCCACCACATCCCAAAGGTGCTCTATTGGATCGAGATCTGGTGACTGTGGAGGCCATTTGAGTACAGTGAACTCGTTGTCATGTTCAAGAAACCAGTCTGAGATGATTCGAGCTTTATGATATGGCGCGTTATCCTGCTGGAAGTAGCCATCAGAAGATGGGTACACTGTGGTCATAAAGGGATGAACTTGGTCAGCAACAATACTCAGGTAGGCTGTGGTGTTGCCACGATGCTCAATTGGTACTAAGGGGCCCAAAGAGTGCCAAGAAAATATCCCCCACACCATTACACCACCACCACCAGCCTGAACCATTGATACAAGGCAGGATGGATCCATGCTTTCATGCTGCTGACGCCAAATTCTGACCCTACCATCCGAATGTCGCAGCAGAAATCGAGACTCATCAGACCAGGCAATGTTTTCCAATCTTCTATTGCCCAATTTCAGTGAGCCTGTGCGAATTGTAGCCTCAGTTTCCTGTTCTTAGCTGACAGGAGTGTCACCCGGTGTGGTCTTCTGCTGCTGTAGCCCATTTGCCTCAAGGTTCGATGTGTTGTGCGTTCAAAGATGCTCTTCTGCATACCTTGGTCGTAACAAGTAGTTATTTGAGTTACTGTTGCCTTTCTATCAGCTCGAACCAGTCTGGCCATTCTCCTCTGACCTCTGGCATCAACAAGGCATTTTCGCCCACAGAACTGCCACTCACTGGATATTTTCTCTTTTTCGGCCCATTCTCTGTAAACCCTAGAGATGGTTGTGCGTGAAAATCCCAGTAGATCAGCAGTTTCTGAAATACTCAGACCAGCCCGTCTGGCACCAACAACCATGCCACATTCAAAGTCACTTAAATCACCTTTTTTCCCCATTCTGATGCTCGGTTTGAACTGCAGCAGATTGTCTTGATGACATGTCTACATGCCTAAATGCATTGAGTTGCTGCCATGTGATTGGCTGATTGGAAGTTTGCGTTAACGAGCAGTTGGACAGGTGTGCCTAATAAAGTGGCCGGTGAGTGTGTATATATATATATATATATATATATATATATATATATATATATATATATATATAAAATGAGGCCCACTGGATGTTTGCATTAGTCACTTCTGTAGTGGTCCACGGAATAAGGCAGACACTTTAATCAAAAAATGTGAGGAAGTCCATGTTGTCTGTCCCATGAATGTTTAAAAGCTAGACCAAAGTAGTGGCAGATAGGTGGGTGTCAAAGTGCTGCAGTCTCACCTCATCAAAGTCAGCAATGATTTCATTGAGTAGCCTCAGGCACTCAACTCCCTGGTTGTTCATCTCAGTCTGGGAATAGAAGTCGGCAAAGCCAGGAATGGAAGCAAACATCACACCCACGGCATCATAGGACTGTGAGTACAGCTCCTGTGGGGAAAGGCAACACATGCTTGTTGCATTTGCTGTTACCTGTTTTTAGGCCAATAGTTGTTATCAAGAGTTGCCACCAGGGGCATGTAGTGTATTGTTTTGTTAGCATGTCAATATATTATCAATATATGACTACTGATGGTCACATAAAAATCAATATCTTACTACTAACAGCTTTTGACTAGCTCAGTTAAAGCCTGCACACTGTAGAGTAGAATGTGTATAAGAAACAACTACCTACTGGGAAAGAGAATCACAGAGCACAAAGGCCCAATTGTGTGTGTGGGGCGGCTGCAAGAGATAAGAGCATAGATGTGTGTAAGCAGCACTGTGTGTGTGTAAACAGCAAAGATATCCCCCTGTATAACACAACTCTTTTAAAACATGTGTGTGTGTAACCAAATATATTATTTTCCAAATGTTTTATTTTTAATAATGCAGTAGGAAGGAATTAAAACATAATGGTGTGTGGCAGAGTTTAAAACTCTGTTTTATTAAAGATGTCAAACATAATGAGAGCATAAGAAGTGTATTTGACTTGAGGGGTCAACATAAGGTTAGAATAGCCAGCCTAAATAAGTAAAAACCAGTTTAGACCTATTTGGGTGTCAGTCTCAGCGTTGGTGACAGAAATAAATAAGAAAGTGATATGTGATTGGTTATGATGACATGATGCCAACCTTGAAGCTTGAGTATAAAGGGTGACTGTATGCATCACCGTCAATTCTTCACCTGAAGGGTTCTTAGGTTTGTTGTGCACAATAAACTGTGCTGCCTTTGACTCCGACGCAACGAATGCAAAACTTTTTAACTATTAACTTGCACAAATAACTTGTGTAATTAGCAATTTAGATGACACAGTGCTACACATTGCAAACTCCGGTCCCTCACAGTAGTTTGCAGTGCTTCGCACTGTCTATTCCAAAGCACTACAAAATATTGTTCTTCTGCGTGTTTCTTATTATTAGTGATGCACTGCCTTGCATTGCAAACTAGAAAATTTCCCTGCATGAAATTGCGATAGTGATGCAATGTGCTGTTGCAGTTGCTGCTGCGAAAACTGTACTGTTTTCACTTTGAGGCAGCTGTTGCAGTCAATGGTACTATGATACTATGATGATAAGATACTACTTGCTAAAATGCTAGGATGCTACAATTTTATGATAAACTTTTTGCGACTAGCATTGTGAGAAATTCAGCTCCTCATCCAATTGTTTTTCTAGAATGAATAGACAAAAAAGGAAATGATGATGAAATTTGATTAATGATGATGAAATAAACTTTTTTATCTTGTTTTATCTTTTTCTAGCTTTTCATCTTTTGTGTTGTTTAGCTTTTCATCCTTTGTGCTGTTAGGGTTTCGGTTTTGACCCAGTTATAATATAAGATTGTAAAACAATAATTAGTGCTAAAACTGAAATCATCATCATCTAACACCGTCAGCCAACAGGCCAATAACATCTAGTTCCTCTCCCAGCCCCGTAAGCTTTAGTTAGGGGCTTTTGTGTGTGTGTGTGTGTGTGTGTGTGTGTGTATCAAACCCCGAAGACCTTAGATGTTACTTTAGTTAATAATAATAGTTAATAATATTAAAATTTGAAAAATATTCAACAAATGTATTTAAAAGTTGTGTTACAATGCCCCTCAGCAATAGTCAAGTAACATAACAATGTTTTATTTATTTATAGAATTCTCTTGAGGTTCATGTTTTCATTCTTTTATTGAAAACAAGAGGGATGTTCTCAAATGAAGGACCTACAGGGTCACACCAAAAATATTAAAACCAATCTTTTCATGGATAAGGAGCCTAACAAGGTAACCAAGTGGTGAGAAAAATTGGATGATAAATAATTGTTTTGAGGGTGTTTTATGGCAGATTTAAAACACAGGTCAAAACCAACCCATTAACATTTGTGATAGTAACATAAAGCTAACACAAGAGGAATGTGAAGCATCACTGAAAACACAACAGTGTTGTATTGAAATAAATGACACTCATCTATCACCTGATTCATTCCAAAGATCGTAGGCATCTCTTTAGGGGTGTTGGAGCCTATTAATAACCCAGAGCTCCAGTATCTGAATTGTGGAATAATAAACACCCCAATTAAAAATGTAACAAGTGATTAGGATCTAACCTATCCTAATAGATGCATTTTTAATCATGCCCTCTTTAATTAGAAACAGGCACAGGAGCGGAATTATATCAGCTCTCCTCTCCTGGCATTCATAATTCATTGGCCTGCTTGCATTATGTTCAGGAGGCAATGAAAACTTGGCAGTGTTAATAATAAAGAAGCCAGGTGGAGGACAGCTGAAGACAATACAGCAATTTGACTCAAGCTTGCGATAACTGTCTGAGCTGCTGCCCAAGACAATCAGTCATAATTCAGTTGATAAATGTGAGGGAATGCATCATAATTAATGGGGAAAAAAGGAGGAAAGGTTTGTCAAGTTTTTTTTTCTCAAGAATCTTCTAAATATACTAATTTTGCACAGACCTCATTGTCACGGTCCTTTTCCAGGAAATGTCGAGCCACGTGGCTGGGTAGGATATTCCTCAGCATGTTCTCATTGTGTTCTCGCAACTCCTTCATCTCGTTGATCTCCTCTTTTGCCTGGACACGCCACAGGAAGTCTAGCCGAGCAGTATACTCCAGCTGAAGACACACACACAAAAAACAACCTCAAAACACAATAGTAAAGTTGTGTTTTTATGTATTTGCTTTCATGTATTTTCCTGTAACTCCTGTATGTCAGATATTGAATTCCAATTCCAATGTTATTTCAGTTAATTCCAATTGAAAAAACGTGTAGGTTGGTCTTTAATAAGCATGCCATGCTCCACTGTGCAAAGATATGTTCATTTAAACTGGCTTATATTTACCATCAGAGAAATAAGTAACTCTGTTGTTTGTCTGTTTGACTGCTGTCATTTCACTTGTTGTGAATAACATCCTGTTGTACCATCATGTTGTGATCTGATGGCTTCTTAGATCAGTCCTGCATCAGGAGTTTAAAATCCTGTTTAAGTATGTAACATGCATGCTCCATGCATACTACTTCTGTCCTACGTGCTGCGGTAACGTATTGCGTCACTTCCTTCCTGTCGGTGATAGTCCCTCACAGCTGTCTTTCTCTCTCTCTAGCGAAAAAACAATTTACTTACTTACTTCTCAGTGAGAAGTAAGTTCTCGCACACAAATTGTTTATTAAAGTGCTTAAAGTCACCTACTCTCTGAAACTTCACACTAAGCACTAACTTTTTAAGCTAACTAGCACTTTGGTATGGCCTCTCCTCTTTCTCGCTCCCCCTCTCCCTCTCCTGCTCTCTCCTGTGCGATGTGTCAGATGTTTAGTTATTCCTCTGCCTCCTTTACTAGTAACGGTACTTGTATAAAGTTTAGTTTGTTCGCTGCTATGGAGGTGAGGTTTAGCGAGATAGAGGCACGGTTCCGCACCATAGAAGCTAGGACTTATGCTAGCGTAGTTAGCCAGTCACCGGTAGCCGGTGCGGGCCGACCTAGCGTAGCACCTCCAGCTCCCCCAGCAGCTCCCGAGCAGCCAAGAAACCAGGGCAGCTGGGTGACCGTCTGCAACAAGAAGCGTAGCCCCAAACCAAAGCCCCAGGTTCACCACCAGCCCCTTCACGTTTCTAATAAATTTTCCCCACTCAGCGACACACCCGCTGAGAAACCAACTCTGGTCATTGGCAGCTCCATTTTGAGAAACGTGAAGTTAGCGACCGAGGCGGCCGCAGTCTGTATCCCGGGGGCCAGAGCGGGCGACGTTGAATCCTATTTAAAACTGCTGGCTAAACGTAATCGTAGATATGGTAAGATTGTTATCCACGTCGGCGGGAATGACACCCGGCTACGCCAGTTGGAGGTCACGAAGATTAACGTTGAGTTGGTGTGTACATACGCCAAAACAATGTCGGACTCCGTAATTTTCTCTGGTCCCCTACCCAATGTGACCAGTGATGACATGTATAGCCGCATGTCATCATTTAACCGCTGGTTGTCGAGGTGGTGTCCAGACAACGATGTGGGCTTTATAGATAATTGGCAAAGCTTTTGGGGAAAACCTGGTCTGATTAGGAGAGACGGCATCCATCCCACTTTGGATGGAGCAGCTCTCTTATCTAGAAATCTGACCGATTTTATTAGACCTAAAACCTGACAACCCAGAGTTGAGACCAGGAGGCAGAGTTGCAGTCCTACACACTTCTCTGTGCTTCAGTTAGAGCGGTCACCCACGCATAGATGTATAGAAACTGTGTCTGCTCCCCAACCACCCAAGTTTATTAAACCAAAAAGAGGAGTTACTCATAGAAACTTAATTAAGATTAACACAACTAATACAGTAGAATCAAAACATAAGGTTATCAAATGTGGATTATTAAACATAAGATCACTTCCATCCAAATCTTTATTAGTGAATGATTTGATAATTGATCATAATATTGACCTATTCTGTGTCACTGAAACTTGGCTAAAGCAGGAGGATTTTTTGTTAGTTTGAATGAATCAACTCCTCCAACTCATGTTAATGCTCACATTCCTCGAGGCACAGGCCGAGGAGGAGGAGTTGCAGCCATTTTTAACTCTAATCTAATGATTAATCCTAAACCGAAGACTAGATATAACTCATTTGAAAGTCTCACTCTTAGTCTCTCACATCCAAACTGGAAAATGCAAAAACCAGTTCTGGTAGTTACTGTGTATCGTCCACCTGGTCCTTATTCTGAATTTATAGCTGAATTTTCACAGTTTTTATCTGAGATAGTTCTCAGTACAGATAAAGTTATTATAGTGGGTGATTTTAACATTCATGTAGATGTTGACAATGATAGCCTCAGTTCTGCGTTTAAAATACTTTTAGATTCAATTGGCTTTTCTCAGCACATAAACAAACCTACTCACTGTTTCAACCACACCCTTGACCTTGTTCTTACCTATGGTGTTGATGTTAACAATTTAATAATATTTCCTCATAATCCTCTTCTCTCTGACCATTTCTTAATAAGGTTTGAGTTCACTGTGTTAGATTACACAACTTCTGAGAAGCAGTTTCACTACAGTAGGTGTCTGTCTGACGATGTTGTGGCTAAATTCAAAGAACAGTTATCAGAATCAGAATCAGAATCAGCTTTATTGGCCAAGTATGTGAACACATACAAGGAATTTGGCTACGGTTCTATTCCTTCGCTCCATTATAGTTTAAACATACAACATAGAAAAACACAGAATAAACATTATATACAGAAAATATAACCATATAAACATTATATAAACATTGAATTTACTGAGCTGGATGACTGCTGTATAGAATAAATATATATGAATAGTGAATAGAAGTGTGTTGATCTGTCTGGTCTATTTAGGTATTACATATATATTTATGTATATGTTTATAAAATATTAAATATTATTTACAGTGTGTTGTTTTTTATGTACATAGTGCAAAAATTGCAAATCAGTCAGTCAGAGTGGCAGGGTTTTGTGCAATGTGTTTGAGTTAGGTGGGTACAGTAGTGTTCATCAGAGTGACGGCCTGCATGGAAAAAACTGTTCTTGTGTCTTGCTGTTTTGGCGTACAGTGATCTGTATCGCCTACCGGAGGGGAGAAGTTCAAACAGGTTGTGACCGGGGTGTGATGGGTCTGCAGAGATGTTTCCTGCCCGTTTCCTGACCCTGGATGTATATAAGTCCTGGATGGTGGGCAGATCAACACCAATGATTTTCTCTGCAGTCCTAATTGTCCGTTTCAGTCTGTTCCTGTCCTGTTTGGTGGCGGAACCAAACCAGACAATGATGGATGTGCAGAGAACAGACTGGATTATTGCGGCGTAGAACTGGATCAGCAGCTCCTGTGGCAGGTTGAACTTCCTGACCTGACGCAGAAAGTACATCCTCTGCTGGGCTTTTGTGATTATGGAGTCTATGTTGGGTGTCCACTTTAGGTCCTGGGAGATGATGGATCCCAGAAACCTGAAGGTTTCTACCGTGGTCACAGTGTTGTTGAGGATGGTGATGGGAGATAGTACAGGGGGGCTACTCCTGAAATCAACCGTCATCTCCACAGTTTTGAGCAGTTGTGTCGTCTGCAAATTTCAGGAGTTTGACAGACGGATCTCCTGAGGTGCAGTCGTTGGTGTAGAGAGAGAAGAGCAGTGGGGAGAGCACACATCCCTGGGGGGCGCCTGTGCTGATTGTCCGGGTGCTGGATGTGATTTTACCCAGCCTCACTTGCTGCGTCCTGTCTGTCAAGAAGTTTGTAATCCACTGACAGGTGGGGGCTGGGACGGAGAGCTGGGTGAGTTTGTTATAGAGGATGTCTGGGATGATGGTGTTGAATGCTGAGCTGATGTACACAAACAGGATCCTTGCATACGTCCCTGGGTAGTCGAGGTGTTGCAGTTTCACTACAGTAGGTGTCTGTCTGATGATGTTGTGGCTAAATTCAAAGAACAGTTATCTATCCAAATGCCATATATGAATACAGCAGAGGATGACTATCTTAAATTTACTGCTGCTCAGGTTGATCATGGTTTTGACAGCGTTGCATCTTGCCTACGTTCAACCGAGGTAGCATTCAAAAGGTGACATACCTGTAGAGGCATTGGGAAGGGAGTTATAGGTGTATTCCACCCACAATAACTGGGATCTCCAATTGTCAGGTTGGGAGAGACAATACAACGCATGGCTGCCCCCAATTCCTGGTTGGCCCGCTGAAATCCAGAAGAGAAACTAACTGTACATCCAAGGGCTTCCACACTTGGGATATGAAGTGGGGTCCTCTGTCTGAAACATTATCTGCAGGGATACCATGTAGCCGAAAAACATGACTCACCAGGAGGTCAGCTGTCTCTCTGGAGGATGGCAATTTAGACAGGAGGATGAGATGAACCGACTTAAAAAATCTGTCAATGATGGTGAGAATAACTGTGTTACGGTCTGAGGGGGGAAGACCAGTGACAAAATCCAGGGCGATGTGTGACCAAGGGCGAGTAGGTACAGGTAAGGGACGAAGCAGTCCAGATGCCAGATGTGGGTCTAGTGGAAGTCTTATTCCTGGCACAGACAAAGCAGGCAGAGACAAACCCCTTGGTGTCTTTGTCCATCGTGGGGCACCAGAGGCATTTACCGAGGAAGGCAAGAGTTCAGTTCATGCCAGGGTGACAGGTGAGTTTGGTTAAATGAGCCCACTGAAGGACATCAGAACAGACAGTCAGGGACAAACAAGCAATTACAGGGTCTGTTACCCAGGTCTGGTTGGCCTGGAGAACAGGAGACTCAATCTCTCAGATAACTGAGGCAATGATACAGGAGGAGGGCAGGATGGTTTCTGGCTTTGAGGAGGCTTCGGCTGTGAACTGATGGGAGAGGGCATCTGGCTTGATGTGCCTGGAACCAGGACGATAGGTTAAGGTAAAGTTAAATCTACCAATAAATTATGCCCGCCTGACTTGCCAAGAGTTCAGTCACTTTGCAGGTTTGGATGTAGTTAGTCCACAGTCTTTGTGGTCAGTCCACATAATGAAGGGATGCTTGGCTCCCTCTAGCCAGTATCGCCATTCCTCCAAGACCAGCTTAACTGCTAGAAGTTCATGATTTCCAATATCATAATTCCTCTCAGCTGGAGATAACGAGAAAAAAAGCACAGGAGTGAAGTTTTTGTTCAACAAGAGATCATTGAGACAGGATGGCACCTACCCCAGTATCAGAAGCATCCACCTCCACAGTGAACTGAAGGTCAGGATCCACCTGTGTAAGAACAGGAGCTGAGGTGAAATGGACCTCGAGTTCTTGAAATGCCAGAGGACCAATGGAAGGGGCAGGGGGTGGAGGTTAAGGAGTGGGGTTGCAAGGCGACTATAGTCACAGATAAAATGTTGATAAAAATTAGCAAACCCCAAAAACCTCTGCAGTTGTTTCAGGGTGTTGGGTGCTGGCCACTCCATAACTGCAGAGATTTTGGCTGGATCCATTGGCACGTATCCCTGGGTGATGACATACTCCAGAAAGGACACAGAGGCAGCGTGGAAGTCACATTTCTCCACCTTCACAAACAGTTTGTTTTCTAACAGACGTTGGAGTACCTGACGGACATGGCGCAGGGGAGTCTAAACGTCTGGGGAGAAGATGAGAATATTATCCTGATACACAAATACAAAACGTCCTAACATATCCCTGAGAACATAATTTACGAGGGCTTGAAAAACCGCAGGGGAATTAGTGAGCCCAAACAGCATGACCAAATATTCAAAATGGCCGTGGGGTATAGTGAAGGCTGTCTTCCACTCATCACCCTCTCTGATGTGAACCAAGTGTCATTCCATAGTCCAGTTTGGTGAAGATCTTGGCTCCATGCAGAGGCGAGAAAGCAGAGTCAATCAGACACAGAGGCTAATTGTTCTTGACCATATTATTGTTTAAACCCTGGAAGTCAATACAGGGTCTAAGTGTACCATCCTTTCCTCCCCACAAAGAAAAAGCCTGCTCCTACCAGAGAAGATGAGGACCTGATGATGCCTGCATCCAGTGAGTAGACTAGATGTACTTCTCCATAGCCTGCCATTAAGGACGTGAGAGGTTGTACAGCCGGCTACTGGGGAGAGGCTGCAAATCAATGGCACATTTGTAGGGCCGGTGGGGAGGTAATGACAGAGCATGATGTTTACTGAAGACAGGAGCCAGGTTATGATAAACTGATGGTACAGAGGACAATTCAGTTGGTTCTGGAACAGACTGAGGCACAGGAGAGGCAGGAGCAAGGGCAGACTGCAGACAGTTAGCATGACAAAAATTACTCCAGGATGTTACTTTTCTAGCAGACCAGTCGATTTGAGGATTGTGGAGTTTTAACTATAGATGACCTAGAACCACAGGAGAGCTGGGGCAGTCAATAACATGAAAACTTATCCTTTCTTGATGATTACCAGTGAGTCTGAGGGTGACAGGCACAGTATATTAAATGACATGAGCACGGAGCTGACCATTGATGAAATTAATGTCTATGAGCGAGTTAAGCGAAATGGTGTCTATAGCCAACTGGGAAACCACGTTACTGTCCAAAAAACTCTTGTCAGCCCCAGAATCAGTGAGGGCGGTGAGAGGTAAAGTCTGGTTCCGCCACAAGAGGTAAGCACTGAACTGTGATCTGGAGGGAGATTCACATTTGTTTTGACTCAGCAGTATCTCTCCAACAACTGCTGAATCTCCCTTTTTACCTGGCGTAGTGGGCAGGTGAGCAGGAAATGGCCGGACTGACTACAATATAGGCAACTCCTCATAGCTACCCAGTACTGCCTCTCCTCTGGTGTGAGCTTGGCTTGACCCAACTGCATGGGCTTGGGATCTGGAAAAGACTGAGAGGACGAGGCAGTCGAGGGAAATGAAGGAAGTAAGGTAGATAATTTAACAACAGAGGCTACCTTACCCATCTTCTCCCTCCGACGCTCATGGAAGCGGTTGTCGATGTGGATGACCAGGGCGATGAGTTCATCCAGTCCGTCAGGCTCCTTGTGAGAAAACAACTCATCTTTAATGTTCTCATGAGAGCGTGCTGAAAAATGCCTTGGAGCACCTCAACGTTCCAGCTGCTCTCAGCAGTGAGGCAGCAAAACTCGATCGCAAACTCTGCAACAGAGCAAGGACCCTGACGCAGAGAGAGCAGTCTTTTTGCAGCATCCTTGCTGTGAACCGGATGGTCAAAAAACTTTCTCATCTCGTTCGTAAAATCGGAATAGGGCAAAACAATAGGAGATTGCTTCGCCCACTCCATCGTGGCCCAGCTATGTGCTGAGCCTCAGAGACACCCAATTAGGTAAGCCACCTTAGCTCAGTTAATGGAATAGGTACAGGGTTGGAGATCAAAAACTAATGACCACTGTGTTCATTAGTTCAGTAAACCTCTGCAAGTACCAGGGTTATCATCATATGGTTCTGGGGGCAAAACATAGGGTTCACGGGGTGGGGGTGAGTCACTGCGGGGTGGCTATGGTGAACTGGCAGCTGGAGGGGAGCTCTGGGCATGGAGTTGAATGAGGTTAGCCAGGGCCTGTAAGATCTCCGCTTCCTGAGCAGTTAGTGTCCAAGTAAGGCTCCTTGACCAGCGAGAGCGCCGCTGATAGGATTGGGGTCAGGTTCCTTGGTGGGTGGGGGGAGTCACAGTCTGCTGGGTTCATGATAGCCAGATGGCCGCTAGGATACTGAACCCAGGTGCAGACACAGACACATGTGTACAGTGGTTAAGTGGAAATAGAGTTAGTTTATTGAGACCTGGAAAGATTGGGGACAGGGCTTGGATGTTTCGGGGGGAGGGGGAGATGTTTGTAACGGTGTAGAGTTCGGTGTGGGGAAGTCCAGGAGGCCAAATCCGGAGTGGAGTTAGCAGAGCAGACGGGGGGAGCAAATCCAAAGGGACAGGGGCCAGAGAGTGGTGCAGGCAAAATGTTTAGAGCAAAGGAGGACCAACTGAAGTTATTTAGTTGCAAAAAACAAAGGCTGGATACGTAGGGTACTGACGGAACAGTGTATACGATCTGACAGCAAAGATTATATTTTTTAATATAATCAGGTTTTTTAATATAATCAGGTCAGGCAACAGAGAACTGTACAGTGCTGCCAGAGCTGACCTGAAAAGAGGCATCAAAAAGCCAAGCTTGACTATAAAAACAAAATAGAGGATCACCTCTCCAGCAACAAACCACGAGTGGCAGGGCATCCAGAACATGACCAACTTCAGGGGACTTCAGGGGCCAGAACAACACGGCTGTTGGAGGGACTTGAGTGTCTCCTCTGCCAGTGAGACACTCAAGTCCTCCGCCAGTGAGATCCCGACCCAAATGTTTACAACCACACCCCCACCGACCCCAACTCCATCCACCCACCAACTACCAATCACTAACTGTGCAGGCACAGGACATGAAATGGGAGCTCAGCAAAGTTAATCCCAGGAAAGCAACCGGACCCGACGGTGTTCCTGG
This sequence comes from Polydactylus sextarius, assembly GCA_016801845.1. NCBI lineage: Eukaryota > Metazoa > Chordata > Actinopteri > Polynemidae > Polydactylus > Polydactylus sextarius. Next base: position 21,424,745 of record CM028916.1, on the reverse strand, counting down.
GAAAGTACTCAGAGCCTGTGTTGACCAGCTTGCACAGGTCACCACCATCTTCAACCTCTCCCTGACGCAGGCCTCCACCCCAGCCTGTGTAAAATCTGCCACCATCATTCCGGTCCCCCCCCAAAAAAACAGTCATGAACTACTGCCCCATTGCACTCACACCCATCACCACACCCCAAACAGTCAAACATGGTCCCCACCTCTCCTCCACCTGAACACTCAGCATACACTCCCCACAGGGGTGTGTGTTGAGCCTCCTTTGCTAATGACATAACAGTGGTGGGGCTGAGCTCAGGAGGAGTTGAATCAGCCTACAGGTATGAGGTCCTGCAGCTGTCTGTGTGGTGCACAGAAAACACTATAGCTCTGAATACCACAAAAACTAAGGAGATCATCCTTGACTTCAGAAGCACAGGGCAGATCCGTCTCCCCTCTCTTTCTATAGCGACTCAGTGGAGAGAGTCCACACCTTCACCTGGGTACTACAATCTCTGCTGACCTGTCCTGGTCTGCTAACACCATGGCGATCATCAAGAAGGCACAACAGCATCTGTATTTCCAGAGAGTGCTCAGGAAGAACAACATTGACCAGAAGTTACTGCTAACCTTCTACTGATCCTCCATAGAGAGCATCCTAACTTTGTGCACCTTGGTGTGGTTCTCCCACTGCACCAAAGCAGACTAGAAGAAGCTCCAGGGAGTGGTCAAGACAGCGCAGAAGATTGTGGGATGCCCCCTCCCCTCACAAGACATTCACATATCTTGCTGCCTCAGCAGAGCGAAAATCATCACTAAGGACAGCACCCATCCTGCCCTCCACCTGTTTGACCTGCTGTGGCTCTGTGGCAGACGCTACAGGTCTATCAGAAGCAGGACTAACAGACTCAGAAACAGCCGCTTCCCTCAAGCCATCACCACCCTGAATGCACACATGCACTGAACCCCCCCACCATCAAAGGCAATGTGCAATCCTACAACACGATAATGCAACACAAAAGAGACTTTACATATAATAACCTACTGTGCAATAATCTACCCACACTGGGCATCATCATGTTAAATCATTATTATTTATTATTATTAGTCTCATTTGCTATGCAAACACCTCGATGTTGTCAATATCTGTAATTCTATACTGAGTAATTTATGTGTATCCTTTTCTTTTGTATTGTGTTTATATTAAGCTTTCTATTTATGTTTATACAGAATTTACAATGTTCTTTTTTAATTTTGTTACTGTCATTAACAAAATTAATAAAACGGGCCCTCACACCCTGCGCTTTCACATGGGCCACGTAGCGAAGGAAATATCCTTCATCCAGGTTTTTTCAACCAACAACATAACATTTAGCTTAACTGGATGGCCTCATTCTCAGATCAAATTTTAACCTAAAGAAGGACTTCACACACCATATTAAATATTTACAAAATTGAAAAGTAGTCTTATTTTTGGAGTCTTATGCTTTATGTAGGGGTCTGTCAGACACAGGTCATTTGTCTCCAGTTTGTCACATGCAAAGGACGTGGTCATTCATTGTTTGTGCTTTGCTGCTGCTCCTTCAAGGTCTTACTGGTCTCTGACTTTAGGATGCCTTCAGAAAAGATATTGAAACTTGACACTACTCTCAGAACCTATGACCTGGGTCATTTGCATACTAGCACAGTGATTGGATGTTTACTGAGGGCTGAGGGGAGGTGTGTGTGTGTGTCAGGAGTCCTGCAGACATAGACACAGACATGAGGAAGGATCTGATATTGAGTGTTTTATAACAAAAAAATGATAAGTGTAATGTAAGTATAATCTGTAAAGTTTCAAACAAATCCTTATATGCTATATATACTGAATATCATATGTTCTCAACAGTTCGGATCAACCCACTTAAACTATTTAAAGCAATTTATTATTCATTCTTTCTGTAGCCAGTAGGCGGTGCTATGCTAGACAGGCATATTAGCAGTGTGGATGTCATCGTAATCATACTATCCAATGTCCTGTGAAGTTTCAGACACACCATTCATTGTATTGCAATGTTTTGACACATTTCCTGCTATTTAACGAGGTAGTAAAAAGTCATCGTGGCGCCATTTCGCCATCGTACGAGATAGCCAAAATTCCTTTAGCACATGTCGTCGGCACTGTCCTGCCATCATGTATGCCAAATTTGAGATGAATCTGACAATCTTTTTAAGAGAAACTGATCATGTGCATGTGATCAAAAACAAACAAATGCTAATATTTCACTTCCTGTTGGGTGTGGCTAGGGTCACGCAGCATTAAAGCTGTTCATCTCGATCGGCTCTACACACATACCAAGTTTCGTGTGTCTATTTCAAACGATAGGTCATCTTTTGTCACAGTTAAAAAGCTACTAAACTTCAAAGTAATGCCATTTCGACATAGAGTGAAAATTCAAAAATCCCCACACTGATTATCATCAGCAACATGTTGACATCACGTACACCAAGTTTGACGCCAATCAGACGAACCGCCTAGGACGAGTGTGTTAAATTCCTTAAACGTTGAACTGCAAACAATTGCTAATAGCTCACTTTCTGTTGGCCGTGGAAACAGACATGCCCGCAAAAGTTGTCCGTCTTGATGAGCTCTACACACATACCAACTTTGGTGTGTCTACCTCAAACTATGTGGCGACCACAAGCCTTTGTCCAAAAAAACATAAGGGGGCGCTCTGGAGCCCCTGAGCCACACCCAGACTCAAAAGTTGGTCAGAAAGTGCTTTTTGGGACTTCTGATGTTTGTGCCAATTTTGGTGAGTTTTTGTCAATGGGAAAGACCTCAAACGACCTGGAATGCAGCAGGAGGAAAAAAAAAAGGAATCTGAGCAGAAACAATAGAGTCCTCGCACCGAGGTGCTAGGGCCCTAATAAGAATCTCAGCAGAAGCAACAGGATCCTCACACCGAGGTGCTCGGGCCCTAAATAAGAATCTGAGCAGAAGCAATAGGGTCCTTGCACCGAGGTGCTCTGGCCCTAAATAAGAATCTGAGCAGAAACAATAGGGTCCTCGCACCAAGGTGCTCAGGCCCTAATTATAAGAATCTTTTCAAAAGCAATCGTGTGCTGTGTGGAAAATTTAACTGTGTTTTGCTTTATTATGCATTGTTTAATCATTTAATAAGAAATGTGTTGTATTAGTGATACAGGTCAACAAGGAGTCAGGTCAACAAAGGTTCACATAAGTTGAACTTAAGGTGAAGAAAGTTGTAAAAGGATGTTTTGTAGACAGTTAAAAGAGGAAGTAGCTGTATTACAACAGGAGCCAAATGTTTTGACTTTTGAAACCTCAACAGAATTATGAGCATGTGGAGATCATACGCTGCTGAAGAAGTTGCAAACAACCAATTAGCAGCTGTATTTTGAGAAGATCAACATGTCTCTCTCTCTCTCGTCATCCTGTCTGATATATAATGTTATGCCAGAAGCTCATTTCCTTGGGCTCACTTACACTGTACCTAGAGAACTTTGTAACTGAATCCCTAAGCTACAAGTAAATTTCATTTGTTAAGCTTAAAACTACTGCCACCTCTTGATTGTGTCTGTGTCTTGATTTAACAACAGGTATTGAATTTTCCTGACAGGTTCTCGTACCGAGGTGGTCAGGCCCTAATAATAAGAATCCTTCCAAAAGCAACAGGGTACTTGCACAACATGCTTAGGCCCTAATAAGAAACTTTCCAAAAGCAACAGAGTCCTCGCACACTGTGTTCAGGCCTTAAGAATCCTTCCAAATGCAATAAGGTCCTCGCACACCATGCTCGGGCCCTAATAATAAGAATACTCACAATTCCAATGGGGTCCTCGCACAGAGTGCTCGGGCCCTAATAAGAATCCTTACAATTCCAATAGGGTCCTTGCACAGGTTGTTCAGGCCATACGGTAAAACGATATTATTAGTAGTAAAAGGATATCTTCTTTTAGGGGTAATAATTACAATGAATCCCAGAGCTTTCATTGTAAAAAAAAAACAAAAAAAAAAAAAAACGAGGACTTCAACCATGTATCAATCTCAAAAACACTGACAAATTTTACATGGACTGCAAAACAAGAGGGAACAAAATCTTAGACCTGCTGTATGCTAAGTGGAAGGGGGCATACAGCTCCCATGTAATGCCTTCTCTAGGCAGATCAAACCACAACCTGATGCATATACCAACCTGTGTCAAGTCAGCAGCCAGTTAACACCAGGACTGTTAAGATGTGGTCCAGAGAAGCCAAGAAGCCTCTGCAGGAGTATTTACAGTCTACAAATATACAAAGAGGACATTGAGGGTCTTACCCACTGTATAACAGATTATGTTTTGTGAGGATAATGTTGTTCCTACGAAAAGGATCACATGTTTTCCACCAAGCTCTAGATCAACAAAAGTCAAGACATTAAGAAACTTCTCAACAGGGAAAAGATGGGATTCATGTCAGGAGATAGGGAAGAGGTGAAGTCAGTCCAGAAGGAGCTGAAGAAGGAACTGAAAAGGGTCAAGAACAGCTACAACAGGAGGCTTGAGAACAAGCTTCAGCAGAACAATGCTAGGAAGGTGTGGAGGGGAATGAAGGAGATCACAGAACTAATTTCATCTGGTCCATGTGTGGAGGGGAGCCATGATCCTACCAATGAACTAAACCTGCACTTTAAACGATTTTGACTCACTTTGTCCACACCACCAGGAGACTGGCAGGGCAGGTCTTTCCTAAGAGCCACAGAGTCACAACCCCT